>CAMZMU010000052.1:69254154-69600296 GCA_947311845.1 Poa pratensis | reverse complement strand
TTTGCTCTTATTAGTATGGGATACCTCATCGACGGAGATGACTCCGTTATGCATGAGGGGATGGTTAGTGAACTCCCCTGACCTGGGTCCTCGCTCAAACTCTATGGAAAGATAGGAGGAGGATTGAAGACTTCATAATGTGGTCGCCGGGAAAAACATATGAGTCCTCACACTTAGGGTTGCCGACGGGGACCTGACTGAGTGTCGATGGGATTATCATTGGGTGGATCCTATACTAGCATGAGCAAAGGAGAGGCTATGGCCGGTGGCTCAACTTCGCATACACTTGTATGGCGGGACGTGGCTGACACGATGAGTTACCGGATGGATGTGGGATAAAAGCGTGCTACCTCTGCAGAGGGTTAAAAACTATTCGAATAGCCGAGTCCTCGGATATGGACAGTTGGGAGGCCCTACTCTGACCTTTGTGCAAGTTTTGAAAAGAGTTGAGTTTTAAAAAGAAAAATGAAATGGTGTACCTATACCTACGGATCGGTATGAGGTTGTTGATGGAAAAAGGGAACCATGGTGAACTATGGTTGGAAAAGGAGGAGTTTTGGAGAAACAGATAAAATGATGAATTTATTCAAAGATGGTTACAAAACTCTTCTTACCTTTTTCAATAAAGATATAGAATGTTTTAAGAAAATAAAAGTTTGAAATTAAATTAAAACTAGTGCATACTCATGTTGGGGTAGTTTGCGAGTACATTCAAATGTACTCATATTGGTTTCGTCCCTGGCTATTGTCCTAGCCAGACTACGAGGAGGAGCACTACGCCGAGCAGGAGTATGGTGACTTCTATGCGAACTAAGGATCTCCACAAGTCAGCTGCCTGTCGGGTCGTCATCGTTAGAATGATGTCTACTCCGTAGCTTCCGCTGATATTTTGGTTTGGCCCATGAAGGCACCTATGTAAGAACTTGGTCTAAATGACCATTTATGTAAGACTTTTATTCGGTATTGTAATGGATGTAAACTTTGGTATCCAATTCGGATTATGTGCAACGACAGACTGATCACGGGATCGTTGTGTTAAGCATAATCGGGTATTTCGGACAGCTAGTCCGGGGTCCCCACAGACTTGGTATCAGAGCCATCCTGACTTTAGGAAACCTTAGTTAGCATGGTCGTAGACAAATGTTACAAAAAGATAATTTCTAAAAGAAAGGAGTGAAGTATTTTCGAAAACTGCTTATCTCCAATCCTCTTACTTATGCAAAAATTTATTCTCATTAAACATTACAATTTCCTTGTATCCTTAAAATTTTGCAGACTTTCATCTCATTAAACTTAAAATTCTGCTATTGTTACCTCACTAAATTAAAATTTTGTACACGTCATCTCACTAACTTAAAATTTTGCTTAAAAATTGTAGATGGCACTCCATTGGACCGAGTTCGTTCAGCTTGAGAAGGATAGCAAGCTGACGTTTGAGAGGGACTTGTTCGAGTTGAGCAAGCTGTTAGGTCGCCCCGCTCCAGAGTTTGAGGGAGCTCAGATTGACGTTCACGGTGTCGGAAGGCTGAGCTGGCTCATCAGTCGTCAGTTCGCAGGAACATCAAGTCTCCCAGTTCCAGGACGCTCGTCTTCACCACCAAGGAGGCCACCTGGGTTGACGGTCTCTGTACTGCTACACAGAGGATGCTAGCCCGACTTTGTGAGGAGCACAAGGCGGATAGTAGACTCCCGTTTCCGGTTCTACGGGAGGCGCAACTGCGACGGACACCCTACTCCTTCCCCTTGCCACCCGATGTTTGGGAGCTACATCATGGACATGGAGCTCTTACTTCAGCACTCAGGATGATCTGTTGCGCACTAGGATTCAGCTTCTTTGACCGCGAGTCGCTCGTTGAGCTTCGCGAGAATGAGGAGAAGCTGATGGAGGAGAAGGTCGCTCTTCTCGGAAGAGGGCCCAGCTGAGGAGACATCGTGAAGCTCCGCAAAAGGTGGCGGAGCAGGACGCTGATGAGGATCTAGAGCACCATACTGACGAGATGGAGGAGGAGGGCGAGGATCTCCGCAAGGAGAACAACGCTTTCCTCAGTGACGATGATGACTTCGTGGAGGAGATGGACTGTGAGGAGGAGATGATGAGGAGGAGTTAGTTGACGAGGAGGAGGAGCCACTCGAGGCAGTTCTCGAGGACGAGGAGGAGGATCCCGAGGAGCCACCCTACCAGTCAGATGCTGACGTGTTAGAGCTGGAGGTTCCACCTCAGTAGGCGAGTGACTTGATCACTACCGCAGGATTAGGTTGACCCCTATCGCTAGTCGAGTCGAAGTAGTGGTTCTTTTGGAAACCAGATGCTATGTATCTTAGATGTAAGGTGATGTTGTAAGCTTGAGTTGTAAGCTTGATGTTGTTGTGAACTCCTTGATGTGATGTTTGTGAAATATAAGTATGTTTGTCTTGTTAGATCTGTGTGAAATATTTTCATATAATCCTTAAATTAATCAACCACTTGCGAAATCGTCTTTTCCCTTAGTCGAACTTTTCTTGCCTTGCCTCTTATACCCGGTGTGCTTCAGGATGCCGCCCCGTCGACAATGGGAGGATCAGGATCAGCACCACCACCACCGGACCCAACCCCCGCCCAACTTCTCGCGCTTATCATGGAGGAACGTGAAAATGCCCGGCAGGAGCGCCAGGCTCATCTCACTGCCCTGCAACAACTCGCAGCCGCTTAACAACAACAACAACAACAACAACAACAACAACAACAACAATGGTGGTAATGGCAATGGCAATGAGAACCAGCGATCCACCTTAGGCGATTTCCAGAAACCAACCCACCCACCTCTCCAAGGGACTTCACCCACTGGAAGCCGATGATTGGCTTCACCATCGACAACAATCTGGAAGTTGCTGCTGTGGGAGAAATGAGAAGTGTTGTATGCAACCCACTATCTCGCTGGACCTGCAAGAGCTTGGTGGGAAACTACCAAGGCTCTCCAGCAAGCTGGTCATTATCAACTGGGCTGAGTTCCAGGAGAAGTTCCGCAAGAAGCATATTCCCAGCGGACTTATTGAGAGGAAGAAGGATGAATTCCGCAAGCTGAGGCAGGGAAGTAGAGATGTGGTCGGTTATCTGGATGAGTTTACCGACTTATCTCGGTATGCTCCTGATGACACCGACAAAGAAGAGAAGAAGATGGAGCGTTTCATGAGTGGACTTCATGATGAACTGCAGTGTGCTTGGTTATCCATGACTTCCGTGATCTGGAGTCACTTGTGGACAAAGCCATCCAGCTGGAGACCAAGCGCAAGTCTATGTTGAAGGTCGCAAGAGGAGGATGAATGCTCAGGAAGGTTCGAGCAGCCAGAAACCTCGTATCTTTCAGCAAAACCCAGGCCTGCCTATCGTCCACCCAAGCCCCACGCCCCAATTACCCTAACCGCCCAAACAACTTCAACCGCCCCAATGACAATAACCGTCCCAGAGGAAACTTCAACAACTTCAACCCCAATGCCAATGTTGTCTGCTTTGAATGTGGCAACAAAGGTCACTACTCCAGAGAATGCCCCAATCCAAGAGGAATGTTCAGCGCCCCAATGCACCGAACAATGGTCAAGGCCGCAATGGAAATGGTAATGGCAAGAATGCCGCACCCCGCGGAAATGCTGCTGTTGTCAAGGGCCGTCTGCACCACATCAATGCTGAAGAAGCTCAGGAGGCGCCAGATGTTGTGCTGGGTACGTTCCTTGTCAACTCAGTACCTGCAACTGTTCTGTTTGATTCTGGTGCAACCCATTCATTTGTTACCGAGGAGTTTGTCGCTAAGGGAGGATTAGTAGAAGGCTTCCTAAATAAAACCCTGAGTATACAAATCCTGGCTCCACCATAGAAACCAAGAGATTTTGTCCAAATACTGCCATTGAGATTTCAGGCGAAAAATTTGCAGCCGACCTAATTATTCTAGGAACCCAGGGCATAGATTATACGGTATGAATTGGCTAGCCAAGTACCATGGTCGAATAGACTGTGCCAGAAGAGCTGTATCCGTCACCACCGACAAAGAAGTAGAAGTGGAGTATGTGTCTGAAACTCAACCACCAGGCTGCCATGAGAGCATAGCTCGACCGCCCTAGATGAGATCCGTGTTGTTCACCTATTCAAGGATGTTTTCCCAGAAGAATTGCCTGGTATGCCGCCAGACCGGGATTGAGTTCATAATTGAGCTTATCCCAGGGACATCCCCCATATCCCAAAGCCTTATCGGATGAATCCGGAAGAACTAGTTGAATTGAAGAAGCAGTTGGCTGATATGCTCAGCAAAGGTCTTGTTCGTCCAAGCGCTTCATGGGGATCACCCATTATTTTTGTGGACAAGAGAGACGGTACCACACGCCTGTGTGTGGATTATCGCAAGCTGAATGACGTGACCATTAAAAACAAGTACCCTCTTCCCAAGATCGAGGATCTGTTCGATCAAATGAACGGAGCCCGAGTCTTTTCAAGATCGATCTTCGGACAGGTTACCATCAGTTGAAGATCCGAGAGACAGATATTCCCAAGACCGCCTTCACCACCCGTTACGGTTTGTTTGAATACACCGTGATGTCCTTTGGTCTGACCAATGCCCCAGCCTATTTCATGAATCTCATGAACAAGATTTTCATGGAGTACCTCGACAAGTTCGTGGTAGTTTTCCTTGATGACATCCTTATTTATTCCAAGACCGAAGAAGAGCATGCTGAACACCTGCGTCTAGTTTTGGAGACCCTCCGAGAGCACCAGCTGTATGCCAAGCTTAGCAAGTGTGAGTTTTGGCTCAGTGAAGTGGCATTTCTCGGACATGTTGTATCTGCCGGAGGAATTTCTGTTGACCCGAGAAGATCCAAGCCATTGTTGACTGGTTATCCCCAACCAGTTTGAAATCCGAAGCTTTCTCGGACTGCGGTTATTACCGCAAGTTCGTTGAAGGATTTTCCAGTATAGCCAAACCCATGACCCAACTGTTGAAGAAGGACAAGAAATTTGAATGGACTCAGAAGTGAAGATAGTTTCCAAGAGTTGAAGAAGAGACTAACCTCACCCCAATTTTGATTATGCCAGACGTCACCCAGAGTTTCGACGTGTATTGCGATGCATCACGCCTCGGACTTGGTTGCGTTCTGATGCAAGAAGGCAAAGTTGTGTCGTACCTGTCCCGGCAGTTGCGACCGCATGAAGAGAATTACCCAACCCATGACTGGAGTTAGCTGCTGTTGTTCTTGCTCTAAAAAGTGGCGTCCCTATCTTGCGGGACATCGCTGTGAGGTCTATACAGATCACAAAAGCTTGAAGTATATTTTCACCCAGAAGATTGAACCTGCGACAGAGGAGATGGATGGAATTAATCAAGGATTATGATATTGGAATCCATTATCACCCGGAAAGGCTAATGTAGTTGCCGATGCCCTTAGTCGCAAACCTTGCACCCTGAATGCCCTGATCCAAGCCGAACAGCCAGCCTTGTTCAAAGAGTTCGAAGATTTGGACTAGAACTTGTTAGCCATGGTTATCTCGCCAATTTAGAGTTACCCCAACCCTGATGGATCAAATCAAAGAAGCCCAAAAGGTCATGAAAGCATTGAAGGAATTAGAAGAAGATTTCCCTCGGCAAAGCACCCGGTTTTACCGAAGATGCTGAAGGAGTGCTGAAATTCAATGACCGTATCTGTGTGCCCAATGTCACGGAACTTAAGGAGTTAATCCTGAAGAGCCCATGAGACCCCTTATTCAATCCACCCCGGCGGAACCAAAATGTACCAAGACCTTCGAGAAAGATTTTGGTGGCATGGAATGAAGCGAGAGATTGGTTCTTTCGTAGCCAAGTGTGATATCTGTCAGCGAGTCAAGGCTGAACATCAGCGGCCCGCTGGATTGCTTCAACCTTTGAAAATTCCCGAGTGGAAGTGGGATGAGATTGGAATGGATTTTATTACCGGACTTCCAAGATCCAACCGAGGCCATGATTCAATCTGGGTCATCGTTGATCGACTGACCAAGGTTGCTCATTTATCCGTCAAGACCACTACAATGGACCAGTTAGCAGACTTGTATATTTCCAGAATAGTAAGCCTGCATGGTGTGCCTAAGAAGATTGTATCTGATAGAGGCACGCAATTCACCTCAAGATTCTGGAAATCCCTTCATGAAGCCCTCGGAACCAAGTTAGCATTTAGCACAGCTTATCATCCCCAGACCGATGGCCAAACTGAGCGAGTGAACCAGATATTGGAGGACATGCTTCGCGCATGTGTTCTATCCTATGGTTCCAAGTGGGAAGATTGTCTTCCGTTTGCAGAGTTCTCGTACAACAACAGTTATCAGTCCAGTCTGCAAATGGCCCCTTTTGAAGCCCTTTACGGCAAGAAGTGTCGTACACCCTGAATTGGTCCGATACCGGAGAAGGCAAATTGTTTGGACCAGATACCCTCCGTGAAGCTGAAGAGCAAGTTCAGCTTATTCGTGAACGCCTCAAAACTGCCCAATCCCGTCAGAAGAGTTACGCTGACACCAAGCGCCGTGATCTCACTTTCAGTGTCGGAGATTATGTTTATCTCCGAGTGACACCCCTCAAAGGAATGCAGCGTTTCCATGTCAAAGGAAAATTAGCGCCAAGGTATATTGGACCCTTCAAGTCATGCTCGTCGAGGAGAAGTATCCTATCAGCTGGAATTGCCCCGGAGTTAGGAGATTATCATGATGTCTTCCACATTTCCTTGCTCCGGAAGTGTCTTGAAGTTCCTGACCAGCCTGATGTTTTCAAAAACATCGACCACCTCTCCATCGACCTGAACCAAGACCTGACTTATCGCGAGAGACCCCTCAAGATTCTCGAAGAAGATGTTCGTGTTACCCGAAGACGTGCGATCAAGTTTTACAAAGTCCAGTGGACTAACCACTCTGAAGAAGAAGCAACTTGGGAACGCGAAGATTATCTTCGAGCGAATTCCAGACCTCTTTAGTACCAGCCTAGCAAATCTCGGGACGAGATTTATTTTAAGGGGGAAGGATTGTAACATCCCAAAATTATTAACAAGTATTATTATTCCAAAAATGAGAGCCAACAAAAACTTTTGCTTAAATTATATGTGTTGATCTCATATTGTGCTTGTGTTGTTTATTTCTTGCTTGTGTTGTTCTTGCTCTAAAGAAAACATGAAGAAAAAGAGAGAGAAATAAATAAAAGCAAAACAAGAAAATAATGTGGCAAGTGCCACACAAATTCTCCAAGTGAGGCTCAATTTGTTTCCAACAAAATTCAGTGGAGTGGTATGCAAACCCTCCCATTTCATCCTTACTACTTATCTCTCTCAAATACTATTTTCAAACTAGTTTTAAAATTCAAAAGTAAACAAAGTAAAAAATTAAAATCCATTAAAAAACACTATAAAAGAAAATGTTTCAAAACATTTTATTTTGAAAGCCAATTTTGTGGAGCTTCTGCACACTATGGGAAGCCCACAAATTTTAAATTTTTATAAATTGTTTAAGTGCCCCAAATAAAATCCAGAAACTGCTGCTGGAATTGAAAAGAAGAAAAAGAAACAGAAAGGACCTAGTTGTAAATGGAAAAGAAAGTCCAGGGGGCGTTCTGCGAAATGGCGTCGTCTCCTACCCCTAGCTCCCCGTCACCGTCGCCGTGTCGCCATGGCCGTCGTCGCCGCTCCCAGGCCCCCCAGGCCCCCCTTGCTCGCGTTCGTCCACGGTCGTTGCTTCTGCAGCCTCTGCGGGCACTCGAGCCTCTCTCTCGCCCCGACGCGGCCGCTGTCCCCCGTTGCTCGCCGTGGAGAGAACGGACGGCGCCGGCCAAATTCGCCCCACCCGCTGCACCCGACACCATGTCGCCACAGCTGCTCCCAGCTCACTCCCGGACCCCCCAGACCTTCATCCTTGCGCTGCTTGCACGCGTCGCCGATGAATCGGGAAAATCTCCGCCGGAGGCGCCATGGACGCTGTCCACGCGCTCCGTCCACGATACGCCGCCCCTGCCCTATTTAACCACCCCCGAGCCTCGCCACAGACACCACACCGCACCACCACCACTCCACTCCCCTCTGTGCCCCGCCAGGAGGGCGTGCTCGCTGCCGCGTCGACCTCGCCGTGTCCGAGGTAGAAGGCGACCGTGGCCACGCCGTTGGGCTGCCCCATTTCCTTCCCAAACCCTGCACCATGTTGCTCTCTCCCCGCACTCACCCCATCCCTTTTCCCCTTTGATTAGTGCCCAGACGCGACCGTTGGACCTCGCCGGAGTTGCTGCCCGTGGCCGTGGAGAGCTCGAGAGCTCGCCGCCGACGAACCAGCCCACCCCAGCAAGTGTAACTCGGCCAGAAGCTTCCCACAGCCCGCCGTCGATCTGCATCATCTCCGCGACCTCCCGAGCCCCCTAGGTGAGAGATCCTTCCACCTCGCCGTCGCCGGCGCGGCAGCGCCGCCGATTTTAGGTCGCCGCCGATGCTTTGATCGTGGACCGTTGGATCTCGATCCAACGGACGCGTACCGCTTCGGTTAATGAGAGAGAGAGACTGACGGGCGGGCCCCGCTCGTCAGGATTTTATTAATTTCCAACCGCACACTGTGTCACTGACATGTAGGTCCCACCTGTCATAGCTTTCAACATTATCCAGAAATCAATTAAATTCAAATTTAAACTTCTCTGTTAAGACAGTACTGGATCCAACTTTGAAATTCAATATCTCGAGATTTAGGAATCCAAATAAATCAAACTCAATTGTTCTGGAAAGCTTATAAAATGTTTAACAACCCAATTGGTTCATGTCATTTAATTAAATAGATAAAAAGTATTATTAAAAATACTACAGAAGGTTTAAATTCTAAACTTGTTTGTTTCTGATACTCTGTTAGTCCAAATAATTCCAAACCAATTTTGTTAGCTTAGTACTACCATGTATTAGCTTCCCTAATTTTGGTAGAATTATTTGTGCATTAATTTGTTTAGTTTAAAGTGAAGTTTAAACACCCTTCTGCACTCAAACATTTAATTATGATTAATGGTTGACCCAAATGAATTAGGACCAATTTTGTTATCACATTTAGTCATGTTTAGTTGCCCCTAAAAGGATTTAATTTTAGGAGCAACAGAACTTTTGGTAGCAAAACTTGATTATTAAGCTACTGGATTAAAACTTTGTGTAGGGAGTTTAGTAACTCCAATGATCCAATCAAATGGGTTGTCTTCTACACATCAGTAGCTTTCCATAAAATTTAGTTTGTATTTTTGTGACAACAGAACTCAAGTTGTGCAATTAAACATGTTTAACAAGTTTCTGCCATAATTTGGACATAAAAATATGTTTAATTCAACTATTTTGAAACCAAATTGTCTTGTTTGATGTGTGCAGTAGCTATTTGTGGTGTTTATGATTGTTATGTTGAAATGATTGCTTGAGTAGTTTAGAGATTGGTTGTATTTGTTTGCTTATTAATTAGACGAGAACGTTGCCGGATTTATCGAGGAGGGGGGAATTTGTTGAACCTGAAGAGCAAACCAAGTCCACTTTGCCGAGCAAGGCAAGCTACTCTCTGAGCTTGCACCTAAATACATATGCATCTAATTTGATCAAATGATTACTCTTAAGGCAATGGTTTACAAAACCTTTTCGAAAATATATGGATATTATTTTGCACCCTATGTAGTAGTTATATAAAACTTTAGGATGGAAAACAATGTTGTTTATTCAAAACTCCTTTGGAAATACTTGTGTGGAGGTGAACAACCGATATGTCGGTAATGAACTGAAGAAGTGGATAATTGAGTTATTTGGGAAAAATGCACAGTGTGTCTTTGTACTTACGTCAACCAGCTGATACTCTGTGCGACCACATTCACCACATATGGGAAAGGGCTTAGTCATATAATTTGCTCTTATTAGTATGGGATACCTCATCGACGGAGATGACTCCGTTATGCATGAGGGGATGGTTAGTGAACTCCCCTGACCTGGGTCCTCGCTCAAACTCTATGGCAAGATAAGGAGGAGGATTGAAGACTTCATAAATGTGGTCACCGGGAAAAACATATGAGTCCTCACACTTAGGGTTGCCGACGGGGACCTGAAAGTGTCGATGGGAATTTTATATGGGTAGGATCCTATACTAGCATGAGCAAAGGAGAGGCTATGGCCGGTGGCTTAACTTCGCATACACCTTGTATGGCGGGACGTGGCTGACACGATGAGTTACCGGATGGATGTGGGATAAAAGCGTGCTACCTCTGCAGAGGGTTAAAAACTATTCGAATAGCGAGTCCTCGGATATGGACAGTTGGGAGGCCCTACTCTGACCTTTGTGCAAGTTTTGAAAAGAGTTGAGTTTTAAAAAGAAAAATGAAATGGTGTACCTATACCTACGGATCGGTATGAGGTTGTTGATGGAAAAAGGGAACCATGGTGAACTATGGTTGGAAAAGGAGGAGTTTTGGAGAAACAGATAAAATGATGAATTTATTCAAAGATGGTTACAAAACTCTTCTTACCTTTTTTTCAATAAAGATATAGAAATGTTTTAAGAAAATAAAAGTTTGAAATTAAATTAAAACTAGTGCATACTCATGTTGGGGTAGTTTGCGAGTACATTCAAATGTACTCATATTGGTTTCGTCCCTGGCTATTGTCCTAGCCAGACTACGAGGAGGAGCACTACGCCGAGCAGGAGTATGGTGACTTCTATGCGAACTAAGGATCTCCACAAGTCAGCTGCCTGTCGGGTCGTCGTCGTTAGAATGATGTCTGCCACTCCGTAGCTTCCGCTGATATTTTGGTTTGGCCCTTGAAGGCACCTATGTAAGAACTTGGTCTAAATGACCATTTCTGTAAGACTTTTAATTCGGTACTGTAATGGATGTAAACTTTGGTATCCAATTCGGATTATGTGCAACGACAGACTGATCACGAGATCGTTGTGTTAAGCATAATCGGGTATTTCGGACAGCTAGTCCGGGGTCCCCACAATATCCATCGGACGAATAAACATTTAACTAAGCATGGCTAAGCATCAACATTGCATAGTTCAGTATCTCAGGCCAACAATACAACCCTATGGATAATAGGAGGGAAACAGGTAAAGGCATCGGAAACTTAATGCAACTATAGGATACTCTAATCCAATAAATTGACATTTGGAACCGCATGCAATATTATAGTGAAGAAAATATTTGCGGAAACATAGGATAAGACATGCTCAGAGGGGGGATTACGCTTGCCTGGCTCAACGTGCTGGTAGTACGGATCGTTGGGGTACTGCGGTGTAACCCCGTCTGCTTGATCTATCGAAGCATAACAACGGAAGAGCAATCAATCACCACACAAGCGTTAACAAATGCAATGCGCAAACACATGATGACATGCCATTTTAAATCCCCGGAATGAGGATGAGTCAAACTATTCAACTTAAACGTAGTTCGGATGCTTAGAGAGGCACATCTCGAATACCCCGTGGAGTTAGGTTATAAATCATCTTTACTTGTTAATTAGAGTAGATGAAACCATATATTTAACTTGCATATGAATGACATGCACATGTGAAGGATGCATGGTTGAGGTGATTAAGCATTAGTGCAATCCAAACCAAAGAGTGAATTGAGAGAGGTGTGGAAACAGTTTCAAAGGAGTATCTGGTTTCAGTTCCGGATAATTCCGGGTCTGGTACCGGAGCAATCCGGTTTCAGGTCCGGATAATTCCGGTTTGGCACCGGAAAATATCATCCGGAATTATTTCCGGGCCAATTCCGGGTGTATACCGGGTGAAACTGGGTGAGTCCAGTAGCCATTTCCTTAATCCAGAATAAAATCCGGAAAATTCCGGAATGGTACCGGATTTTCCAGTTCGACAGAGAGCTACGGCGATTCGACGAACTAGCGAGAGAGGAGGAACGGAGGGCACTGGGGAGGTTCGTGTGCTCACCCTGAGCACGTAGGAGGAGACGGCGAGGTCGGAGGTGGACGGAGATGGCCGGAATCTTGATCGACGTCCAGCGGCCGGAGAGGAAGAAGACGGCAATGTGGCGGCGATTCCGGTCGCCCCAGCTCGATTCCTTTGGCGGAGGAGTAGAGGACGTCACGACGGACACTCCGGTGGTCTTCGATTTGTTCCTTGGCGCTCAAACGATGGCGACGCGGCGGCGGGGCTCGGCGGCCATGGCGGCTCGGTGTGGAGCTCGTGGGGAGAGAGAAGAGAGCGTGGGGGCAGGTGAGAGGATAGGGTAGCAGAGGGCCTCGTGGTGCTCTTCGCAGTGAAGGCAGATAGGAGGGGGGCCCGGCGCGTGCGGGAGGAGCTCGGCGACGAGATGGTGCGGCGCGAGCACGGCTCGGTCGCTACAGGGAAGAAGAGGATAGTTTTGCAAATAGCCCCCTGGAAGTTTTCTTCCATCACGGATAGGTCCTTCTCCCTTTTCTTTTTAAAACCAGCAGCAATTCCCTGATTTAATTTAGGCACCAAAACATTTTAGAAAATATGACAAAATTTGGGGAGGCTCCCCTTAGCCTGTAGAAGCTC
Organism: Poa pratensis; assembly: GCA_947311845.1. Taxonomy (NCBI): domain Eukaryota; kingdom Viridiplantae; phylum Streptophyta; class Magnoliopsida; order Poales; family Poaceae; genus Poa; species Poa pratensis. Next base: position 69,587,791 of record CAMZMU010000052.1, on the reverse strand, counting down.
CACAAATTTTGGTGTCTCAAAATAAAACGTTTTGAACCACTTTTGTTTAGGAGGGTTGGATAAGGCATTTTGGCTAAAACCAAAATGTTAGTACTTTGGAATTTTTATAGCAATTGCAAAATATTATTTGAACTCTAGGAACTTCCTTGACAAATTTAAGATGTCAAAGTATTTGTTTTGCAAGTTTGACATTTGGTTTCCCAATGTTGCCCAAACCAATTAGTGTGTTGTTTAGCCATTTAATATGGATGCCATGATGCAATGAAGGAAAGCAAAAGTGAAAATTTTACTCAGGTTTTCGGGTTCTCGGACTTTGGGCTGTTACAACATGGGGTTCCACAGAGTGTGGCTGAGACTTCTCGCGGCTCGAGGCGACGCGTGGTAGAGAGAGCTTAGGTGGAGTGACCCTCGGGAGGGATAAGCTTTTGTGAAGCTTGGGAGGGGGGAGTGACGACTCGGGCGTCCCTCTTGAGACAAAAAGTCTGACGTGACTCCATCACGGGTAGCACTTCCGGAGAGGGGGGTGGGTGACGACTCGGGCATCCCTCTTGAGACAAAAATGTCTGTCGTGACTTGATCACGGGTAGAACTTGCGGAGGTGTTCTATGTTCCATAGATCCATGACGGGCGCGCCGTCTTGAGCTTCCAGTTGCGTTGTTCCGCGCTTGGCAATGTGCGTGACCCTATAAGGCCCTTCCCACGTGGGGAGAGCCTCTTGAGGTCCTCCCTTGGGGGTATTCTTCTGAGGACTAAGTCGCCTGCCTTGAGGGTGCGCGAGCGTATGTGGCGGCTGTGGTAGCGACGCAAGGCTTGTTGGTGCCTTGCCACCCTGATAGTAGCTTGTCGGTGCAGCCCCTCAAGCAGCGGCAGGTTGTCGTTGTGGAGTGCCTCTTGATCATCCTCGTTGAAGGGTAACACCGATAGTGGCTTGGCGAGGCTATCTTGATCATTCTCGTTGAAGGCCAACGCTTGTGGAGACCCGAGCCGTATTTCGCCGGGGAGGACTGCTTCAGCCCCGTAGATAAGGGCGAATGGCGTTTCACCTGTGGGCTCGGTGACCGTCGTACGGAAAGACCACAGTACTGAGGGGAGTTCGCTGACCCAGCCCTTGCCTGAGCGCTTGAGGCACTTGAAACTCCGTATCTTGAAGCTTCTTAGTTCTTCAGCGATTGCTTGCTCAACTTGCTCGTTGCTCTGTGGGCGTGCGTCGAGGCGAAACATAGCCTGGTGCCGAGAGTTCCGCAGTAGGCCCTGAAGGTACCACTGGCGAACTGCGAACCGCTGCCGGTGATGATGCGATTTGGCACGCCGAAGTGACGTGCGAGTTGCTCAGGAAGTTCACCGCCGACTTTGCCGGGATGGAGCGCACCGCTTCTACCTCAGCCCATCTGGTGAATTTGTCGACGGCGACGTAGAGTAGCGGTATCCCCTGCGCAATCTCGGGAAGGGCCCTAGGAGGTCCAGCCCCTAGACCGCGAAGGGCCATGTGATGGGGATGGGCTGGAGCTCCAGCTCCGGCCGGGGGATCTGCTTGGCGTGGTGTTGGCTTGTTTCGCAAGCTTGGACAAGGGCAGCGGCGTCCTGGAGCACCGTCGGCCAGTAGAAACCACTCCTGAAGACCTTTCCCGCGAGGGTGCGCAAGGATGAGTGGTGGCCGAATTTGTCGCTGTGAACGTCCTCGAGGAGCTGCCTGCCCTCTTCTGTGGGGACGCACCACAGGGAGACGCCATTGGGGCGCTTGCGCTAGAGGTCTTGCCTGATGATGCAGTAGGTCTTGGCTAGGTACTTGGCCATGTTAGTCACTCGTTCTGCTTCCACCTCTTCTTCAGGGAGAGCCCCGTGCTCAGAAAAACCTTTATTTCGTTGATCCATCTCCCCTCTTGAGGTATCGTGGCGAGCAGCAGGTGAACTCCCAGGGGTGACTCACTGCCTGGCGCCCCCACCCAGCCATGATGCTTGCTTAATGGACCACAATCGTAGGCTTCCACCGCTGGCGAGGGTGGCGACGGCGGTGGAGGCGGAGGAGTTGGAGGATCCTCCTTTGGTGGTGGCGGCGGAGGTGGAGTAAACTCCCTTGGTGGAGGCGGTGGGACTGAAGGAGCGTCTGGCGCTGAACCTTCTGCGCGTCCAGGGTGGCGTTCCCCCGGGCGCGGGACAACCGGAGCCACGTGGATGCCAGCGGCGCGAATGAGCTCGCCGATGCGCGCCAGCCAGTCAGCTTGGCCTTCTTCGGCGGGGCTGTACCGTAGCAGCTCCCGCACTGTGAACAGCGCGGCGCATGGGCACGACACGGCCTGGCTTTGTGACGTGGTCCCCTCGTCCCTGGGAGACCGCTGATGCATGTAAAATGCATACATGAACTTTGCACTATATTACTTATATTCCAATCATATTTGCATCATATAAGGGTTATATCAATGTTTTATAATGATTTTGGGAATATTTGGTATGTTTCCTATTTTTATGGAATTAACCCTGCACAGTCAGAAAACGTCTTTTTTAGTGTTTTGGACTTTCCGGGAGCTTCGGGGCTCCAAAAAGGGCAAGGTCAGAGAGCACGGTTCAGAATTTTTGAGACGAACGCGATGGGATTAAATTGAAGACCAGAAGCCCAACAGGCTGAGAATTAGGGGTCCCATGCGGCCTACTGTACCTGGCCACGTGGGCCCACCTCTTTTCCCCCTCGTGGCTCCGATGCCGTCCGTTTTCATCTCCGTGGCTTCGTCTTGACCTAAAACCGACTATAAAAATAGCCCCCCGAGGAGTTTCGCGAGGCGGCGGCAGAGAAACAGAAAACCAAGAAACCGGAGACAGAAGGCTACCGCCGGAGAAGATCGGAGGGGAACGCCGCCGGAATCACCTCCGGAGGGCTCCTTCATCCCCCCTCCGGAGTCTCCATCAACACCACCGTCAAGACTAGCACCATCTTCATCAACCTCTCCATCAAGTGTGCTCACCATGACCATGTGTGAGTAGTTTCCATCGAGGCTGAGGGCTCTACCGGTAGCTATGTGGTTCATCCCTTTCTCCCATGGTGTGATCTTTATGTGATCATGAGCTTTGTAATCTAGTTGAATCCATGGATGTTACTCTTCGTTATCTTATGAACAAGCTGGGTGACCCGCGCAATTGCGCGGCTAGAGATAGACTGGTTCACATGTTAGAAACCCTTGAAAGTATACCCTTTAACTTGTATTTTTTCCCTCGAGATCCATCAATTTATTGTGCATGTACCTATTTTGACCCTTCTAAGTCAATCATAGGTATACTGTAATACGTCAAGCAGAATCATCTGATTTATATTGTTACTATTATAGCACATACATGAACCATGATATATGCGATTTATTTTCATACATAGGACAAACTTAAAAATATATTTATTAAGCGTGCATCAACATTCTAGCAGCCTAGCTCACTTCTGCCTCCACCTTTGGGATGATGTATCTACTATTTTGTCAGTAAACATAAAGAAAGCAAGAAACATAGCTGAGGAAGTTAAACGTTAGTTGTTGTTTCAAGCATTGAACTACTGAAACATGTAGCAAGAAGTTTATGTTCTCTCGGCCGTCGGCAAGTAAGGAGTTTATGTTCTCTCGGCCGTCGGCAAGTAAGGAGTTTTTCTGTGAAGCATATGAAGTAAAAGTAATCGTTTGAAAAACTATGGGCACCATTACTGGAGTGATTACAAAGTAATCGAACATGTAATATGTACAAAAGTCACAAAGATGTTACACCCAATAAAAACAACAATGTTAAAACCAATACAGTTAGATAATATTTGTCTCTATTTATAAATATTGTTGAGACATAATTATTCATCCCTGCAAAAAAAATAAAGAAAAAATACACATTATTTCCATATCTTCTCACAAAAAGGGGCAGTAATATGACAGTTTACTGTGTGTCAATTTTGCATTGAAAATGGCAGCCAGATTTTTTACATACATCAGAGATCAAAAGCTGCATAACCATCTGTGTTTTAGAGACCAATTAATCAATCACCTTGGCTTCACTCCCTTTCTCGTCCAAGATTTCAACTTCACTCACTTTATAAATACACGGTTGATGAGGAGATAATAATTCATCCCTTCATAAAAAATTAAGAAAAATAATACGCATTATTTTCAATTCTTCTCACAAATAGGGGCAATACTGTACCAATTTTGCATTGAAACTGGTAGCTAGCTAGACTTTTGACTTACATCAGGGCAATACTATACCAATTTTGCATTGAAACTGGTAGCTAGCTAGACTTTTGACTTAGATTAGAGATCAAAATCTGCATAAACATCACTTTGTCTTACTTACATTAGAGATCAAAGACTATATAAACATCAAGTTCGGCACCGGAGAGTCAATGTCGGTCATGTATGCTGCTGGCGAGACATAGCAGCCTCATTAAGCATTATAAATGCTGCTCATCGCTTGAGGAACCTGAAAGCCAAACATGGAAGCCAATAAAGGTAAGTCGCACGGTCGGAGAAATCGTCTAATCTCGTTGATTCACGATCACCACCGACCACCGACGATCTCCAGCTAGAGAAAATCATCTGCCTGGTAGGTTGTAATATACTTTTAATATATAATAGGTCTGGTTAACAAAACCATACTATTAGGTAAAAAGATATTCCAAACTTGCAGCATATTAGATAAGTATAGAGTGAAATATATCCTGGAACTTGCACTGTGTGCACGGACATACAACCCTGGAAGATTTTTTCCTAAAGACCAATTAATCAATCCCCTTGGCTTCACTGTCCGTCTCGTCCAAGACTTCACCTTCAGTCTCTGTTTATAAATACGGTTGATAAAGATATAATTACTCATCAATACAAAAAACTTAATAAAAACAACACGCATTATTTCCAATTCCTCTCACAAACACGGGCAATAATATGACATTTTACTGTGTATCAAATTTTTACTGAAACTGGTAACCAATTTTTGACTGACATTAGATATCAAGTTGCATAAACATCACCTTTTTTTTGACTTACATCAGAGATCAAAAGCTGTATAAACATTCGTGTTTTTAGGGACCAATTAATCAGTCACCTTGGTTTCACTCCCAGTATCGTCCAAGATTTCAGCTTCAATCTCTATTTACGGTCGATAAGGAGATAATTGTTCATCTCTGCAAAAAAGTTCAATGAAAAGTAACACGCATTATTTCAACTCACAAATAGGGGCAGTAATATGACAATTTACTTTTGTACCAATTTTGCATTGAAACTGGTAATTAGATTTTTACTTACGTGAGACATCAAAAGTTGTATAAACATCACCTTCAGCCTTCAACTACCAGATTGCTTCCCCAGTACCAAGATTGTTGCCGGACTCGACATGATACCTTTGAGTAAATAAATTATGTTTACCAAGATACACTGAAAAAGTGGGGTTTTATTTTATTGATGTGTTGTCCACAGGTATCTTACCGTAGCTTACCTTGAATCCACCCGTAAATAATGCATGCAAACAGTTGCCTACCAATTCCCCAGCTCGTGGACGTAAGATCTAATGGTTCTGCAGGGTAACATGCATGGATGACGGTGGCTGTAGGCTAACATGGCTGATGGACGTGAGTTAATCTTGTTTGGTCCAGCAGATCACGGTAAAACATCATCGATTCAGACGCATCTGGATGAATGTGCTGCGGCCATGCAGCCATGTAGGCCCTGACCAGAGGCATAAGCTAGCGCCGGATGTGCTAGGCGCGAGGCCGCCGACCGTGTGGCCTACAAACGCTGCCCCTGAGAGCAGGTAGGCGATAGTACCACCTCCTGCCGGGTATGCTCCGTGCCGCCGCCGTCGAGAAGTACATGACGATTGACGATCGATACGATTTTGCTCTGCATGCTCCTGCTCATGATGGGTCAGCGGTGTAAATAGGGTCCGCTTTGATTACGTTTTCCTATTTCTTTCACAACACGTTTCTCTAACCTTTTCAACGTGTGGATGGATATCGGTTAATCTAAGCCATTAAGAGCCACCAGCAAATCTCCTCCGTTGATTGTTTGTTGTTTTAATAATATAATAGATTATGCTACTTGAGTGGTTTTATTAATGTAAATTCCGGAGTCACCTTTGTCCCATGGTGCGAAGTTGACAGTGTGCGCACCGTGTGTGACTCTTAGGCTAAAGTTTACAGGAATACTTATCATGAGCTATTATTTGTGTTGGATGTCTCTATGAAATTGTGGTATTTGTCTAGTACTATTTTGGGGCGCTCTTAGTGACATTGGGGTCCCCTAGATGTGGAATGCAACTTTAAGGTGTGATTTTGTAGTTTTACACAATGAATTGTTATCCAACATGAGAATAGTTCAGAGTAGCATAGTGAAGAGGAAATATCTATGTATTCAATTATATTATTATTGTTGAGAGTGTCCACTAGTGAAAGTATGATACCTAGGCCTTATTTCCAAGCATTGAAACACCGTTTGCTCTCATTTTGGCTCAAGTTTGCTTGCTGCCATTTTTATTTCAGATTGCAATTACCACTTATAATCATCCATATTACTTGTATTTCACTATCTCTTCGCTGAACTAGTGCACCTATACATCTGACAAGTGTATTAGGTGTGTTGGGGACACAAGAGACTTCTTGTATCTGTCGGAGAATAGTCCCCGTGAACCAGGAATCGAAGGGGCTAAACACGACACTTAACAACACTCTTGTCAACCTCGGCAACCAAGCATGGCGAGCTTGATAGAACGCATCACGACAGAGATTGACACCAGCTCGTACCCAGGTTCAGGCCCTCCGGGAGGAGTAAAGACCCTACTTCCTGCTTTGTGGATTGCACTGCTTCGTGAGGTTACAGTACAGGGGTGCTTGCCGAGGGCAAAGCTTACAATGATGGCAGAGCTCCCTCTATGTGGAAACTCTCTTCTCTGAGTGGACTAGTAGCCTTAGGTGGGTGAATGGTCGATCCCCTTCTCCAGTGGTGCTCTCCCTCCTTATATAGCCGCGGGGATGGAAGTTAGGGTTCCTCCATGGCGCCGGTCCAGGAGGGCGGCGCACCCTTGGTCCAGGGGTTGTGGACGAGGTCCACCGTCGTCGGTCTTGCTGGTCTTCATCAGGCCCTGCCACCATCAGTCCAGAGCGGTGGCCGGCGCTCCAGAGGTCTGTGGTGTCATATCGGTGACGTCGCCGTTGGAGCGGAGCGGCAGCGTGTCCCCTTAGCACCAAAGAAGCATGCTTGGTAATCCTCCTCCTTTGGGGCAGCTTTGTTGCTCTCCTTTAAGCACGGGAATGGCAACTGCCGCCTGTTCGTCACCGTGCGCAGGCGTGCGCGTCATCCTGCAGCGGAGCGCAGGTCCCATGTGCGTCCTGCCAGGATGGCAGAACCTCGCTAGGCACTTCGAGTGTTCCGCCACCCCGAGAGGGAAAAATCTCCCAAGGCGGTCCCCGACTCGCAAAGACTTAGTCGTTTGCTTCAACGTTGAAGCCCCCGCAAAGGGCGAGGCCTCGCGGGGCTCGCCAGGCGCCGTGACCCAGTCCTTACTCATATTCCGCGCCTAGGTGTCTGGGGCCAGAAGGGCCGGCCCATGATACCCCGGTTTCTATTGGGCCGACAGTAGCCCCCGGGTCTGCGACGTGCACGTCGTAGCCTGTACGCAGGCAAAACATCGTGGGCCCAAAACAGCCGTTCTGGGGCGAGACGCGTGGCAAGTAACCATCGTTCGACGCCGTCTTGGCTTCTCCGGTCATGATGGTGGAAGTGGCGGGCCCGGCCACTCCTGATAGAACTGCTCCACGCGGAGGCTTAAGGCAGAAGGATTGGCGCGGTTCCCCATCACTCACCCCGCTCGCCTTCGTCTTTCCTGTTCCTCTTGCTCTCCTCTGCCCTGCGTTCCCCTTCGTCCTCTGCACCTCTGCCCTCCGGTTGCCATGGCTCCCAAGAGAGCTTCCGCGGCTCAGAAGGGTAAGGGCACGGCGCTTGTGGAGAGGCGTCCTTGCCGAGTTCCAGCGGCGGACATAAGCCGGCATTTGAGCCTAGTCGCGTCGTGGTGGATGCGCACTTGGAGAGGGTGCGCCCCCTGGTAGCCTCTGCTTTCAATGAGTGGGTGCGACCAGCCTGAGGCCGGGCGGCGCCCCTGGCAGACTCCGCGGTCCCTTCTACCCGGTGTTCCTCCACACCATCTTCGCGGGTCTGGTCCCGCCATTCTCCGCCATCCTTCTCGCCATTCTGGAGCACTACCAGATTCAGCTTCTCCACCTTCATCCCAATGCCATCCTCACCCTCACCATTTTCGCCTATTTCTGCGAGGGGTACGCCGGGGTCAAGCCGTCAGTGGACCTCTTCCGACGCTTCTTTGCGCTCCGCTTTTCCGCCCCCGGGGAGACCTCCGGATGTGTCTCATTCCGCATCACGGAGAGCATGTCCGAGCGCTATATCCCCATCGCCTGGGATGATGAGGTCGTTGTCACTAGGGTGACGAAGCGGGTGGACGACTTTCGCAAGCGGTGGATTTATGTGGAAGTTGCGGAGGAGTGCCCCTTTCTCGAGGTCCCCTCCGGGCCTCCATCAAGGCACAGCGGCTTGAGCAGCCAACCCCTGGAAGACCCGGCACTTGAGCTCTTCAAGAAGCGCCTCCTGGAGGCCCGCGCCCACGGGCTTACTGGTCAGATGTTAGCGAGGGACTTCGTGGCGCAGCGCATTGCACCACTGCAGTCGCATTTGGAGCCGATGTGGGCATACTCCGGCGGGGCGGACCGAATGCGGTTGAGCGGCGAAGTCTTCACGGCTGGGGTGCTGAAGGGTTTTATATATGTTCTTTTTACTTCCCCGCAGATCCCCGAGCCAGCTAACAACTCCTCCAAGCCCCTGCATCGCTTTTTGAAGAAGATGCGTGCCAGGTACCTGGCGGGGATGCCTGCATTCACCGCGTGGAGGCTGGTCTCGCGAGGACACACGGGGCCCCAAGAAGGCCCTGCTTTGGCTGCCTTGGCGGCGTCTGCGCGAGGCGATGACGCGTCCTCTGGCTCCTCCACAGCATCAGATGGCGGTGCCGGAACCCTGGCCGGCGCCGATTCTTCAGGTGCCACCGCGGGGCCTTCGAGGGCGGCCATGCCTGACGCCGGCGTTCTCGAGGTTTCATCAGGCGACGAAGAGCCTCCCCGCACTGTCCCCGGGACCAGGGCGAAGCGGGGCTTGGACATGTCGGGAGGCAGCGTCTCCTCGCGCACGAGGTGCAAAGTGTGGGTGGATGTGACCGTCAGGTAGGTCCCTTTCTGTTCCCTTCCTTCTATCGTCCTCGCATCCTCCTTTCCTTCATCTCTTGCCTTGTTCTGCTCCATGCCTTGAGCCTCTTGCAGGGCCGGGGTCTGCTAGCCTTCCCTCTGACTCCCGGGCCTTGATTCTGGGTAGGCGTCAGTGGGCAGCTACTCGCCGCTCCACACTCTTCCGTTCTGCGAGGGCGAAACTTGAGGAGCTGGAGGCCCATCTCGCCGAGAGGGAGCTGGCCGAAGAAGAGGACCTCGAGAGCCTGGCGCGGGGTTGGTCCCAACTCTGGGAAGTGGTGGCTCGCTGCCGTCGGGAGGATGAGGCGGCGCGGGAGAAACACACGGAGGCCCTTCGCTTCGCTATAGAAACCCGTGCCAGCGTCATGCAGGAGGCTGAAGAGATCCTCGCGTGCCTGGAGGCCAAGCGCGAAGCTCTGGAGATCAAAACCGAGGCCCGGCACCAGGAGATCGCGGCTCACGAGGCAGCAGCCTTCGCCACATCCCAGGAGGTTGAAGCTGGGATGGCCGCCAGGCTCCAGGAGCTGGAGGAGTTCTGCGTGTATCTAGAGACTCGCAGACGGGAGCTCGACGTTCACGAGGAAGGGCTGCATGTGCGCGAGACGCACACCACCCGCCTGGAGTTGAAGCAGTCCTCGGAGCGAGAAGCTCTGGAGGCTCACGAGGCCCTCCAGAAGACCGCCGCGGGCGTGGATGGCCTTGTCGAGGAAGAGAGCCGCAAGCTTCTCTGCGTCGCGGTCGGTCGTATCCTCGCCAACCTCCGCCGCCTCGAGCCCTCCTTCGACTTTCGGCATGTGACCGAGCCTGATGTGGGTCCTAGAGCCGCAGACCGTGAAGCTGAAGTAAAGGGGGACGCGGAAGCGTATGCTGACTGCTTCAAGGCGGTGGAGGCTGACGAGAGCCCCGAGAGGATGTCGTAGTCTTAGAGCCTGGGCTACTTCTTGGTGCGCCTGGCTATTAACCTTTCTTTTGGGGAACTGCTCCGGTACTGTAATGACTTTAAGACTTGTATGACTTGTAGGCTCGTGCTTGTGCCTCTTGTGAGGCTCTTTATCACCTGTTCGCGTCGTTCTCCCTTTTCGTCGTTGAACCTCTTTCCTTCGTGCTTGAGCACCACCCTTTCGGTATGTTGGGGTAGTGTGGGATCTTGCTCTTTCCTGCATTGGACACAAAGGCGCACCCACAAGCGTTGTATGGTCAAAAAAACTTACGCGCGCTTATAGGCTTTTCTCTTGTGTACGTCGCGGGGAGAACAGAGCGCCAAAGTCCCTGGTGAGGTGACGTGCATGGGAGCAGGCCCACAAGCCAGAGCTCGAACCTTTTGGAAAAAATGGCGCCGCTGGGATGCTCTCCGGGCGCCGTGCCCAGCCCCCCCTCGCGAGGTGCACGAGAAAAAGTATGAGCGCGGGTGATCAAAATGGAAAAGGACACCTTACCGAGGTAATATTACAAAACGGCGCTGATGCGCGTAGTGCCCAAGGGAGGGCAATAGTCTGTTACACTTGGAGTGGCCAAGTTACACTTCGCCACGTCAGGGCATGGAATTTTTATACTTGGAGTGGCCAAGTTACATTTTTTATACTTGGAGTGGCCAAGTTACATCCGCCAAGCTTAGGCGTGGGATTTTTTTTTACTTGGAGTAGCCAAGTTACAACCGGCCATGCCTGGGCATGGGTTCCACAGAGTGTAGCTGAGACTCCTCGCGGCCCGTGGCGATGCGTGGTTGGGGGAGCTCAGTTGGAGAGGCCCTCGCGGAGGGAAAAGCTTTTGTGAAGCTGAGCTTTTGTGAAGCTGGGGGGGTGACGGCTCGTGCGTCCTTCTTGAGACAAAAAGCTTTTGTGAAGCTGAGGGGGGGTGTGGCGACTCGGGCGCCCTTCTTGAGACAAAAAAAGTATTGCCTGGAGTGAATCCATCACGGGTAGAACTTGCGGAGTTGTTCTAAGCCCCCTGGATTCTCGACGGGCGTGCCACCCAGCTCCTCCAGCTGCGCGGACCCATGCTTGGTGGCGCGCGTGACCCTGTAAGGCCCTTCCCACAGGGGTATGGGCTCGCGGGGGTCTTCCCTGGAGAGTGCCTTCCTGAGGACGAGGTCGCCGACTTCAATGTCGCGTGAGCGCTTGTGGCGGCTGTGGTATCGACGCAGGGCCTGCTGATACCTTGCTGCCCTGATGGTGGCCTGGCAGCGCAGTCCTTCCAACAGCATCAAATCGCCGCTGTGTAGTGCCTCTTGATCGTCCTCGTTGAAGGCTGGCGCAGTCAGCGGTTTGGCGAGATTTTCGATGTCGTTCTCGTTGAAGGCTAGGACTCACGGAGATTCGAGCCTCTCCTCGCCCGGGAGGACCGCTTCGGGTCCATAGGCGAGGGCGAAAGGTGTCTCACTCGCTGGCCCAGCTACAGTCGTCCTAGAGGACCACAACACAGAAGGGAGCTCGCTGACCCAGCTCTTGCCTGAACGTTTGAGGCACTTGAAGCTCCGTATCTTGAAATCCTTGAGTTCTTCCTCTTCATCTAGGTCGCCGCTTCGTGGGCGCCCTGGGGCGTTGCACAGCTGAATGCCGAGAGACTCGCAACGAGCCCTGAAGGCACCACTGGCGAACTGTGAACCGTGGCTGGCGATGACGCGGTTGGGCACCCCGTAGCGATGCGCAAGGTTGTTCAGGAAGTCCACCACTGATTTTGCCGGAATGGAGCACACGACTTCTACCTCCGCCCATTTGGTGACCTTGTCGACGGCGACATACAGGTAGCGGTAGCCTCTGCGTGACCTCTTGAAGGGCCCCAGGAGGTCCAGCCCCCAGACCGCGAAGGGCCAGGTGGCTGGGAGTGTCTGGAGCCCCGCTTCTGGCTGGAGCTCGGCCTGCCTCGCGAGGTGCTGGCAGATCCTGCACGTCTCGACGAGCTCCTCAGCATCTTGAAATACGGTTGGCCAATAGAAACCACTCCTGAAGACCTTCCCCGCGAGGACGCGTGAGGACGAGTGATTCCCGCACTCCCCGTCGTGCACGTCCTCGAGGAGTTGCCTGCCTTCTTCTGTAGGAACGCAACGTAGGGAGACGCCATTAGGCCGCTTGCGGTAGAGATCTTCCCCGATGACGCAGTAGGACTTGATATGGTACTTGGCTATGTTGAACATTCGTTCTGCTTCCGCCTTCTCTTTGGGGAGAGCCCCCGTGTTTAGGAAAACATTGATCTCGTCGATCCAGCTTTCCTCTTGAGGTTCGGCGAATGCACAGGGATGGCCTACTGCCGTCAGGTGCTCCTGCCCAGTCGTGACGCTGCCCGATGGGCCGCGTCCAGAAGCTCCCTCAGCTGGGGAAGGTGGTGACGGTGGTGGGGGCAGAAGGGTGCCTGACACCAACACCTCTATGAACCCCAGGCCACGCTCTTTCGAGCGAGGGCTATCTGGAACCTCGGGGGGCCTCGGATGAGTTCTGCGTGTCGGAGGCGCGGATGAGCTCGGTGATGCGAGCCAGCCAGCTGGCTTGGCATTCTTCAGTGGGGAGGAAACCCAACAGCTCTCGCGTCGCGAACAGAGCGGCTCCCGGGTTCGGGGCTACTTGGCGTTGTGGTGAAGCCCCCTGACCTTCGGGAAGGCGTGGGGAGGAGACGTGGACGTTCCTCCCCTCGAGCTCTTCGACGCAGGGCCCAGGATGGCCGCAGTTCTTGGCGTCGTTGACACAGGGTCGTGCTCGCGGTTTGCGGCCCGGTGCAGGCGCTGCGATGGTGACGCCTCCGGTGTTTGGGCGGCGGACCAGGTGCCTAGCTCGGATTCACGCCATGGTGCCGGAGAGGTTATCGAGGGAGGTTGAAAGCGCGCCTCAGCCCCCTACCTGGTGTGCCAAATGTCGGAGAATAGTCCCCGTGAACCAGGAATCGAAGGGGCTGAACACGACACTTAACAACACTCTCGTCAACCTCGGCAACCAAGCACAGCGAGCTCGATAGAACGCATCACGACAGAGATTGACACCAGCTCGTACCCAGGTTCAGGCCCTCCGGGAGGAGTAAAGACCCTACTTCCTGCTTTGTGGATTGCACTGCTTCGTGAGGTTACAGTACAGGGGTGTTTGCCGAGGGCAAAGCTTACAATAATGGCAGAGCTCCCTCTATGTGGAAACTCTCTTCTCTGAGTGGACTAGTAGACTTAGGTGGGTGAATGGTCGATCCTGTTGGGGGAAAGATAACCCGGTGTACCCATGATGGTGAAAGAAGACCCGCCAGGCAAAAGGCCGGGCTTGGCCTGCTTTCAGCATCATGGGCCAGATTCAAACATGGGCCGGGACATTTGGCGGTAACCCGGCTTATAGAAGGAAAGGTCCAGAAGAATAAGAGGCGGTAAACAACGTGGAGTCCAAGATAGGAAGATGAAGAAGAGGTGGAAATAGATAGGAACTCCGAGAACGGGTATAGCCCGGCCTTGCCATGTAAAGACACCAGGAGACCTGGAATCTATATAAGGGGCTCCTGGGTCTCAGTTTAGGTTAAGCTTTTCATATCGTACGGGTCCCACGAGAGCGAAATACTGTAACCCTAATCGAGATCCGGCTCTGTTGTTGTAGCCGGGTCATCGAGATTGAGATCAATAATAGAGTAGCTGGAAGTAGGTCTTTATCTCCAATGGAGAGGCCGAACCAGGGTAAATTCTTTGTCCCCTCCGCGCTAAACAATCTTCCTGACACCAGTTTCGCCTGGCCCCCAACTCAAAGTTACCCTGTGGTAACATATGCCGTGACAACCCCATGACATTTGGCGCCCATCGTGGGGCCTGCGGCCAAGAGTGTCATCATCAAGGGAGCTGCGCTGGAAGGCATGAAGAATCTGGTGGTAGGCCGGATCGTCATCAACATGCAAGGAGAACACATCATCGATGATTCTGGCTGGTGGCCGGAGTCAGATCTGCTTGAATCAGGTGATGTTATTTCGATTGGCCAGATTAATGTTTTTGTTGGCATGATACATACGACCGGGTCTGCTAGTAATCAAGAGTATGATTCTGTGTCAGGAGGTGATACCCTTGTTCAATCAGATGGGGAAGAGTCCGTGGGAACAGCTGAGCACACGGACCTGGTGGTCAGACACGTGGAATAGTCGGTAAACTCGGCACGGATCCCGGGTGACGCACCAGGCAGCGAGGACGACATGGAGTCGATCTTGGCCCTGTTTGATGGAAGGTATGGATATGACCCAGAAGAAGAAGTGGATGAAGATCAGTTCGAGATGGAGTCAAACCCGGGTCCAATTCGCCGGGTGGCAGTTTACACAGCACCCTCGACGAATCTGGATCTCACTTTGGGAGCTGGGGCGTCAGGAGCGGCACCCCCACCAAATTTCAACGAGCAGCAACAGCAAAGCCCGGTCCTTGAGTTAAATCAAAGGCCGGTGGATGGCGAGATCGCTTCAGTATCAGAAGAAAGTGAAGGTCGGGCGCATTACAGGAACACCTTTGGTTTCCTGAACAATCGGGCATAGGGAGAAGTCACACCTAACCCGGCATCAGCGCCGGCCCTGTTCAATAACGGCCTGGTTTTGGACCAAACGGCGCTTACAAGGATTATCACGCCAGAGAACGCGGCAACCCGGGCCGTAGAGTTGGACACCGCGCGCAGAGCTTTGGAGCAGACCCGGCGGAACGCAGTAGCGTATGAACAACAAATAGCAGCAAGGGCAAAGGAGATTGAGGAAAGGGAGAATCGCTTGAGACATAACGAGGAGATGTTACAAGCTCGCCAAAACGATTTGACTGTGCAGCATCAGAGGAGACATCAGAGCCGGCTGGCTCCTGGGGAGAATGTCATACAACCAGCAGTGTTGTTTAGAACCCCAGTGGATCAACCCATTGGTGCGGTTCAAGCGGCGCCCATAGCTAGAGCAAGTGCAGGGGTGAACAGAAACCCGGGAGCGGCAGTTGGGAGAACGCCGGGTTTGCCTGCCGGAGGAGCCGGAGGAAATCCGGGTCATGTTACAGCAACACCCAGGTATCACACGCCAGAGGGTCACTTTTCTAACCCGGCGGACAATGTTTACGCAGCAACTTTGGCACTAGATCGTATCCCACTGGGAAATTCACCTGCGGAGTTGGAAGCTCGGCGAGCCATCGATATGTTACGCACGGCCGTGGTTCAACAGGGTCAGTATTCCAAGAACAAGAGCGCGTTGCACTCAACACCTTACAACAGTAAACGTACTCACAGTAGACACGGGAGACACTGCCACCACAGCCCGGGCCAGCTATGCCGGGTCAGCACAATGTTCAGCAACCGCAGCAAAATAACCAGCAATACCAGCCGGCTCCTGCAGTTTCTATGGCACAGCAGATCATGAACAAGTCAAGAGCTGGGCGAGCCGCGAGTGTTCACCCGGTCGTTCTAGCTCCAGTAGTGGTTCCAGTACAACAAGTTGTTCCACCCGCAGTATCCGCGAGTTCGCTGGGTCCTAATCTTCAAGCTGGAGGTTCCGGGTTAGCCAGGCCTAAGTGTTTATCAGAATCGATCAGATCCGAGCCTTTCCCAGAAAAGTTCAAAGAACCAAGCAAAGTGGCCAGTTATGAGCCGAGCATGGACCCGGCAAGTTGGTTAAGCAGTTACGAGATGGCCATGTGTATTCGCAACGCAACAGAGAATGTGTGTGCAAAGTATATGTATTTGATGATGAGTGATGGCGCGGCGAAGTTGTGGTTCGAGAATTTACCTGAGAAATCAATCAGTAGTTGGTCAGAGCTTAAAGCAATCTTTATCAAACACTTCTTGGGCACATGCAAACATTTGTTTTCGCTGGAAGATCTAGACAGATGTGTACAAAGGAAAGGGGAGTCAACCCGGCACTGGATGGGCCGGGTCACGGAGATTTTGCATGCATCCGCCGGTATTGAACCTAAGGACGCAATTTCGACGATGGAAAAGACTTGCAAGTATACTCCATTGGTCCAGAAGCTGGGACGTCTGAAAGAAAGTCACAGGGTCAAACCCGTCCAATGGTCGAGTTATTAGAGGCCTGTAACAAACATGCAGCAACGGACAAGACACAAGATGACCTTGAGGAGGAAAAAGGCAAAGGCACAGCGAACAATGGTAGGAACAACAATGGTAACAACAACAACAACTCGCATAAGAGAGGGCACAACGAGGGGAGTTCAGAGTTCGTGGCAAACACAAATACCGGGTTTCAAAGGCCCAGGACTGATGGCGGATACGGTGATGGGAATAGAGGAAGCAATGGAGGCTATAATGATAACAACAGAGGATGTCGGGGATGTAACCCCGGGTACCCCTAAGTTTATGGTTTTGTTGAGTTGATAGAAGAGAAAAGAGCAAGAATAAATGAGTAAAAGCTAAAGGAGGAAGCAGAAAAACACTCTGGGCCGACATTGGCCAAGCCCAGACCGGGATGCCACTTTCTGGCCCGAAGCTGCACTTACCTCGGGCGGGCCGAAACACCTCAGCCCCGGATCGAGGCCCATATCCGGCCTCAGCACGCCAAGTCGCCCCTCCAGCCTCGGTGGGCTAATTCCTCACGCCATCTCGATTGGGCCGAGGCCACGCCAGCTCGGCAGGGCCGAGCTACTTCGGCTGGTGTCGGGGGAATACTTTCTGGATTAACCCGCGGCCCAGTGCGACTTAACTTACTCGCACGGACGAAGGCCCACTTGGGAACAAGCCCAATATTGAACCGCCATAAGGGGAAAGATCTAGAAGACATATCCCGGAGGACGTGAAGACCAAGTAGTCTCCGAGTAGGCCTCTGTGGATGTATTCCTTATGGGGGAAGTTTCCTTTTGTAACCTAGCGAGCCTCTGTGTATATAAAGAGGACTCGCAGGACTTAGAGCGGGTCAAGCAATCAAGCCCCAAACCCTAGCTCATACGGCGAGTACCAGATCAGATCGCCTCCATTGTAACACCTTGATTATCATATCAATACCAATCTAGGGTAGGTAGGAAGTAGGTCTTTTACCTCACATTGAGGGGGCCGAACCTAGGTAAATCTGTGTTGATCTTTGTTCCTGCGATCCCAAGCTCGGAGATGCTTGACTCGCATAATCCCACACCTACGAAGTCATCTATGACACCTGACGTGACAAACCCACGACAGTTGGCGCCCACCGTGGGGCCTGCGGTCAAGAGCGTCACGTTCCGCGCAGGATCCATGAAGGGAGCTGAAGATCTTGTTGTTGGCCGTATCATCACGGTCAATGGCACACCCCTCATCGACGATTCAAGCTGGGGACCGGAAGAAGATTATTTGGAGACCGGCCACGTCATCCCCTTTGGATCCATCAACGTCTTCGTCGGCTTCATTGGCGGCGAGTCGGAAGATCCATCGCAACATGGCGATTCAGTAGAAGAAGTCGTCGATGACGGGGAGGAGTCCGTGCAAAGCATGGACTCGCAAGAGTTTGGGTCCATCATACCCGCCTTTGAAGAGAGTTGCTGGGGTTACCCACCAGAAATCACATCATCACCAGATCAAGAGATAGCACAAGTCGCGGTTTACATGGCCGGAGGAGCAGGTGCATCAGGGACTGCGGAAGAAACCAAAGCATCGGCACCCCCAAGCAACCCGCTTCTTGTACCTGTGTCAGCCACGAACGCCGCCCTCCGTGCAACAGAAATTGAGGCCGTCAGGGCCGAGCTCCTGTATGAGGTTCGAAGGATAGAAGAAGAGTGCCGCAGGCTCGATCAGGTAAACCAAGGAATCCAACAGGAACGGCAGAGAGTAGCCGCGCTGGCTGCGACTCAACAACAGGTTGACCCGCAAACACAGCTGCGCGCGACTCAACCAACAGTGGAAATCCCGCTCACTCCAGCCGCAGCAGCGGGAATCCAGACGACTGCGGAAGGAAGGGTACCGACAAATCAAGTGACCCAGCAACAACCAAGGAGATTTCACACCCCACAGGGCCATTATCAGAACCCTGTCGATAACATGTATGCTGCGGCTAATATCTTGACTCAGATGGTACCAACAGGCGATGACCCGATCAATGCTGGGGCGCGGCGCACGATTCAGATGTTAAGCACGGCAGTCTTGCAACAAGCCAATAGGGCGGAAGCCGAAGCACAGCCGCCCCTCGTACCAGCCAATCACAGGATCACAGAAGAAAGAAGCGTCCAGAGCAGGCCACCAGAGGACGTGTCAGGAGTCGCACAAAGGCGGCAGGAGCAAGTCGCAGAAGTGCAGGCGACTGCGCCATTGATACAAAAGCGGCCCGCAGATAACCCCGCTGGCGTGACCACAGCCCTGTCCTCGCGACTCAAGGGACCGGCATGTTTCACTGAGAGGATTAGATCGGAACCTTTTTCTGAAGATTTCAAAGGGCCACGCAAGGTGGCAAACTATAACGCCAGCATGGATCCAACCACTTGGCTCAACAATTACGAGATGGGCATGAGCATCCTAAACGCATCTGAAGAGATCTGCGCACGCTACCTAAACATGATGCTAGAAGGTGCAGCGCACATATGGCTGCAAAATTTGCCTCCCAACTCTATAAATACTTGGGAGGAACTGAAGGATGCCTTCATTAAAAACTTCCAAGGAACTTGCAAGCGACTCTGCAATATAGAAGATTTAGAGCGTTGTGTCTAGAAGGAAGGCGAATCAAGTCGCCATTGGATGAAAAGGGTGACAGAAATAATACACTCCTCAGATAATATACCACCAAGCTCAGCCGTCCTGGTGATGGAGAAAAACTGCAAGTTTGAGCCGCTGATTCATAAGCTGGGTCGCATGAAGGATAAAGTCAAAAGCCTCAGCGAGGTGATGGCTGCGGCTAACAAATATGCCAGCTCAGATAAAACCAGAGACGCGTCAGACGGAGAAGAAGAGGAGGTTGCTGCAAAAAGAAAGAAAAACTCCAACAAGCCCCAGCAGCAGCAAACGAGCCACAACAACACGAGTCAAAACAAACGCAAAAGTGAAGATGGTCACTCAGGGCTCGTCGCCAATACGCGTGGAGGGTTCAGAGGCCAGCGTGGAAGGGGCCGAGGATACGGCTCCCGTCCTATCAATATGCAAGAAGTTTTCAACCGGCCATGCGACCTTCATGTGACAGGTGATGGACGGCCAGCGGACCATACCAAGGCGCAATGCCATTATTACAAAAAGTGGAAAGAAGAGAGCCAACACAACGGGGGAATTCCCATGAAGGAAACCCTAGTGCAGCTCATAACACAAACATTGGGCAGCACGGTGCGAGTAACCCCAGGCAGACGGGGCAGTATCACACAATAGTTATCGATACCTCCAAAAGAGAAGAGAAATTGAGCCGGAGAAGTCAGCAGGTGAACGCCGTGATACCAGCAACACCCGCTTGGTTAAGGTGGTCAGAATACGCGGTAACCTGGAGTCGCGACGACCACCCGCCACAGGTGCGGGAGCCTGGCAAGTTGGCACTGGTTGTGGCACCATACGTTGTAGGATACAACACTACTGCAGAATAGCCTATAGCCGCCACCACATTAGTGACAGGCAAAAATATGCACGTCACTGGTAACAGTTATCAGTGACAGGCACCATTACGCCCGTCACTAGTGTATCTCTGCGGGGTGGCTATACAACATAGTAGTGAAAGATGAGTATGGTCGCCCGTCACTGGTAATACCAGTGACGGGTCCGGAGAACTGCCCGTCGCTAGTGTCACTATTACCGGTGACGGACAGTTTATATAATCGTCGCTGGTTATGAACGTACATGCTGTGTTTTTGTTTGTAAAAAAACAGAAGACGAAAAGGAGATCGATAGATAGGATTTTTTTATTTTGACGGGATAGTAGCTTAACCAAATATCTAGCGGGAACCAAAAAAACAAAAAACTCGCGGGACATGCCAAAAAAAACTCGCGGGACCTTGCTAATCTAGTGGACTTGGCCACGAATGCACGATCCTAAATATTTGCATCCCGCAGTTTCTCCATAACCATCCCCAGTTTTATCCCGAGCCCTCCAGTCCCCCCGCCGACGACGCCGCCAGTCCTCCCCGACGACGCCGCGCTGCCAATCCTCCCAGACGACGCCGCGCTGCCAGTCCTCCTCGCTGCAACGCCTCCGGCCGCCTACGCCGCCGTCGCACGGCCCCAACGCCGCCGACGCCGCCGTCGCACGGCCCCAACCGCCGCCGCCAACGCCGTCACCGGGGGCTGCTGCTGGTTGTCGCCGCCGTCGCCGGGATTGCTGCTGGTTGCCCATCTTCCGCCATCGACGGAGGACTGCCGCCATCGACGGTTTGTCCCCCTCTCCCTCAATGCCATGTGTCCGGCCATCTAGTTCCTGCGATTAGAATAGATGCAGGGACAAGAACTTATTCAGTCTGCCTTGTGTTGGGTGGTGTCAAGGACCGCATCGATCCGATTGTTGAGGTGTATTTAGCATATTTTTCTTTTTCTGAATCTATAGTGCGTATATACAGTCAAACCCTTCTTCAGTTGCTGCTGAATACTCACTGATGACAACTGAATGTCCATGTGGATTGTATTCTCCAAAGTAACGAGTTTAGTCAACCATTACGCTATAAATCATGGTCTCCATTGAGATGACACCTGCTGCAAGAAATCGAGCATTGTTATATATTACTAGAACATTTTCTGACTGCCGTGACTTGAGCAAGTGATGAGGCAGGTGAGTACTTACAACAGTTAGTCTTCAGCCTCTGCCCTCTGCCCAGAGGTGTCAGCACGGTTCAGGCTACAGAATGAATACCTCAGGTAGCAAGTCATTTAGCTCGCCAATCAACTAAATCTGATTACAGAACGGTCAAGATATAATGAGTAAGTAGCAACAGGGGAAAGACCCTAAAGAAGACTAATCGAGAAAGAAAATAGTCATGATAGCCAACCACGTTCGCATATATCCAACCGGTACTCTAACCCACACTCCTACAGATTTAAGCAACACAATATAATGTCACTGCATTATTAGCAATATTACCATATTTCCATTACACTTATTAGCTACTACCATGTACTGAAATACATTGTACTGAGAGTGATAGAAAAATCCCATGCTAAACAATTAAATAGATTGAAAATTATGGCATTATTTTAACATAACAATAATAGGCAAGCTCCATTAAAACTAGCTCTGACGGCATTGGATGTAATTCTGGAAGGAGATAAGAAAATAGAGATAACAAAATGCTTTGATTGTTTCTGAACTGATAAGTCTAGTTACTGAAAAGAGAGTGGGTTTCTCTGCATCCCTGCAGTGGTTAATTTGGTTCACGTATAAGGAACTGCAACTGTTTTTCTTTTGTTTCTTCAGGTAACCAAAGTGTTTGCTTATGTCTCATACGAAGCAGACTTCCTGCTCTAAGGAAGCAGTTCGCCAGCAAGACATATTTGTGAGGTCACAGAAGACATTAAACAAAGGTGTAGACATTCAGTTGTTCAGTACTACTTGTCTGGAGTCCAATCCATTTGCATGGAAGAAAGAGTTTAAATGCATCCAGGACATTTTCGCAAAAATCCTCAACACAGAGGTCGCATCTGTGCTTTTCTACGGCGGTGATGACTCACTGGAGGTTCATGATTCACGCACAATGGCGGCCGCAACCCAATTGATCATGCGCAGGATCACCGAATGAGGTATGGGGCATTACTATTTGTTCATGGGAGGCCTCCGGTATTTTTGGTCGATTTTTATTGGCGAGGGAAAATTGACATCCCTTTGATAAGTGGAAATAACCGGGATTAAAAGATCATCATCGAGGGCTAGGATTTCGAGGGAAATCTTAAGCACATAATTGTCGAGAGTGGTGATTGAAGTTCAGGGAACATGGGAAATTTCTGAGAGAGCAAAACCAAAGTCAAGATCATCCACAAAATATTTAAGAAAGTCATTTAATAAATAAAAAAGTTTTTCCGGTGTGAGGAAAACACCACTACAATTAGGGACGAATTTTTGGGGTGTTACAAACCTTCCCTCCTTAAAAAGAATCTCGTCCCGAGATTCGGAGACTTATAGAGATTCCCGGAGTTATAACAAGATACTTCTTGTACGGTCTTAACATATCCCTAATTTTAAAACATTTTCCAAAACCTTTTCTTCATGATGCTAGAGTTTTAAAACACTCGGAGGGATCCACACACATCAAGGTATTCTCAAAACTGGGCATTATGCAAGCATCACATTACTATCAAACAAGATGCACTCAAAAGAATGACATGGTAGGGGCTCACGGAATCAAACAAAAATAGGATCTACCACCACGGTATTTAAATACAAACTATGGTTTTTGCTCAAACATTCACATGGCAGGGCACACATAAACAACACAACCATGGCAAAAGCAAACGAGCAAGTCTACAAACAAGCTAACATTCAACAAAACAGAGGGTAAACTTGGGTATGTAATTACCCAAAAATTCTATAAACAAAAGGATTGGGATATGCTATCATATCCTCTCATCTAGGGTTTTATTTTGGAAAAACTATATATACACTTTCATGTATACATAGGTTTTGAAAATTTTTAAGGTTTCTTTTAGTAGAAGGATGTTAGTGCCACCCAAAATGGGCTCACAAGCACCTAGATTTTGAGGGGTAGGGTCACACCCCAAAATTTGTTTTTGCAAAGATTTTTCCCTATGGAATGACATAGATACGAGGGAAGAACTTTCGGGTATCTCCTTGCACTGAAGTAATTGTAGAGTTCTAGCTGGAGTAGAACTTACATCCTTCATTTCTGAAAATTTTCCACCGGCCATACTCCTTGTCTTGCAGCAAAGATAGCCTGGCTGGGGTACAAGCATATAGACAGCAGAATTTCTATTCTGAGAAAATATCATTTTAGAAAAATAGTCCTGCATTTTCATGGCCCAAAACAAACAGTTGCAGCAGTATGGCATAATCATTTCAACCATACCGTATAAGCAAACACACAACGGCTAACAAAACACTCCACAAAAATCCTTTTGTGCTCCAACGATGATGGACACTCAACAAGCATACTCAAGCTTGTGATGGGGGTCATCGTGGGGGGCTTGGGCCCTTACTTTAACATGGGTTGTCACAAGGTTCATATTGGGCGAGGAACCTTGCGGCGATACATGTACGAGTTTTTCAAACCTATGCACGAGCCAACATTAAGTGAGCGGGACACCGTGGTTACAGTGTCTCATTAAATACTTCAACTTAATAGTTAAACTTGTGCAACACACACAAAATAATTTTCATACTAGAAAATATTATCATTCAAAGTTTGCATTAATTTCGCAGGCGTGCATGTGTGTCTGGGTTCACATATACCACTTCTGCTTTTATGTGATCTGTCATTTCTTCAAAACTTTTCAACTGAAGAGAAGGACATGGTATTCCGTCACATGTCAACCAAGTGGTTAACAAGGGAATTAGAACATCAAGTTTTTCACAGGGCTAACCTAACCACAACTTAACCGCAGACAGAACAAACATGCAGCACAAGAAAACACAAGGGGTTAGAAACAACCTCACAAATTCTCACCTACCAACTTAGGACTCCTCACTTGGTGGGGACTTGGTCTGGGCATCCACTTTGTTGCCTTCTGGATCTTGCGGTTTTGGTCCTACGCAAAGCTTGGTATCCACTGGGCTCTTGTCAGTGGGCTGCGGGACTCGGGCAAGGGCTTGCCTATTGGAATGGCATTCCTCCAAGTGGTTGGCAAGAATGCTTTCCAAGGCGGTGGTGTAGGCTTCGAGGTGGGACAAGGTTGAGTTGAGCATCACTTCGATGCTTACCATGGCGTTGCTGGGGCCTGCAAGGGATCTTGGCGGGAAAAGCGAGGGGGGGAGGTTCCATCGCGGCTTCAAAGTACCGCAGACGAGCGAGACATTTCCAAGCTGCAACTTGGAGAGCCATCTCAGGGGAATCCACGAAGTGGCTTTGAATCACATACGGCGCCGCGCTTCCTAAGGCACTTGTGGCGACATACACATCGGCATGATACTCGCTCACGCAGGAGAGAGGTTAGATCGATATACATGGTACACCGGCCGAGAAACACAACCAAGAATGTCGCGAGCAGCTTCCCACAGCATGATACTCGCTCACGCAACGGCTTGGAGCGGCTCCACTCCACAGGTATCTGGCTGGGCTACTGATCCTAGCACGCTTCTGCTCCTTATCCTTGCTAAGGTGGAAGTTGAGTCCTTGCCGAAATCTGGCCACAATCACAAGGCCCGTGAGTACATTATTATGCACTCAGCAAGTATCGCCACTCACTACAAACAATCAACAATCATGCAGCAAGATATATATTGGAAATAAACTCCTACAACATGGCAAGTGTACTCTAGATACATGACATAAAAGTAGCATGGCATTGACAACCAAATATGTCATAAGCAAGCAATGGGGGTATCACCAGTACAGAGTCCAAGCCAGGTGGGGTTGGATCGTGCACCGGCAATCATACAAAGGGCTTACCTGTGACGAGAAAACGGGTGTACCCAGTTGGGTACCAAATAATACACAACATCACCTGTGATCACTGCTAGGCCCACTGGCCTCATCATTTCACTCTGGGCACGCACGGTTGATGTGGCTCTGGCCTAACTATAGGCTTCCCAACGCATCACACCGCCATCCCTAAACCGGGTTCACAATCACATCTCAAGTAGCATTCCCTGCATCAACTTATTGTTCATTTAGTGAAATCAGGTTGTTCATCTTTCTTTCAAACAGAACTTATGTTTAACCTCCTGACTCGACAAAGACAATAGTGTGACCGACACTGAACTCATTGTTCCATAACCTTGGAACGAGGCTAGACATCCAGATTTACACTCTCGAGAGGTTGCAATACTTCACTCATCCAAGTGGATCATTAACAACCGGTACTTTAGGATCACATCCATAAGACGGTATGATACACTCACTCAACCGTTCATGCCATCAAGACACTCCCTATATAGCCACCGACATAACTATATGCCTTATGCAGAAGTGAATCCGGCACGTCCCCAACCCATGAGCGACGCCTAGCTCCGGAACCTTCGCAAGACTAGCCCCGACCAACTATGGTAACCGACTAGACTTGCCAAAAGGGTGGCATCAAAGGAGGCTCAATAGGATTACGTAGGTCAAGGCCCGCCCATGTGAGCGACAGTGGTAGTGCTTTCGATGCTCAGATTAGTGGCACTATGGACTGACCCTATCGAAGTTTGGAGGGTTGTTTCATTTAATCAAGTTTTATCACAACAAGTCCCAAAACAGAGGATTAGTCCAGCAAAATAATCACGACATCAATATCACATATCAACAACAACAAGGCAGTAGCAACATAATACTTGCATGCATAGATAACAACATAACGATAATAATAATACCCGGGTGACTGTGGCGGGAGGCCCGGCCGGTGTCACTCGGGGTTAGTGTTCACAGAATAATAGCATAATGTTTCAAACGGATGACGGTGGCGGGAGACCCAGCCGGTGTCACCGCAAAAGAATGAACCGAAAAGCACTCATAAAAATGAGAGAGCATCCATTCCACTCGAGGGTTATCTCGACGTGGTGTCAGCAATCTCGGCAAAAAGAACCAAATGGAAAGTCAGCTCCCAAGCGTCGCAGTCCGGGTGGTCTATGCCAACCATATTTGACGGAGGGACAAGTCAAATAACTCTTTTGGCAAATGCCCCCAACTCCGAGGATCATAAGACGACATTCGTCCGCTCCTCACCTCGGCAAAGAAGAAAGAAGCAAACAAAGCCCCGCAAGCGCGAGACGCACAGTTGTAATAATTCCCCCCATTCCTTTGACTGAGGCGGTACCACCGGCCATTGTCTCGGGAATGTGAGTGATGCACAGATAAGCAGTTATATGGTAATACAATAACTTAAAATGCAACATGATAAACATACAACAATACAAGGCTCATATAAAATATGGACAACATACAGACATGCAATGATAATAGCAGACAGACATAAGAATATAACAGAAGACAGACATAACACCCGGCATGGTATTAAGCAATCAAACAAACAAGCATTGCAGGAGGGCTCAAAGCAAGGGGTTAGCTTGCCTCCGAAGATCGACGCCGTTTGGCTTGGAGGGTCACGGACACGTCGAGAGTCAGGTCTCGGTCGCCGGTACCGCGGAATACCCTATGCACGCATACAAGGTGCTGAGCATACAAGTATTTTACAAAAATGTAAAAGTTATACTACTGGACAGATCGTCTCAAACTAAGAATTTACAAATTTGATTCACCTCGAACGGAGCTACGGATCAAAAGATACGGCTGTGCGAAAGTTAGCTATCCGACGCGCGCGCGGTGGGTAGTTATCTGCCGCCGAAAGCTGAGCTGGTTGCGCAGTTCCGGAAAATACGCTTCTAGCACTGGAAAGCGCAAAGCACGGAAATACGCCTTAGCTTGGAGAAAACGTAATGCTTAAAATGCGCTGATCAGTTGACTGTTCACCTCCTAGCTAGCTTCTGCTAGCTTGCTCTCGCGTGCAGCATGCACGGGAGCTGGCCGGCGGTCGCCGGCGCGGGCTGCTGGATGGCCGGAGCGCCGGGAGATGGTGGGGACAGAGCAGCGGCGGTGCACCGCGGCCGGGGAGGCCTGGGGTCGCGCAGGCATGGCTGGGGACAGCTTCCGCGTGCGACGCCCGTGAGCTCCAGCTCCACGGCCATGGCGGGAGGTTGATGCTCATGCTGTCGCTGACCGTCAGGAGGGATGAGGCATGGGCCAGCGGTGGACAGCGGTCTGCGGGGAGGTCTGCGTCGGTGGGGAAGCGAGGCCGACGGCGGGGACGCCTCCGGCGCGTCGCCCGCGAGCTCGGCCGAAGCTTTGGCCAACGCGGCCGTGCACGACTCGAACTCCTACGGCTCTGCTTGCTCTACTGGCAGCACCGCGAGATGGAGGGGGTAGCTAGGAGACAGAGGGAGTGTGGTGCAGCAGAGAGAGGAGAGGCTCGGGTTGCTCCTTCTAAAGGCAGGGGAGGGGGAAATACGGGAAGCTCCCGCATATATCCTCCACGACACTGTTCTGTCGGTGGAGGGGATAGGAACGGGGAGGCTGGATAAGGTAGACGAGCTAGACAAGCAGTGCCACGTGTAGGCGTACTGCAGCCGGGAGGTTAGGTGGGGGTTTAGGCTAAGCAAGATTTAGGTCGCGCCAAAGCGGGCATGTCCGGGACATCCGGAGCGCGATGCGGGTGACATGACGCGTTCCCAGTGACTTGGAGCTCCAAACGGAAAAAGGTTTCCACCGCAGGGTTCGTAATGACGAGAACAAAACAACCAAACAAGAATCCCTCCAGGATTCCAAACTTTGTAAAATAAGATTTTCAGAAAAGCAAAGATACCGAAGCTGCTCGATGAAATGACCTAGGTCTTGCACATCTCTGAAAAATCCCAAAATTTCACCAGTGCCTAGGTTTGGTTCAAGAAGGGTGTCCAAGAAGTTTGGGCTCAATTGGATATCTAGAAATGGGGTTTTGGTAATGTGTCCGCTAAGCCGCGTACAGGCATCGATTTTCGGCTTACAAAGGAAGTAGGTCAAACGTCGCTCGAATGGGTTTGGGTCCAACAGAAGAAGTGTAGGAAATACAAAAATATGCATCTCCCTAAATTATGAGAATTTTCAAAGGTTCCTAGGTGGACTGAATAAATTTGGGATCAGGACCGATATCTAACAGTTAACTCCTAAATTGGAAATATTGCATTGGGGTATGCAATATTTTTTGCAGGGGTTGGCTTTATATGGACATGGGAGGCCTCCGGTATTTTTGGTGGATTTTTATTGGCGAGGGAAAATTGACATCCCTTTGATAAGTGGAAATAACCGGGATTAAAAGATCATCATCGAGGGCTAGGATTTTGAGGGAAATCTTAAGCACATAATTGTCGAGAGTGCTGATTGAAGTTCAGGAAACATGGGAAATTTCTGAGAGAGCAAAACCAAAGTCAAGATCATCCACAAAATATTTAAGAAAGTCATTTAATAAATAAAAAAGTTTTTCCGGTGTGAGGAAAACACCACTACAATTAGGGATGAATTTTTGGGGTGTTACACGTAGCAGCTTTGAGTCGCTTCATATCAAGATTGGGAGAAAAAGCACTACCTTTGTACAGACTGTTAAAAAAATCAGACACCTTCGTTTGGGACGCAGAGGCCGACGAAGCTTGACAGCCTTGAAACATCAATTGACGAATGCTCCAGTTCTGGCGGCTCCAAAAGATAAAGAGCCAATGCTACTATACATAGCGGCAAATTCCCGCGCTGTGAGTGCTGTCATGTTGTGGAGAGACAAGAAACGGAAAGGAATACCCTGTCCAAAGGCCAGTATACTACGTGAGCGAAGTCCTCACAGCTTCAAACAGCGTTACCCACAATGGCAGAAGTTGGTTTTGGAGTGTTCATGGCGAGTCGCAAGCTGAAGCACTACTTCCAAGAGCATCCAATAACTGTGGTGAGTTCAGCACCATTGGCAGATATCATTCGTAATCGAGAAGCTACTGGAAGAGTCGCTAAGTGGGCGATCGAGTTGGGACCACATCACATCAGTTACGAGCCGCACACATCAATTAAGTCGCAAGCCCTTGCAGATTTTATTAACGATTGGACAGAAATCCAAGTTGCTCCTAGCATGGCAGAAACCAAATACTGGACCATGCATTTTGATGGGTCAAGACAATTGCAAGGCTCGGGGGCTGGAGTTGTTCTGACATCTCCCAAGGGAGACAAGCTGCGGTATGTGTTACAGATACACTTCAACTGCACAAATAACGTGGCAGTACGAGGCACTGCTTCATGGTCTACGTATAGCAAAGGAGATGAACATCAGTCGTATACGCTGTTTTGGCGATTCAGACTTGGTGGCACAGCAGGTCTCCGGAACGTGGGACAGCAAGGATGCGAACATGGCTGCATATAGGAGAGAGGTGGACAGAATTGCTGGACATTTCACTGGATACCAAGTTGAACATATTGATCGGAGACAAAATGAAGCTGCGGATGCCCTGTCTCGGCTTGGATCCAATAGACAGTCAGTCCCACCCAATGTTTTCCTGGATGAACTGCACAATCCATCAGTCAAACCTCCAGCAGAATTGACATTGCAGAGCCAGAGGATGATTCAACTTTAGTCGCAGCCCTGCATGAACAGCCAGGATGGACAGAGCCATACATGGCATATTTAAGTCGCGGAGTGCTGCCGGACGATGAAATTGAGGCGCGCAAAATCATACGACGATCAAAGGCCTATACAATCATCAACAATGAATTATACAAGCGCAGCGTATCAGGAGCATTCCAAAGATGTGTCTCACCAGAAGAGGGACGAAAAATCTTGCACGAAATTCATTCAGGCGATTGTGGCCATCATGCTTCGTCAAGATCTTTGGTGGCAAAGGCGTTCCGACATGGATTCTTCTGGTTAACAGCATTAGCAGACGCAGAGCAAATTGTCAGAGTGTGCGATGGATGTCAAAGATACGCTAGGCAAGATCATATGCCAGCCCAAGCACTTCGCACAATACCCATCACATGGCCTTTTGCCGTATGGGGTTTTGACATGGTAGGGCCTTTCAGACGGTCTTCAAACGGAAAAACTCACCTCTTAGTCATGGTGGACAAATTCACAAAGTGGATAGAAGCAGAACCTGTGGGAGATTGCGAGGCTGAAACAGCAGTCAAGTTCTTGAAGAAGGTCATATTCCGCTTCGGTTACCCCCATAGTATCATTACAGACAATGGGAGCAACACCTCTGAAGGGGCTACACAGATATTTTGCGCAGACAATGGGATAAGATTGGACCTCACGTCAGTAGCACACCCGCAGAGCAATGGACAAGCTGAGCGAGCTAACCAGGAAATTCTCCATGGAATTAAGCCGCGCCTTATTGAAAAGGTCGAAGCATCTCCAGGATGTTGGGTGGAAGAACTGCCAGCAGTACTGTGGAGCTTGAGAACAACCCCTAACAGATCCACAGGATTTACACCATATTTCATGGTCTATGGAGCAGAAGCAGTCATGCCCAGCGATATCATACATGATTCACCAAGAGTTGCGGCTTACATCGAGACAGATAATGAGATAGCTCGGCAAGACTCGGTGGACACATTAGAAGAGGTTAGAGACTTGGCAGCATCAAGGTCAGCAGTATATCAACAAGACTTGCGACGCTATCATGCCAGACGCATCAAAACCCGCACCTTTCAAGAAGGCGACCTAGTACTGCGACTTAAACAAGATCACAAGGGAATGCATAAGCTGTCCTCTCCATGGGAAGGACCCTACATCATCAGCAAGAAGCTAAACAATGGGTCGTACTACCTGCTGGATGTAAGGGAAGAAAGCAGCGAACGCCATGATTTCGAGGATCGTCTCGAGGCACCTCGCCCTTGGAACGTCGCACACCTGCGACCGTACTATACATAAGAAAAGGCTAATCAGAGCCAAGCATCATCCTTTCCAGCTTTATAGCTGAGTATCATCACAGCCACTCAGGGCTAGAACTTCAACTTTGGTCGCCACCTAGGCGCGACCTATGCAACATCTGATCGCCACCCAGGCGCGATCGACCCTTGTATCAGAAACCGGCTGCCACCTAGGCGCGGCCGTAAACTTTGTATCATCTCTGGTCGCCACCTAGGCGCGACCGACCCCATGTATCACCATGGATCGCCACCTACGCGCGATCCAACCCTATGTATAACACTCGGTTGCCACCTAGGCGCGACCTTATGTGTCATCATAATCAAAGCTTATCATAGCTTAGCCTATCATGGCAATATCATTATGTTTCTTGGGGTCTTTGTTACCCTGAAACAGCCGATTTATTGGCAATTATCAAATTTACCTTAAGTTGGATTGCTACTCGCATTATGTGGCCAAAGTACTGGGGTGTGGCGTCAATCGAGCTTGATTGCCTATCATGGCCGCTCTCGACCCTGAACACACATGTTCCTGGAAATACTGAGTCGCGCGAG
Organism: Poa pratensis; assembly: GCA_947311845.1. Classification (NCBI taxonomy): domain Eukaryota; kingdom Viridiplantae; phylum Streptophyta; class Magnoliopsida; order Poales; family Poaceae; genus Poa; species Poa pratensis. The sequence continues at coordinate 69,556,631 of CAMZMU010000052.1, read as the reverse complement.
TGCCCACTTAAGGATTCAGATGGCCTAACTAGAGGTCGATGTACTGCTTATAGTACGGCAACACCAATTACAATTACTTGTACTTAACAATTGTTTTATCATGATATCAAGTTACAGGTGATGACCTTCAGAGTTCTCTGAGAAGAATTGAGATGATTACCACATAACATCCTCTCAATCCTTGGGGGCTACATCATATTATCATCAAAAATTTGAAGATAGATCGTCATCAAGTTCTGAAGCTATCAGGATACTCTAACAAAGAAGCTCACGAAGTCAGATGATCTTCCAGGTGCGAGTCAAGGCCAAACTTGCACAATTATAAGCCGCGAAACAAGGAAAAGCGCGGCCTAAGCATTCAAGATCAAGAAATACTATGAAGTTCAGGCCACGCTTGGGGGCTAATGTCGGGGGAATACTTTCTGGATTAACCCGCGGCCCAGTGCGACTTAACTTACTCGCACGGACGAAGGCCCACTTGGGAACAAGCCCAATATTGAACCGCCATAAGGGGAAAGATCTAGAAGACATATCCCGGAGGACGTGAAGACCAAGTAGTCTCCGAGTAGGCCTCTGTGGATGTATTCCTTATGGGGAAGTTTCCTTTTGTAACCTAGCGAGCCTCTGTGTATATAAAGAGGACTCGCAGGACTTAGAGCGGGTCAAGCTATCAAGCCCCAAACCCTAGCTCATACGGCGAGTACCAGATCGGATCGCCTCCATTGTAACACCTCGATTATCATATCAATACCAATCTAGGGTAGGCAGGAAGTAGGTCTTTTACCTCACATTGAGGGGGCCGAACCTGGGTAAATCTGTGTTGATCTTTGTTCCTGCGATCCCAAGCTCGGAGATGCTTGACTCGCATAATCCCACACCTACGAAGTCATCTATGACACCTGACGTGACAAACCCACGACAGCTGGGCCGAACTCTCCATCAACCCGGATTGGGCCGTAACCGGTACTCCGACCGAGCAGTGGCCTCCTTGCCTCGGGAGCAGGCCAAAGTGGCTTCTCTCGGGACGGGCCGAGATAGCCTCGAAGCAGGCCGGCATATCCTACTCCAGCGGATCGACGTTTCCCTCCGAGCTGGGCTGCCGATCTCTTTTGCTCGGGCTGGACCGAGGTAGCGCCAAACTCGGCTCTTCCGAGGTTTCCTAAGCTGCGATCAGGGCGAGTCGGTACTCCAGCAACTCGTTTGGGTCGGCACTCCATGACCCGGCTCCACCGACACAGCGACACTTCGGCTGCCACCACTAGGATTGCCGCCTCTACATCGACAGACATCTCAGCATCTCCTGCATACCCGGCTGCTACCTCGTCAAGTACCAGATGCTCTGCCAAGATACCGAAGATCCCGAGACAGACACTAGAAGACAAGGCAAAGGACATGCGGGACGTGACAAGCCCATCCCCATGATGACATACAGGCATGGCTACAGTGCCTGTGAGGTGACAAGAGTACAGCTACATGACGCATCAATAGTGTGACAAGACCCCAGTGGTCATGTCATGAACAGTGCATAGTGTTCTTTGTCTCCTTGTCCCTCACTTGTCCCCTGGGCACCTATATAAAGGGCACCAGGGGGAAGAGGCAAGAGGCGACGCACGGGCACGCACGGCCCCGTGGTCTCACTTTCCCCCCTCGTAGACTTCTTCTTCTTCCTTAAGCTCTCCACCATTGTTGGATCATACAGCTTGAGGAGCGCCTGTACCTACCGCATATGAGAGGAGAATACACCAAAGTAGGATAGATGCTCCAGTAGGGGTTTTACCTCCTCACGAGGGCCCGAAGCAGGGTAAATCTATGTGTCTGTCGTGTTCTTCGTGTGCGACTCCATCGCGCAATCCCTCCCCGAATCCTCAAGCGTCCATCGGCCCTCAAACTCAAGCCTACCCCTAGGCATCTGTTGTTCGCCACGACGACAGAGGAAATAATGGAGGTTACAACAGTTTCAATGGACCACGACCCATGAGTACGGAAGAGGCGTTCAGAATGCCGTGTCCTCGCCACAGCAGGAACGGTAAGCCGGCAAATCACTCGCTGGCTCAGTGTGCTGATCTTAACAGATGGAAGAACAATGAGATTCAGAGGGCGCTTCAAGCAGCAAATAGGGGTGGAGGACCCGGCATGGGAGCAAGCCCGGCCGTGGCTCCGCTCACAGGAGCCAATGCAACACCAACCGGCCCTCCAGCCGGCTCAAGTTCTCAAGGACAGGGCGGGTTCAACACTCAGCCCAAGCAGCTTGGTTCATATCATGTTTACACGTCAAACACTTCTAAAAGAGAGAGGAAGGTAATTCGAAGGGCTGTTAATGCGGTCTCCATGGGAGCACCCAGGTATTTGAGATGGTCTAAGCAAACAATCACTTGGAGTAGAGCAGATCACCCGGATCATGTGGAACACCCGGATCTGCTTGCTTTGGTTGTGGCCCCCCAAGTAGAGGGCTATGAGCTGAAAAAGGTCCTGATGGATGGAGGAAGCAGTATCAACATCTTGTATTGGGAAACTTTCCTGCATATGCGTCTCAAAAAGTCTCAGTTGCAGAAGACATCCACGGTTTTTCATGGCATAGTTCCGGGGAAATCAGCAACTCCATTGGGGAAAATCACATTAGAGGTGGCTTTTGGCGAGTCTCGGGAAAACTTCAGGTCAGAGATGCTAGATTTTGAGGTGGTAGATTTTCACAGTCCTTATCATGCGTTGTTGGGAAGGTCGGCCTACGCCAGGTTTATGGCCTGGCCTTGTTATGTGTATTTGCAGTTGAAGATACCGTGTCCTAAGGGGCCATCACGTGCATGGAAATAGACAGATTGTGGTAGAATGTGACGAAGGAGATGCGGCCATGGCAGAGCATGCGTGCGCCAAGGAGTTGAAAAGTTACAGGGCAAATCTAGACCCGGCAGATAATACGGTCCTGAAAAGGCCAACCACAGAAGATGATAGGGCAAAGTTCAAATCAGCCCAAGATACAAAGATGGTAGATTTTGTGGAGGGGGCTCTTCCAAGCAGTTCTCCATCGGGTCAAACTTACTGACAAATAGGAAAGCGCGCTCATCAAGTTCATCCGTGAGAATAGGGATGTTTTTGCATGGACACCTAGTGACATGCCAGGTATCCCAACTGAACTTGCTGAGCACAAATTACATGTTGATCCTAAAGCCCGGCCAGTAAAGCAGGGTATGAGAAAAATGAACGCTGAAAGGAGGAAGGCCATTGGAGAAGAGATAGCCCGGCTCTTGGCAGCCGGCTTTATCATGGAAGTTTTTCACCCAGAGTGGTTGGCAACCCGGTTCTAGTGCTGAAGAAAACAATGAGTGGAGAATGTGCATAGATTTTACAAGCTTGAACAGATTCTGTCCAAAAGACCCGTTTACTTTGCCGCGTATCAGATTGTTGATGCAGTTGCAGGAAGTGAGCTCTTGTGTTTTCTGGATGCTTACTCAGGGTACCATCAAATCAAGTTGGATAGAGATGATTGGGAGAAGACCTCGTTCATCACGCCTTTTGGGGCTTTTTGTTACAAGACCATGACTTTTGGGCTGAAAAATGCGGGTGCCACTTATCAAAGGTGCATCCAGAACTGTTTTGCGGATCAGATTGGGCGCAATGTCCATGCTTATGTTGATGATGTGGTGATCAAGTCAGAAAAAGCCGAGTCATTTATCAAGGATCTCACGAGACATTTGCAAACTTACGGAGATACAACATGATGCTCAATCCAACAAAGTGTGTGTTTGGTGTTCCAGCTGGGAAGCTGCTGGGTTTCATTGTGTCAGAGCGTGGAATTGAGGCAAACCCGGACAAAATCCGGGCTATACAGAGCTTGGAAAAGCCAAAGGAGTTGAAGGATGTTCAAAAACTTACGGGCTGCGTGGCAGCCTTGAGCCGGTTTATAGCCCGGCTCGGGGAGAAAGCGATACCATTATACAAGCTCCTAAAGAAAACAGAAAATTTTGTGTGGGATCAAGAGGCAGATGATGCGTTCGAAGCCTTAAAGGTGCAGTTGTCCAAAGCACCAGTTCTTGCAGCGCCGGGTCCCAAGGAACCCATGTTAATGTATGTTGCTGTCGGGCCTCAAGCGGTAAGCGATGTGGTTGTGGTTGAACGCAAAGAGGAAGGAAAGGAACACCCGGTACAAAGGCCGGTTTATTATGTTAGCGAAGTTTGTCAGAGACAAAGCAAAGATATCCTCATTGGCAGAAGTTGGTGTTTGGAGTGTTCATGGCAAGCAGAAAGTTGAAGCCGTAGTTTCAGGAGCATCCCATTACGGTGGTGAGCTCGATCCCACTTGCAGATATCATACGAAATTCTGAAGCTACAGGAAGAGTGGCCAAGTGGGCTATTGAGATGGGAGATTATCATATCAATTATGCGCCTAGAACAGCTATCAAATCTCAAGCTTTGGTGGAGTTTCTCAATGACTAGACACAGCTAAGTGTGCCGCAACTAGTTCCAAAGATTCAGTCTTGGGTCATGCATTTTGACGGGTCTAAACAGGAGCAAGGATCAGGAGCCGGGGTTGTGCTAACTTCCCCAAAGGGAGAAAAGATGAGCTATGTTTTGCAAATACACTTAGATTGCTCCAATAATGTGGCTGAGTATGAGGCTCTGTTGCATGGTTTGAAGATAGCCCGGGAGATGGGCATCAAGTATATCAGATGTTATGGAGATTCAGATCTTGTGGCTCAGCAAGTTTCTGGCACTTGGGACAGAAAAGATGCAAAGATGGCGGCTTACAGAAGAGAGGTGGATAGAGTTGCTAGGTTCTTTCTGGATACCAGGTGGATCACATAGACCGGCGCAAGAACGATGCAGCTGATGCTCTGTCAAGACTCGGCTCCAAGCGAGAGCCGGTTCCACCCAATACTTTCCTAGATGAGTTGCGAGTTCCATCAGTTAAGCCTGAGGATGAGGAAGATTATGCTTATCTGGGTAACCCGGATTCTCAGTTAGTAGCAGCAGTGCATGAGATTCCTGAGTGGACAGAGCCATACATCGCTTATCTTACAAGGGGGGAGTTGCCCCAGCAGGAGATTGTAGCCCGGCAAATCGTGCGCCGGGCCAAGGCTTATGTGGTCATTGATGATGAGCTTTACAAGAGAAGTGCTTCTGGTGTGTTTCAGCGATGTGTCTCACCAGAGGAAGGCCCGCAAATTTTGAAGGAGATACATGAAGGAGATTGTGGTCATCATGCTTCTACAAGATCATTGGTCGCGAAGGCATTCAGACAAGGCTTTTACTGGCTCACAGCAAATGAGATGCAGAGCGTTTGGTGAATAGATGTGATGGGTGTCAGAGGTACGCCCGGCAAATTCATGTGCCGGCTCAGGAGCTGCGAACTATTCCTTTAACTTGGCCATTTGCAGTCTGGGGGATGGATATGGTTGGCCCTTTTCAGATGTCCCCATGCAAGAAAACTCATCTCTTAGTGGCAGTTGATAAATTTACAAAGTGGGTTGAGGTGATGCCAGTCACAAATTGCGAGGCAGTTACAGCAGTTGTGTTCTTGAAGAGGATCATCCATCGATTTGGGTATCCACATAGTATCATCACAGATAATGGGACCAACATGTCGCTTGGGGAGATGCATAAATTTTGTGGAAGAAGCGGCATTAGATTGGACGTAGCATCCGTGTCTCACCCTCAGGCCAATGGGCAAGTTCAAAGATCCAATCAAGAGGTGCTTAAAGGGTTGAAACCAAGACTCCGGGTCCCATGCATCAGAGCCGCTGGAGCTTGGGTAGAAGAGTTACCATCAGTAGTTTAGGGCATCAACACAACGCCCAACAGATCCACCAATATGACTCCTTTCTTCATGGTTTATGGGGCAGAAGCTGTGCTACCAAGTGACATAATTCATGACTCGCCGCGCGTGGCGGCTTATGTTGAGACAGAAAACGAGAAGAGCCAGCAGGATTCACTGGACCTGCTGGAGGAGCATCGTGAGAAAGCACTGGAAAGGTCGGCAATTTATCAGCAAGACCTGAGGAGATATCATGCACGCCGGGTTAGAACTCGCACCTTTCAGGAGGGTGATCTAGTGTTGCGGTGGACACAAAACAGAGATGGGATGCACAAGTTATCTCCCCCATGGGAGGGACCTTTCATTGTGAGCAAGAATTTGCACAATGGGTCTTATTATCTGGTGGATGCGAGAGAAAAGTCAGAAACTATCAATGACACTACAAGATCCACATTTTCAATGCAAGAGCATGAGCGGCCATGGGACATTGCCCACTTATGCCCCTACTACACCTAGCGATAGGCCGGGTCTTGATATGTAACACACGATGTAACAGGTAGCAGGTTTCAGACGCGCTCTTTTCCTTACCAGGGTACCTAAGGGGACTGGAAGGTTTTTAATGAGGCGGCTTGCTGACCTAACCTTTTCTATCAATAAAGTTAAGGTTGAACAGAAATTTGTGTCTTTCCAGTTATTTACTTTTCATGTTATTTTTATGTTTATTTATGTTAGGCCTTGGGGGTTAACCATTGAAGTCCCACAATGGTTCACCCCAAGACCCGGGACTATGTTTGTTTGCGCTCAAGTCTCATATATCAGGTCTTGGGGGTTAGCTGTTCACAGAAAGAACATCTAACCCAAGATTATGGTGATCCACTTCATTCAAGTATCATATGTTAGGTCTTGGGGGTTAGCTGTTCACAGAGAGAACATCTAACCCAAGACTCGGTTTTGTCTAGCTTGATCAAGTCTTATAATTTAGGTCTTGGGGGTTAGATGTTCATGGAGAGAACATCTAACCCAAGGCCCGGTTCTACTATCTCAGTTGAAATTCATATGTTAAGGCTTGGGGGTTAGCTAATCAAAAGTGAACACCTAACCTCGCAACCCGGCCTTTAGTTGTTTCTTTTATAAAAGTCCAGTTATTATATAATTCGAGCAAGTCAGATATTTGGGTCAATGGGGTAAGTGTGCGTAGTAAGCCATTACTTTCCATAACATTGACCCGGGTCTTGGGGGCTCTTGCTAAAATAGCTTGTAGCTGAAATCTCAAGACCCGGCCTTGATGCCACCAGTTTAATTCTTGGTTTTCTTGCTATTGAGCTCGATGTGACTCGCACTTATATGGTCTGATCGCTCACCTGAGAATTCAATCAATCATGATGCCTAGAAAAGGACTTGATTTGACCCTATTTTTTCAGAGGAGTTGCGACGGAAGTATCCATGCGAAAGCCGGCTCATAGTTAAAGAAACCAAAAGGGTCATCTAAATCATTCAAAGATTGAAAATTCAGACCATAAGTTTTACCAATATTACAGAGTAAAGTGGCATACGTGCACAAGCGCACGATCAAAATATGAGGCTCAAGTATTCAAAGTTATTACATCATGCCTATGGAGGCCAAACGGACAAGTGTTCAGATAAATTTAAGACTCGACATTTTTGGCCGGGTCATCTGTTGCTGGGGTCTCGCTTGGTGGCTCTTGGGTCTTGGAGGCTTCTCCTTCTGCTGTAGGCCCGGCCTCTGTAGATTCTTGAGCTCCTCCTATTTCCTGAGCCGGGGTCTTCCAGCAGATCAAGGCGAGGCCTTGGTTCTTGGGATCATCGTCTGTAACTACAGGCTGGCTCGGTGGAGCAATTGCAGGAGTTCCAGTGCCTGCGACAATAGATTTCTGACTTTGAGCGCGAACAAGTTGTGGTGGAATCAAAATGGCAGGGGCGGGCTCTGGCATGTCAATGCGCCGGCTCTTCTTGTCATATCCTTGTTGGAATTTCTCCAAGTTCAAACCTTCCGCGATCAAAGTGGTAGCATACCGGGTCTCCTTGCTTATGGCAGCGAGGTCCTTCCCACCAAATTCTGTATTGTCCAAATTGAATTGGGGGAACCCGCCAGCAAGTTTTGCCGGGTCAATGTCTGGATAATGCGCCTTGGCCAAGGCCATTACGCGCATTGCAACTTTGCGACAGCCAGAGAGCTTCCAACGGGTTATCCATTCAGGAATCGTGGATAGATGGCCCAGAAATTGTTTAAGTTGGCTTGGGGGCTCCTCTAGGTCACGGGCTGTGGCAATGGCACGCCCGGCTCCGTAGTACAGTTGCCTCACCAAAGTTAAAAGGGCCTAGAGCTTGACAGCAGGAGTTTCCAAGTTCATGCTGTTGCGAGGACCTGAAATAAGAGTGATTACGGAAGTATTGAGTCAGTAAAATATGAAATAAAGGCATTGGCAGATATGCATAAAGAAAAGAAGAGGGAAATTTACCCTAGACAGCAGCAACAATGTCCGTGAGAAGCTGCTTGAAGGAGTTAAAAAATTCTCTATTTCAGCTAGCTTCTTCTCAGCAGTTCCAACCCGGTTCTTCCAGTCCTCCTCATGATCTTCCATGTCCTTTTTCAAAGACATGCTCTCTTCTTTTGCGTTAGCAAGGGAGGTCTTGAGGTCCCGGGTCTCCTTTTGTGCCTCGGCCTTTAGCCGGGTCTCGGTCGTAAGTTGCTCCTTGAGCTGCTGGATTTCAAGCGTAGCTTGGGACACATGTTGCTGAAATGATGGATAAAATTCAGTGGAGTAAAAGGTTTAACAGTGAAAAATGTATTCAAAGAAATTCAGAATTACAAGTCCCGGGTTGATGCGAGCATGCAAACCGGCACTTGAGGTCTATCAGGTTTTGAAAGTTCTTAAAGCAAGTAAAAGTCCTATAGTATCAGAATTGAATGAATTAGAAAGACAAGTCCCAGATTACTGCAAGCATGTAACCCGGCACTTGGGGGCTGGGGAAATTTGAAGTTCTTACAAAATTAAGACAGAGTCCTAGTATGCTGTAAACAGACAAACTAGCACTTGGGGGCTAATTTATTTTTCTTTCAAAGCACCAAGCTTATTAAACAAGTTTAAATAAACTTGGAGCTTGGGGGTTAGGGAATAGGGAAGAAAGTAATGTTACCTCATGACGCTGCTTGATGGCAGTGACAAGTTCAGCTTCGAGTCCTTTGTGCTGTGAGAGCCAGGAAAAGTACTCAGAAAGAAGGGCCATTGGTGCCTGAACCAGACCCGGGAGACTTTTCTGGAGGTGCTTGAGTGGGCTTGGCAGTCACCAGGGGAGACCCGGTAGCAGCATTGCCCGGGTCTGCCCTAGGTGTAGAGGATGGAGGTGTAGGCAGCTTTTCTTCCACTATTTGTTCTGGAGTTTCCTCCATGATAGTGTCATGTACAGGAGCCTCTGTACGAGTGGGGTCGGACATAACAGGGTAGGAGGAAGACCCGGCTGCATCCAGGGGTGTAGCTTTGGCGCTGTGAAAAATGAAAAAAGGATTCAGATGTCATGGAAAGAACTGAAATAAAAGGAGTTACGAAAAATCAAAGGGAAAGTGAACATACCCAATGTTGACAAGAAAGTCATCAGGCAGGTTCACGTTGTCACCTGAAGAAGCTGACAAAGATTGGGATTCTGAGATCCGGTAATTGCCCGCCTTAGGGTGAGAAATGCTGGGAGTCTTTTGTATTGATTTGGTCCAGCGAGATAGAGAACACGAGGGGATACCTGTATTCAAGGAATCTTCACTTGCACTGGACCGGGTCTTGCGGCGTTTGCTTGACTCAGCTTCCTTGGCAGCGTCTTTTTCCTGTCGAAGTGCTTGAGGTTGAGAGGTGTTCATCATATAATGAGAAATGCGAGAGTATGGCACCTTCTGTACTGCGGCTCTGGTCCTCTCGTGGGAAGGAGCGGTGGTAGTACTGGGAGCCGGTACTTCGATAACATCTGGAGCCGGCAAATTCTCATTAGCCGGCTCGACAAGATCTGAATAAGGAGAAAGAGGTAGATTGTTAGTAAAACCTGAGTGAGCTTCATTCTCGATTAAGTTAAGGAAGAGCCGGCCTACGGAGTCAAGCTCACCTTCTTCTTCATCAGAAGCTTCAGCTTCATCATCAGCTAGAGAAGGGGTGGGAGTGAAATCCACTTTCCACCAGGCCTCGTCCTGTATAAGGTAGAAAAAATGAAACATCTAGACAATTGAAAGAAAAATGAGCAAGTGAATCAATGTAAGGATTAAGTTTTTACCGTGGGAGCCGGACGGTTGGCATAAAACAGGGCAAGCCCGGTTTCAGCAATCGCAGTTTTCTTTTCACCAAGCAAGGTCTTGGCGTTCTTCACAATCTGGTTATCAAGAAGCATCACCTCGGAGTAACGCATGTCATCTGTAGCTGACCCGGTATACTCATGGATCAGCCGGGTCCTGATGCTGAGTGGCTGGATCATCCAGCCTATCCAACATTTCATTAGATCAGTGCCACGAAGGCCATGACCCAGCAGAGCTCTGACCCGGGCGCGGATGGGCTCAATCAGGACCCGGTCCTCGTCACTTGCATAGCTGTTCATTTTTTGCTCGAATACCAGGGCCAAATTACGGAAGGCCGGGTAACGAGCTTCGTCGGTGACTGGGGAAGTGTCCTTACAATAAAAATATGTGTTTTGCCACCCCTTAGGGTGGCTGGCTAACATAAGAGTCGGGAGATCTGCTGTCTTACGGCGTTGGATAGAAACGCCGCCGTAAGGGCCTAAAGATTGTGTCTTACTAGAAGGGTTGCAATAAAAGTACTCTAAGAATAGCTCCAAGTTGGGAGCCGTCTGCAGATAATCTTCACAAAGAACTACGTAGTTGCTCATATTTAAGATAGAGTTGGGAGCAACATCGAAAGGAGTGAGACCGTAGTATTTGAAAACCTGGCGGAAGAAAAGAGACCCGTGAGGACGGAAACCCCGGGTTACATGGTCCAGGAGAATGAAGATTTCGCCTTCTCGCGGTGAAGGCCGGGTCTCCTCTCCTGGAGCGCGCCACTCGATCTCACTCTTGGGAGGAAGCTCGCCGCGGTCGAAGAAAGTTTGGATCGTTAGCTCGGACGCAGTGGATCGCGTCCATTTCACCGGAGCAGCAGGTTTGCTCGCGCCGGAGGTAGATGTGTCCTTCGGATTCTTCTTCGCGGCCTTGGGGCCACCTGCTTTAACCTTCTCTTTCCCCATGGATGCGGAGGAAAGGGAAAGTTCAATCTATCCAAAGAAGAGTAAAATCAAGAATAAGTATAGAGCGAGTCCGGAGTTCATGAAGAACTGAACAAGAACACAGCAAGAACAGTGAAGAACGCATGGAGGAAAAACCAAAATCAATGGACAACAGATGCGATTCGAGGCAGATTCGAGGGGAATGAGATGCGGAATGAGTTAGGAATCGAATCGGCGAAAAATCAGTGGCATTACCTTCTGGGATGGAGCGAGGGAGAGCGCAGCGGTGCTCGATCTTGAACTTGAGCTCGACTGAAGACAGAAATGGTGGCGGCGACTCGAGGAGGAAGACGAAGTGGTAGGGGAGAATGAGGAAAGTAAATCTCGTTTACCCTAGCCTTTTATTTATAGGGAACGGTGATAAAGCCCTAAGGGCATTCTGGTAAAAAGGTGATACGAGGAGAATATTTGACCTAGGTCAAACGACAAACAGATAGCGACAAAAGAAAAGGATATTCATGATTGCGATATCTGGAGATAGATTTGGAGAGAGAAAGATAAGATCTTTGACTACAAGGTTGACTGACGTTTCGAATGCTAGATGGTGAAATTTTTGCTAAGTGTTGAGAAGTAAAATGAAGACTCGGAAGAGAACCGGGTTATAGAATGGCCGCCAAGATGAGCCGGCCTCGAGACAAAAGGATTATTGAAACTGACCAATTATACATGCCAATATGTTTTTGTTTTCATGGATTAACTTGAATAGCCCAGATGGAATGCTTGAGCAAACGGCGTAAAGATCACAAGACATCTCAAGAATTTACCATCCTGTTATCCAAACTAATCTGGGGCTAATGTTGGGGGAAAGATAACCCGGTGTACCCATGAAGGTGAAAGAAGACCCGCCAGGCAAAAGGCCGGGCTTGGCCTGCTTTCAGCATCATGGGCCAGATTCAAACATGGGCCGGGACATTTGGCGGTAACCCGGCTTATAGAAGGAAAGGTCCAGAAGAATAAGAGGCGGTAAACAACGTGGAGTCCAAGATAGGAAGATTAAGAAGAGGTGAAAATAGATAGGAACTCCGAGAACGGGTATAGCCTGGCCTTGACATGTAAAGACACCAGGAGACCCGGAATCTATATAAGGGGCTCTTGGGTCTCAGTTTAGGTTAAGCTTTTCATATCATACGGGTCCCACGAGAGCAAAATACTGTAACCCTAATCGAGATCCGGCTCTGTTGTTGTAGCCGGGTCATCGAGATCGAGATCAATAATAGAGTAGCTGGAAGTAGGTCTTTATCTCCAATGGAGAGGCCGAACCAGGATAAATTCTTTGTCCCCTCCGCGCTAAACAATCTTCCTGACACCAGTTTCGCCTGGCCCCCAACTCAAAGTTACCCTATGGTAACATATGCCGTGACAACCCCACGACAGATCCCCTTCTCCAGTGGTGCTCTCCCTCCTTATATAGCCGCGGGGATGGAAGTTAGGGTTCCTCCATGGCGCCGGTCCAGGAGGGCGGCGCACCCTTGGTCCAGGGGTTGTGTACGAGGCCCACCATCGTCGGTCTTGCTGGTCTTCGTCAGGCCCTGCCACCATCAGTCCAGAGCGGTGGCCGGCGCTCCAGAGGTCCGTGGTGTCATATCGGTGACATCGCCGTTGGAGCGGTGCGGCAGCGTGTCCCTTAGCACCAAAGTAGCATGCTTGGTAATCCTCCTCCTTTGGGGCTGCTTTGTTGCTCTCCTTTAAGCACGGGAATGGCAACTGTCGCCTGTTCGTCATCGTGCACAGGCGTGCGCGTCATCCTACCACGGAGTGCAGGTCCCATGTGCGTCCTGCCAGGATGGCAGAACCTCGCCAGGCACTTCGAGCATTCCGCCACCCCGAGAGGGAAAAATCTCCCGAGGCGGTCCCCGACTCGCGAAGACTTAGTCGTTTGCTTCAACGTTGAAGCCCCCGCGAAGGGCGAGACCTCGGGGGCTCGCCAGGCGCCGTGACCCAGTCCTTAGTCATATTCCGCGCCTAGGTGTCTGGGGCCAGAAGGGCCGGCCCATGATACCCCGGTTTCTATTGGGCCGACAGTAGCCCCCGCGCCTAGCTCTCTCTGCGCCGTAGTTGTCTTGGGTGTAGAAAATGCTCGATCCCCTTCTCCAGTGGTGCTCCTCCTCCTTATATAGGCGCAAGGGCGGAAGCTAGGGTTCCTCCTTGGCGCCGGTGCAGGAGAGCGGCGCACTCATGGTCCAGGGCATGGTGGACGCGGTCCACCGTGGTGGTCTTGCTGGTCTTCGTCAGATAAAGCCTCCGTCTGGCCTGGGTAGTGGTTGGCGCTCCAGAGGTCCACGGCGCCACTTCAGTGACGTCGTCGTTGAAGCGGAGCGGCAGGCTGTCCCCTTATCATCGAAGTGGTAAACTTGGTAATCCGCTTTGCTCTGGGCAGCTTTGTCGCTCCCTTTAAGCACGGAAATGGCAACTGCGGCCTCGCCGTCACCGTGCGCAGATGCACACGTCATTCTGCTGCGGGGGCATGGCCCACGTGCGCTCTGCCAAGATGGCAGAGCCTCGCCAAGCACTTCGAGTGCTCCGACGCCTCGAGAGGAGAAGACTTTCTCGAGGCTGTTCCTTGGACGCCGGGACTTAGTTGTTTTCTTCAGCGTTGAAGCTCTCGCGAGGCGGAAGCCCTCGCGAGGCTCTCCAGGCGGGCTCGCCTGGTCCTTCGTAGTTTTTTGGCCAAGTGTAGAGTGCCGAGGGCCAGGAAGGACGGCCCATGGTACCCTGGTTTCCATTGGGCCGACACTAGGAACTATTCCAAATATACATGGGAATATGCTACTGCCTAAATCGGATATGTTTGTCACTCTTAGGAACAATGGACCTAGCAAGGAAGAGGAGGACAAGCATTGGAGCATGATGATTCATGAAGATGGCAGCAAGCATGCAAGGAGTGGAGATGACGCTACAAATGGAGACATGGACGAAATACTTCAAGATCACACTTCATATTTTCGTCCATAGTATTATATGGTGCTGCGTCACCTTGTTTTTGGGCCAGGCCAATGTATTTTCGTTATCCCCCTTTATGGACAACTTTTACAGTCCGTATTAATAGGAGAAAATGACTTAGGAAGGTTTTTGGCCCAGCCCACCTTGGTTGGACGAAAATCCCCTCTTTTCTCCGATAAATACAGCCCCTAGGGCATCATTTAGACCTGGGTTTTGTTTAGTTGAAAGTTAGCCATTGTTGCAACTTCGCCGTACTTCGTCTGTGTCAGATCGACCAGATCAAGACCGCCTTTCAGAACCCCACTTCAATATAATCATTCATCTTTATTCACAATATCTTGATTGCCAATCTTAGTTCTTGCTTGTTCTCGATTGATTGCAGGAGCTAGGCCTGAGTGGTTGGGTCGACTGTGCTACGGCGCTGTCAATAACCTCCCGGAGTTGGTGTAGCAATTGCTAAGGCGCAATGTCCTCGCACGTTTGTAGTCGGATCGTCAACGTCGACGCCACCCAAATCGTAGTATCTCATCTCATCGAAAGATCGGACACCTTTGCCTCTATCAAGTGGTATCACATTTCAGGTTGCTCGGTGATATTTATTGTTTTACTAGATTAGATTGCATCTTCATACCTACAGTCCACGAAAAAGCCAAAAAACACAATTAGGGTTAGGTCATCCCGTCCTAAAAATAAGTCTAAACCTTCGCATTTTCTTTTCAGTGCATTGCATCGTTGAGTTTTCGTCTGCATCGTCGTGTCGAGTTGCTGGTCTTAGCGTCTAGTTCCTGTATAGTTTCGAGTTCTGTTCATATCTAGTCATCGCCGCTGCCGCATCAACTCGCCGCCTGCAGATCACCACCATTACCGCCACCACCAGATTTCTGCCGCCACCACACCATATCCGCTGATCGCATCCACCCTTCCCACTGCCACCACTTCAGTCGCCGCCAGAAATTAGGGTTTTTGTTTTGGTGTTTTTGCTTATAAAGGAAGCAATCTTTCCCTACCTTATGTGAGTTTGTTAAGAGTTTTGTTAGTTTTGGTCTTCTCAATTTGCGATCTACTGTAGCAAAAAAAAAGAAGCAGAAAAAAAACTCGAGCTACAGTACTCACCTGACCTCTGAGGTTGTCTGCCCTCTAGCGAGACCTGTTTTTCAAAAAAAAATCAGAAGAAGTCCATCTCTCCTCTCTCTCTCTTGACTCTAGACAGCCTCTGTCCTCCTGCGAATTTTTTTTTGAAAAAAATCGTCCTCAGTTTCCCTTTTGAGGTTGTTTCTCCTTTTTTGCTTGTTGTTTCCGCGCCGTGACTTCATTGGTGCTCTAGGCTCGCGTCTCTAGTACGGTCTAGCCTAAGACCAGCACAGTACCGTCGTTGAGCGTTCATTCAACTTGCATTCCTGATTTGATTGTTGCTAATCCTTGCTAGCCTTCCCAAAGCTCCACAGAATTCTACACCGTGTGTGGTGACGTACACCTGGCAATCGCTTCATCTAATCTTCAGCGAGCATTGACACCGTTTGTTGCCAGTCAACTTATGCTACTTGGTGAGAACTTGTAAGAGCTTTGATTTTGGTTTGACGGATTGCGTTCTCTCGCCCACATATAGTAGTTGCTAGGAACAACATGTTCTTGTGATTTGTTTCCTATTTTCTACTAACAATGTCAGGATCCGATGAGGAATGGGAGAACTTGACGAACAAGCAAATGCACACTAAATTCACCACGCTAGTGCTGAAGAACTCGGAGGATGTAGGCAAACGGCTTGGTGAGGCCCTTGACAAGATCGACGGCCTTGAGCAACGTTTTGACACCAAACTTGAAACCAAGTTCAACGAGTTGCTTGCACGCCTTCCACCGCCACCTGCTGATCCTACGCGGAACAACGTTGGGCGAGCGCAACGTGTTCCCCGTGAGCCCGGCCAGAACTCTGGAGTTGCCGTCGCCGCCCATGAGAACTATGATGATTACTATGAGGGGGAGGATGAGAACGAGGGGGAACACCCGAGACGACAAGGTGATGGTCGTCCGCGCCCCACATTCGCAATGCTCATGCTGCACCACGCCCTCAGGTATGGAACGATGATGATCATGTCGCGAAACTGAAATTACATATTTCACCGTTTGAGGGTAGATATGATCCTGATGCTTATCTTACATGGGAATTAGAAAGTGAACAACGTTTTGCATGCTTACATTATCCTGATGATAGACGTGTTAATGCTGTTTTGTGAATTTACTGGTTTTGCTCCTATTTGGTGGTCGGAATTGTAGAGTGAATCCTAATGACATTCCCACCACTTGGCCTGTTTTAAAAGATGCTATACGTAAACGTTGGGTGCCTCCATATTATCAACGTGATTTGCTTCAAAAATTACAGCACCTAAAACAAGGCAAAAATTCTGTAGAGGAATATTATCAGGAATTGCAAACTGGTTTAATTCGATGTGGTATTATTGAAGACACTAAACCTATGCTTGCACGTTTTAGGGGTGGGTTAAACAAGGAAATACAAACAATTTTGGAGTATAAGGAGTATCATACCATCACCCGTTTGTTCCATCTTGCTTGTATTGCTGAACGTGAAGTGCAGGATCGGCAAGCTTCGCGGACTAATTTTTCTGCAGGTCGGTCTACATCATGGACTACTCGTGCATGTTCTACACGCACCACCGCACCTCCTGCTAGCGCCGCTGCCATGCCCAGCAAAGACCTTTCAAGCACGGCACCACCACCATCTCAGACGGCACGTCTGGTTCCACAAAGCCTTCATCTTCCATGGCGTCCACGGGAAACACTAGTAGAATCCAATGTCGCCGCTGTGATGGTTGGGGTCATTACTCGTGAGTGTACAAATAAACGTGTGATGATAGCTCGCGAAGATGGCGGATACGATTCCGCTAGTGATTATGATGAGGAGACTTTGGCTCTTATTGCGCATGAGGAAAAAGATGGCACTGAATCTGATCCTGATGTGCAATGTATGACTGGATGCCGCGGAAAGGTATGAATCATTAATTGTTCAACGAGTTTTGAGTGTGCAGGTTACCAAGTCCGAGCATGATTAGCGTCACAATCTGTTCCATACGAAGGGAGTAGTCAAAGAACGTTGTACGCATCATTATTGATGGAGGGAGCTGCAATAATTTGGCAAGTGTCGAGATGGTGGAGAAATTAGCACTTCAAAAAGCCACATCCCGTCCTTACTACATCCAATGGTTCAACAACAGCGGCAAGGTTAAAATTTCTCGCACAGTTCGTGCATTTCACCATTGCTGCATACACTGATTTTGTCGATTGTGATGTTGTACCTATGCAAGCATGCTCTCTTTTACTTGGTAGACCATGGCAATTTGATAAAAAATGTACATCATGGTAGTACAAATCAGTATACTCTTGTTCATAAGGATAAAAAGATTGCCTTACTTCCTATGTCTCCTGAACAAATTTTGAAAGATGATATTGCTAGAGCTAGTAAAGCAAAAAACAGGAGCAGAAAGAGTGAAAATCAGATTGTGGCTAAAGAATTTGCGCACACCATAAGATACTCATCATCTACTAATGTTGCTAACGAAATTAAATTGACTAATCCATGCTACTTAGCCACAAAGTCTGATATTTCTGATTTGGATGCCAATGAATCTGTTTGCTATGCGATTGTTTGCAAAGAGGTACTGTTTTCATTTGAGGATATGCCTCCCTCTTTGCCTCCTGTTGTTGCTAACGTTTTGCAGGAATTTGCGGACGTTTTTCCAAGTGTTGTGCCGCCGGGATTACCACCTATTCGAGGAATAGAGCACCAGATTGACTTGATTCCCGGTGCATCATTACCCAACCGTGCTCCTTACCGCACCAATCCTGAGGAGACAAAAGAGATTCAACGACAAATTCAAGAACTGCTCGATAAAGGTCATATTCGTGAGTCTCTTAGCCCGTGTGTTGTTCCTATTATTTTGGTGCCTAAGAAAGATGGGTCCTCTCGCATGTGTACTGATTGTAGGGCTATTAATCATATCACAATTCGTTATAGACACCCTATACCACGTTTGGATGACATGCTTGACGAGTTGAGTGGATCTACCATGTTTTCTAAGGTTGATTTGCGTAGTGGTTACCACCAAATTCGCATGAAATTAGGAGATGAATGGAAAACAACATTTAAAACTAAGTTCGGTTTATATGAGTGGTTAGTCATGCCTTTCGGTTTAACTAATGCTCCTAGTACCTTCATGAGATTAATGAACGAAGTTTTGCGTGCTTTCATTGGGCGATTTGTTGTGGTTTATTTTGATGATATTCTCATATACAGCAAATCTTTGGAGGATCATTTGAATCATTTGCGTGCTGTTTTTGATGCTTTGCGTGCTGCACGTTTATTTGGTAACCTTGAGAAGTGCACCTTTTGCACCGATCGAGTTGCGTTTCTTGGCTATGTTGTTACATCGCAGGGCATTGAAGTTGATCCCGCAAAGATTGAGGCAATTTCGAGTTGGCCGTGTCCTCACGGTCACCCAAGTGAGGAGTTTTCTTGGCCTCGCTGGGTTCTATAGGCGCTTTGTCAAAGATTTTGGTTCCATTGCAGCGCCATTGAATGAGCTTACGAAGAAGGATGTGCCCTTTGTTTGGGGCGATGCACAACAGGACGCGTTCATGCTGTTGAAAGATAAGTTAACACATGCACCCTTGCTACAACTTCCTGATTTTAATAAGATGTTTGAGCTTGAATGTGATGCTAGTGGAATTGGTTTGGGAGGTGTGTTGTTACAAGAGGGAAAACCTGTTGCATACTTTAGTGAAAAATTGAGTGGGCCTAGTCTGAACTATTCTACTTATGATAAAGAATTATATGCTCTTGTTCGGACACTTGAAACATGGCAACATTATTTATGGCCTAAAGAATTTGTTATACATTCTGATCATGAATCTTTGAAGCATATTCGTAGTCAAGCAAAACTGAATCGTCGACATGCTAAGTGGGTTGAATTTATTGAATCTTTTCCTTATGTCATCAAACACAAAAAGGGTAAAGATAATGTTATTGCTGATGCTTTGTCTCGTCGTTACACTATGCTTTCACAACTTGACTTCAAAATATTTGGGTTGGAGACCATCAAAGATTTGTATATGCATGATGCTGAGTTTAAAGAAGTGGTGCAGAATTGTAAGGATGGTAGAACATGGAACAAATTCGTCCTTAGTGATGGATTTGTGTTTCGTGCTAACAAGCTATGCATTCCAGCTAGCTCTGTTCGTCTTTTGTTGTTACAGGAGGCGCACGGAGGAGGATTAATGGGACACTTTGGCGTCAAGAAGACTGAGGATGTACTTGCTACGCATTTCTTTTGGCCAAAGATGAGACGGGATGTTGAACGCTTTGTTGCTCGCTGCACTACTTGTCAAAAAGCTAAGTCACGACTTAATCCTCATGGTTTATATATGCCGTTGCCTGTACCTAGTGTTCCGTGGGAGGACATATCTATGGACTTTGTTTTGGGTTTACCTCGAACAAAGAAGGGGAGGGATAGCATATTTGTTGTTGTGGACAGATTTTCTAAAATGGCACATTTTATTCCATGTCATAAAAGCGATGATGCTGCTAATATTGCTGATTTATTCTTTCGTGAAATTATTCGCTTGCATGGTGTGCCAAATACTATTGTTTCAGATCGTGATACAAAATTTTTAGCCACTTTTGGAGATGTTTATGGGCTAAGTTGGGGACTAAGCTGCTTTTTAGTACTACATGTCACCCCCAAACTGATGGACAAACTGAAGTTGTTAATAGAACTTTATCTACCATGCTTAGGGCTGTTTTGAAACAGAATTTAAAATTGTGGGAAGAATGTTTGCCTCATATAGAATTTGCTTATAATCGTTCGCTGCACTCTACCACTAAGATGTGCCCTTTTGAGGTTGTATATGGTTTTGTTCCTCGTGCACCTATTGATTTATTGCCTCTTCCATCTACGGTGCAAAATAATTATGATGCTACACAACGTGCTGAACTGATTCAACAATTGCATGCAACAACTAAAGAGAACATTGAACGCATGAATGCTAAATATAAAACATATGGGGATAAAGGGAGAAAGCATGTTGTATTTGATGTTGGAGATCTTGTTTGGTTGCATTTGCGCAAAGATCGTTTTCCTGATTTGCGCAAGTCCAAATTGATGCCACGAGCTGCTGGTCCATTTAAGGTGCTACAAAAAAAAATGACAATGCATATAAACTTGAGCTCCCTGCAGACTATGGGGTTAGTCCCACGTTTAACATTGCAGATTTGAGGCCCTACTTTGGTGAAGAAGATGAGATTGTGTCGAGGACGACTTCAATTCAAGAAGGGGAGGATGATGAGGACATCCCACCTACAGTCACAACTATAGTCCTACAACTATACAAGGAGCTATTACTCGAGCTCGTGCGCGTCAACTTAATTATCAGGTACTTTCGTTCCTTGGAACTATTCCAAATATACATGAGAATATGCTACTGCCTAAATCGGATATGTTTGTCACTCTTAGGAACAATGGACCTAGCAAGGAAGAGGAGGACAAGCATTGGAGCATGATGATTCATGGAGATGTCAGCAAGCATGCAAGGAGTGGAGATGACGCTACAAATTGAGACATGGACAAAATACTTCAAGATCACACTTCATATTTTCGTCCATAGTATTATATGGTGCTGCGTCACCTTGTTTTTGGGCCAGGCCCATGTATTTTCATCATCCCCTTTATGGGCAACTTTTAGAGTCCGTATTAATAGGAGAAAATGACTTAGGAAGGTTTTTGGCCCAGCCCACCTAGGCTGGACGAAAATCCCCTCTTTTCTCCTATAAATACAGCCCCTAGGGCATCGTTTAGACCTGAGTTTTGTTTAGTTGAAAGTTAGCCATTGTTGCAACTTCGACGTACTTCGTCTGTGTCAGATCGACCAGATCAAGACCGCCTTTCGGAACCCCACTTCAATATAATCATTCATCTTTATTCGCAATATCTTGATTGCCAATCTTAGTTCTTGCTTGTTCTCGATTGATTGCAGGAGCTAGACCTGAGTGGTTTGGTCGACTGTGCTACGTCGCTGTCAATAACCTCCCGGAGTTGGTGTAGCGATTGCTAAGGCGCAACGTCCTCGCACATTTATAGTCGGATCGTCAACGTCGACGCCACCCAAATCGTAGTATCTCATCTCATCGAAAGATTGGACACATTTGCCTCTATCATGATGGGCTCCCAACCATCTTCTAACTTCCTAGGGATAGAAGCTTCATGTTTTAATTTATCTTCCCTAACTTGCATGAGAGCATTTGTAATATGTTTTGTAAAAGCCATATTTATAGCACTAGCATTAGGACTTCTAGCTAGTTTTTGCAAGAACATAATTACTTCAAAAATATTACAATCATCAAAATCAAAATCATTATGATCAATGGTAATGGAACCATTGTCTCCCATGTTTCGAAAAATTTCAGCACTTTTATCAGGAACAGTTTCAGTGGTTTTAGGCAATTTCAAATGTTTTGTAGAAGTAGTGGAGATATTTCCAACACCAATTATGTTACCATTGATAGTAAGAGGTTTACTAGCATGTGAAACTTCAACATTACTAGTGGTGGCAACAGTACAAACTCTAGCTATACTATTCTCTTTATCAATTTTATCTTCTCTTTCCCACCTAGCATGCAATTAATCCAACATCCTAATATTGTTGTCAATTTGTAACTTGGATAGCATTGGAAGTAGCAAAAGTCTTGTTCTCTTTAACATCATTAGGCATAACTTTTATTTTCAAAAGATCAACATCAAGAGCAAGGCTATCAACTTTAGAAGCAAGAACATCAATTTTACCAATCTTTTCCTCAAAAGCAGTTTGTGTACTAATAAAATCCTTAAGCATGGCTTCAAGATCAGAGGGTATTTCTATTATTGCTGTAGGAATTACCATAGGAATTGACATAACCATTTCCACTATTAGAAGGATAAGGCTTATAACTGTTATTACAAAATTATTCCTATAGCATTGTTGTTGAAATTATTGTTTTTAATGAAGTTCACATCAACGTGCTCTTCTTGGGTAACCAATGAAGCTAAAGGAACATTATTTGGATCAACATGAGATTTACCATTCACAAGCATAGACATAATAACATCAATCTTATCACTCAAGGAAGAGGTTTCTTCAACAGAATTTACCTTCTTACCTTGGGGAGTCCTCTCGGTGTGCCATTCAGAATAATTAATCATCATATCATCAAGAAGCTTTGTTGCAGCACCCAAAGTGATAGACATAAAGGTACCTCCAGCAGCTGAATCAAGAAGGTTCCTTGAAGAAAAATCCAGTCCTGCATAAAAGGTTTGGATGATCATCCAAGCAGTCAGTCCATGGGTTGGACAAATTCTTTACCAATGATTTCATTCTCTACCATGCTTGGGCAACATGCTCATTATCAAATTGTTTGAAATTCATAATGCTACTTCTCAAAGATATAATCTTAGCAGGAGGATAATATTTTCCAATGAAAGCATCTTTGTATTTAGTCCATGAATCAATACTATTTCTAGGCAAAGATAACAACCATTCTTTAGCTCTTCCTCTCAAAGAGAAAGGAAATAATTTCAGTTTAATAATATCTCCATCTATATCCTTATACTTTTGCATCTCACAAAGTTCAACAAAATTATTAAGGTGAGCAGCAGCATCATCAGTACTAACACCAGAAAATTGCTCTTTCATAAAAAGATTTAATAGAGCAGGTTTAATTTCATAAAAGTCTGCTTTAGAAGCAGGTGGAGCAATAGGAGAGCATATGAAATCATTATTATATTTGCTAGTGAAGTCACACAACTTGGTGTTCTCAGGAGTACTCATTTTAGCAAAAATAAGACAAAACCGAAATATAAAAATAAATGCAAGTAACTATTTTTTTGTGTGTTTTTGATAAAAAGAAGCAAACAAGACAAAATAAAAATAAAAATAAACTAAGCAAGACAATAACAAAGTAAAGAGATTGGAAGTGAGAGACTCCCCTTGCAGAAGGCTTGACCTCCCCGGCAACGTCGCCAGAAAATAGGCTTGATACGTGCAAGGCACATGTTCGTTGGGAGACCCCAAGAGGAAGGTATGATGGGCGTAGCAGCAAGTTTTCCCTCAGTATGAAACCAAGGTTTAATCGAACCAGTAGGAGATCAAAGACACTTCTGAAGGTTGTTGGTGAAGGAGTGTAGTGCGGCGCAACACCAGGGATTCTAGTGCCAACGTGGAACCTCCACAACACAATCAAACTACTTTTCCCCAACTTAACAGTGAGGTTGTCAATCTCACCGGCTTGCTAAAAACAAAGAATTAGACGTACAGTGTGGAAAATGATGTTTGTTTGCAGAGAATGTAAAAGAACAGTGCTTGCAGTAGGTTGAATTATCAATGTAAAAGAATGGACCGGGGTCCATAGTTCACTAGTGGTGTCTCTCCATAATAAATAACTGACATGTTGGGTAAACAAATTACAGCTAGGCAATTGAAAAAAATTGAGAAGTGCATAACAATGCATGTACAACATATGATGGCTACAATGAGATTTATTTGGGCATTACAACATGATTCATAGACCGTAATCCAACTGCATCTATGACTAATAATCCACCTTCAGGTTAGCATCCGCACCCCTTTCAGTATTAAGTTGCAAGCAACAGATTATTGCATTAAGTAAAGTGGATAATGTAAGCAATACAATTATCCTTAGACAAAGTATCGCTGTTTTACCCCTAGTGGCAACAGCACATCCACAACCTTAGAGGTTGCTGTCACTCCCCCAGATTAAATGGAGACTGAACCCACTATTTAGCATAAATACTCCCTCTTGGAGTTACAAGCATCAACTTGGCCAGAGCCTCAACTAGTAACGGAAAGCATGCAAGATCATAAATAACATGTATATGATAATTCAATAATCAACTTGACATAGTACTCAATATACTATCTAGCATAAATAATTCCTCTTGGAGTTACAAGCATCAACTTGGCAAGAGTCTCAACTAGTAACGAAAAGCATGCAAGATCATAAATAACATGTATATGATAATTCAATAATCAACTTGACATAGCACTCAATATTCATCGGTCCCAGCAAACACAACATGTAGCATTACAATAATATGATCTTGATAATGATAGGCAGCCCACAAGATCTAAACATGATGGCACAAGAGGAGAAGACAACCATCTAGCTACTGCTATGGACCCATAGTCCAAGGATGAACTACTCATGCATCACTTCGGAGGCAGACATGGCGATGTAGAGCCCTCCGGTGATGATTCCCCTCTCCGGAGGGTGCCGGGAAGAGATTCAGAACACTCCCGAGTTAGGGTTGCCAGCGGCGGCTCTGGAACTTTTCGTGGAATATGACTCGGGTGTCTAGGGTTTTCCCGAAAATATGAATTTATATGCGAAAGGGCGGCGTCGGTGAGCACCCGAGGTGCCCTCACCACGTGGCGGCGCGCCAGGGGTGGGGCCGCGCCACCACATGGTGAGGCCGGCTCGGTGCCCCTCTTCGTCTCTCCTTCGGACTCCGTGTACGTGACAGAAAAATAGGACCCGGGGCTTTTGTTTCGTCCAATTCCGAGAATATTTGCAGAACAACTTTTCTGGAATACAAAAACAGCAGAAAACAGGAACTAGCACTGTGGCATCTTGTTAATAGGTTAGTCCCAGAAAATGCATAAAAATGTTATAAAGTGTAAATAAAACATGTAGCAATTGGTATAATATAAGCATGGAACATCAGAAATTATGGATACGTTGGAGACGTATCACCCCCCTAATTTGTTCCCTATTTACATCCATCTCGCGCATCACCCGAATCTAAAACCACCAACAACCCTTCAAAATCAATGACAATGGAGGGAGTTTTTTTACCGAATCCATTGACGAGCACGGTGCTGCAGTCATCGTCAAGCATGCTCTTTACTCTTTTCCCAACTGTGTTTTGTATCTGGTGGTTGTAAGACCCTCTGACCCTTGTTTTTGAAGATTATAGTTGCGAGCATGTACGAGATATGTGGTACATCTTTTGATGGATTTGTTGGTTTGCTGCCAGATGTGGTCGGTTCTCATTGCTTACCGTTGTTTTAAATAGCTTGTCTAAATTGTTTGTGTGTCATGCGATTTTTCATGTGGTTACATGAGTTTTTGTAATGGTGTTGTTTATTGTGATTCATGCTTATCATTGTTGTCTACTACCTCCGTTCCAAAAAAGGATGACTTCCATTTATCTACATGTTAATGTATCTAGACATGTTACCTATATAGATACATTCACTTGCACACAAATTGAAGTCATCCTTTTTAGAGCAGAGGGTGTAGGAGCTTGTGGACGGTTCATTATTTGTTCATGATTACATGCTTAACCTATTGTTGGATATCGTCGAGATCCAAAAACCTGCTGCAACTTATACGTACGATAAGTGGCGGAGCCAGCCTGGGCAAAGTACAAAGGGTTTTAGCTGATGGTTGTTTGCCCATGATTTTTTTGATTGGTTCTTCATTTCTTTCTCACCTTCAAAGGAGATTGCAGGGTAGAGCCCGGGCATCTGCCCAGGGTTGCCGGGCCTTGGCCCGCCACTTCGTACGATTTGTACATGTTATGTTGTTTTCTCACGACAATTTTAGGAGGGAGTAGTTTTTCTTTTGCGAAGGAGACTTATATAGTTTGATTCATAAATTATGAATATCAATCTTCATTTTTTGTCCATTTTAGCTAGTCGTGACCAAGAAACCACCGGCTTGGGCTAGGAATGACAAACTTATCAATTTGTGTGGTAAGCTACTTGGAGCCCGGCTAGTGCATTTTATAGATTTATTTATACATTTATTTCTGCTATGTACTCCTTTCGTTCTGAATTAATTGACTCAGATTTAGTACAACTTACACTAAATCTGAGTCAATTAATTTAGAATGGAGGGAGTACTTTTTTAGTATTTGCACCAAGTTTGTACTAAACCTTTTTATTTTTACAACTAAGTGTGTATACTAAACTTTTTTTTTTTGCAAAACACAGTACAATACAGACGCTCACATACACGTGCACACACTCATCCCGAATTAATTGACTCAGATTTAGTATAACTTGCACTAAATCTGAGTCAATTAATTTAGAATGGAGGGAGTACTTTTTTAGTATTTGCACCAAGTTTGTACTAAACCTTTTTATTTTTACAACTAAGTGTGTATACTAAACTTTTTTTTTTTTTTGCAAAACACAGTACAATACAGACGCTCACATACACGTGCACACACTCACCCCTATGAACGAACGCACGCACACCCTACCCCTATGAGCACCTCCGTAATACCGAGTCGGCGGGTCGAGTCTTGAGATTGACGAAGTCACCACGGGCGCCTCGCTGTCGACGGGAACGTCGCCTCCCACTGAAGAATATTCCGCCTAAATGAGAAACACCAACGTCAAATCTGGGATTTGAACTTTGGTGGGCTGGGGTACAACCACCCTCCTAACCATCTTGACACAGACAAATTCTCGTGTATACTAAACGTTGAGCCAACACATGCCGCATCACCGACCTGCGGGACCTAAACTCCAGTAGCAGACGACGAAGTGGGAGCCACTATCCCACTGCTTGCCATCGTCGTCGTCCCGTCTCTCGCTCCGATTCTCCGCCTTCCGTTGTCCCATCCCGGCGGCCGGCCTCATGTGGGAGCGCGGCAGGCCGCCCCGCAAGCAGCGGCCTTCGCCTCTCATCTTGCCGGCATCGGCGCTGGTGTCGCCCCCTCCCCCTCGATTCGTCTTCCCCAGATCCCTCTTCGCGCTCGCCGCCCGCGCCATGCCGTCGCGCCGCCCCTCCCCTGTCCTCCTCTTCCTGCTCGCGCTGGCGCTCGCCCTACTCTTCCTCATCATCTCCCCCTCCGCCCCCTCTGCCTCCCGCCTCTCCCACTCCTTCGCTTCCACCTCCGCTTTCTCTCCCACTCCCTCCCCCATCAAGATCTACCTGTACGACCTGCCGTCCAAGTTCACCTACGGCGTCGTGCGCAGCTACATGTCCGCGCGGGCTCCGCCGGGGTCGGCCGATGTGGCCGCGACGCTGGCAGACGAGGAGCTGCGGTATCCGGGACACCAGCACTCGGCGGAGTGGTGGCTCTTGAAGGACCTCCGTCGCCGCGGCCCCGGTGATCGCCCCGTGGCCCGCGTGGATGACCCGGCCGAGGCCGACCTCTTCTATGTGCCCTTCTTCTCGTCCCTCAGCCTCGTCGTCAACCCTATCCGCCCCTCCGCAGCCGCCAATGCCTCCGGGGCGGAGGCCACGGTGGGGCCTTTGTATAGCGACGAGGCCATGCAGGACGAGCTGGTGGAGTGGCTGGAGCGGCAGCCATACTGGCGGCGGCACCGAGGGAGGGACCATGTGTTCATCTGCCAGGATCCCAACGCGCTCTACAGGGTGGTGGATCGGATCAGCAATGCGGTGCTCCTAGTCTCTGACTTCGGCCGGTTGCGTGGTGATCAGGCCTCGCTTGTCAAGGATGTCATCCTGCCTTACTCCCACCGCATCAACCCCTTCAAGGGTGATGTCAGTGTTGACGGTCGTCCAGCTTTGTTGTTCTTCATGGGCAACCGGTACCGAAAGGAGGTGAGTTCTCGTGTGTGAATTAACATGTTACTTGATCAAATTGGGTGTGATACTCCCTCCGTTTCAAATGACTCGGCACCTTAGTTTCGTTAAGACAATTCTTTGGCCAACCATTATACTCTACTAGCCAACATGCCCGTGCGTTGCTACGGTCAAATATTTTTTAGGCCATAGATAATTTCAATATTCAAAATTATTTTTTATCTTTACCACCTTTAAGAATGGAAGCTTGAGATTTTAGTTGAATTATTAAAATATGATTTCTAGTTATATGATACGATCATACGAAAAAGAAAAGACATATGATAGGCTACGCATATTGTTTATTCATACTATGTACATGGATATGTCGTGCACTCAAATAGATGTGTCAGATGCATGCCGCGAAACTATCGCAGATTGACGGAGAGCAAACTTTGAGGTCTTATACAAAAAACTTAGGCCCCGCTTGGATTAGCGTTACACTTTACTGGCCGTAATATGTCACCCCCTCGCGCAGCATTTTTAGCAGGGCCTTACGAGCTCCGTGAATGTATCCAATCGTTTTGCCTAAAATACAGCAATCCAATCGGGGCCTTAGACTTTTTAAGGAGAACATAAACAACACCCGCTGGACCACTTGCTTGATTTGGCCATGGAGCTGCTGCACCGCCATGACCAGGCTATGTGCCCCCCAATTCGACAGGCGATACAGACCGGTCGTCTTCTTCGCGTCGCTGATTTATTCCAATGGCTTCCACTGCTTTAGTTGGGTATATTTAGGCAAAAACAGAGGGTAGACTGAAGCCTGATGGATTCGGCCCCGAGTTTGGCGGAGAGGCACGTCAGGGCATGTATGCAGAAGGGAGTTGGGGCTTGACGCTTTGACGGTGAGAAGCACAGTAACGTCTACTTCTCTCCTGTCCTTCCCGCATCCCGCCACGATCCAGCCCACTGAGACCACCAGCGGCAAGCGACGGCGTATGTATGCAAGCGTACATAGGGAAATCGTGGGCGGAAAACACCCTCAGCGGAGCGCGAGTGTGGCCATTAGCGGCAATCGACGACGCTCGACTCAGGCCGGCAGGCTGCAACGCAGTCTCCCAGCCCATGTCGTGGCAACACATGTCGTGTTCCAGCCAGGCTGGTGGCGCCTGTATGCGACATAAGGAAAAAAGGACAGCGGGTTGACGTAAAATCAGATCGATGTCGTGGCCCTTTTAGTCGCTGCCACCACATGCATCGCCGGAGCTAGATTGCGCCCATTGTGCTTTCCTCATGCCCTGCTCGCCATCTGGGCCTGACCGCACATGATAGATTACCATCTGAACCTGGTCGCCGTCCGAATAGGAGGGGGTAAAGACCTGATGGAGCTGGCACGCTCAAGTCGTGGGCTTCCGGGTCCCGGCGGCGATCTGTTGCCAATCCCTAGCTCGAACGCTCGATTTCGATCGCTAGCTTTGGTTCGATTTGATACAGAGCAATCCATCGCTCCCATATTTAAAGGCCTGGAGCTGTTTTCTTCGACAAGTACTGTATTTGAGTAGGAAACGATCGCGTGTACAGTCCTGCCTCTCTTGACTTGACTGGGCCGGCCCACACCGAGCAATCAATTGGGGCAAACCCTTCGATCGTGGAAACTAATCACACGACGTACGTACCCAGAGATCGATTCCGGAAAGGAAACAGACGACGTACCAAACGAAACAATGTAAAACGGACCAAACGGACGAACAAGAAACCTTGCTGCTTTTATTATTAGGTAGAGATTAATATGTGACAATTACTCTGTTATTTTCAAATATAGGTACTGCTTTTATATGACAACATTGTTTACATTATTATCGTTAAATTCAACTTGTGTTTTGCTCACTTTCAGACAACTCTCATATGATGTTAAATTCCTGTCTGTGAAATGTCATATCATGCAAAAATGAAGTTACTTGAAAAGAAAGTAGGATATGATATTATGATTACACTCAATTTAGTTTGTCTAGATGTCCGAGGCTGCTTCGTGTAATTAGGAATGAAAGTCAGTTCAGGAATAAATTATCATGAACCTGGGTCACGACATTGGGGATAATGGCACTAGGGCCTGTACGAGATTGCCCTGGACCCATGAGGCGCGTCAGCTCCATGAAGGTAGCTGCACCTCAAGGGCAGGGAGGAAGGAGGGGAATAACTAGATTGATTTATTTCTTGATTGCCCATAACGAGTACAGGGGTCCCTCTTATAGGGAAGACTCAACTTGATATCCAAGAAACCTATCTCTACTTTCCTAACAAACCATATCTTATTATTCCTATTCAAATAAAGATTCCCTGAATCAGAGATATTTCCTAATTGAAGCCAGCTAGGGCTGTCTGCTTCTGTAGCCCTAATATGCCCACATGACATCAATATTGTAGGACTATTCAACCAGGACACCATTTGTATTCAAGTGAAATAATTATTTCTCGCAAGACTGAGAAATAACTATTTGTGGGTCGACGCTAAGAACCATCCCATCTAAATACTGAGATGTGTGCAAGTACCAAGAGATGAAAAGATTTTCATGCAAAGCTATGAATGACGATTGGGAAATAACTACTTCTATGTCGGCTGAGAAGTAGTCAGTCCCTTATATTGGATGAACTGTTGCATATTTATGGGCTTGTTAGGACATAATTTGTTAAGAATTGAAATATTAGTCTATAGTAGCATTTCGCTATTCTGCAAACCACAAACTTTTTTTATTTTTCTTGCTAATCTACCTAGTAATTTACTGCAGAGACAAACCCTTCCACAATCTGCAAACCCATCCTCTACCTGATCCCCTTCTCGTTCGTTCATCTTCGATGTGTCTAACGCAACATCAAAGTTTTAAGCTGCATTCAGTTTTTCTTGGCGCTTCTAATGTCGGATACTTAATTCTGCATGATACATAACTTGGTTACGACTTACGAACAAGAGTAAAGGTAAAAGATGCGCCATCTGGACATATATATGAGACAATAGTCATTTGATATAATTAACAGAGGACCATTCTTAAAATTTCACAGTATGCCATAATGAACATGATGTAATCTATTAGTTTTCAGAAATCTCTAGAAGCTATGTTTTCCAAAAGGGTTAATTCGATATATGGCCAACTTTGTCTATTCAAAAGATGCCAATACCAAAAAATGGACTTATGAAAGATGTCACTGTAAGAGGTTAGTTTTATATGTGCAACTGCCACAATGGCAGAATCGAAGTATTCAACTATCGGGAGTGGAAATTTTTTTAAGTTTTTTTGCAATGGTAATTTTCAAATATGAGAAGTTCATCGTCGGATAATCAAGTAGACAAACTGTAAGAAAAGGCAAATGCCTAAAAAGTATGCTGGTAACTGCATGATTTAAAACTCTTGTTGCCTTAATTAAATACAAAAATGTGCTCATCAAGTCAAAATGTGCACTTGTTCTTCTTCCTTTGGCTGGGTCTATTACTATCAATGCATCCTTCTTTGCTTCTTAACCTTGGAGATTATAGTCAATGTCGTATTTCTTTCATAACTTATTTCAGTTTGTGTAAACACATTACTTACATATGGTTGATCATTCTTTATAATGTAGGGCGGGAAGGTCCGTGATACACTTTTTCAAGTTCTTGAAAATGAGGGAGATGTAATCATAAAACATGGAGCTCAATCAAGGGTGAGTCGGCGTATGGCCACACAAGGAATGCACTCATCCAAATTTTGCATGCACCCTGCTGGAGATACTCTTTCGGCATGCAGATTGTTTGATGCAATTGTCAGTTTATGCGTTCCTGTTATTGTTAGTGATCACATCGAGTTACCATTTGAAGATGTTATAGACTACAATAATATATCAATTTTGTTGACACGAGCAAGGCTGTACAGCCTGGATATTTAACCTCAATGCTTCGAAGAGTCAGTACAGAGCGGATTCTGGAGTATCAGAGAGAAATTCAAAGGGTTAGTGCTCCATCTTTTTTAGTTGATGCTGCCGTAGTGCCGTATGCATCTTGATTACACCTTTCGCTGTATGTGTTTTCATCGATTTTGTAGATATAGTTGATACAAGATATATTTTATTGAGTAATTATATGTATTTTCTTCTAGTTACAGTATCCCCTATACCAGGATTTTTTGTAGAGTACAATATGCAAATGTACCCTGAATAGTATAGTAACTTAGTAAGATAGCAACACACTCACATGCCCAAGTTCAGTTGGTTTCAGACAACTGAGACAACCGATGCAAGGAACAGTATTACAGTACATATCTGTAAGCCTCTGAGTCTGAGGAATTGATAATATGTCGCTCAGACCCGACATAAGAAGCTGAATAACATAACTGCACTGGTTTGATTAACTCATTTTGTTGTTTAGAAGCTGGTTATACGTTTGAATTACTAGCAAGGGACACTTGGCTGCTTGATGTTTTTGTGCTAGAAACGAGCGTTTCTTTCTTTACTGTCATTTAATACAAACTATTTTATGGATAGGTAGTAGTTTCAAATTAAAATAGGACTGCACCAGGGGTCAGCTTTGAGCCCTTATCTCTTTACTTTAGTGATGGATGAGGTCACAGGGGATATACAAGGAGATATCCCATGGTGTATGCTCTTTGCGGATGATGTGGTGCTAATTGATGATAGTCGGGCGGGGGTTAATAGAAAGTTAGAGCTGTGGAGGCGGACTCTAGAATCGAAAGGTTTTAGCCTTAGTAGAACCAAAACTGAGTACATGAGGTTTCAGTACTACTAGGCACGAGGAGGAAGAGGTTAGGCTTGATGGACAGGTGGTACCTGAGAAAGGCACCTTCCGATATTTGGGTCTATGCTCCAGAAGGATGGTGATATCGATGAAGATGTGAGTCATCGAATCAAAACTGGTTGAAGATGTGAGTCATCGAATCAAAACTGGTTGGATGAAGTGGCGCCAAGCTTCTGGCGTCCTCTGTGATAGGAAAGTGCCACAAAAGCTAAAAGGCAAGTTCTATAGGACGGCGATTCGACCTGCGATGTTGTATGGCGCAGAATGTTGGCCGACCAAGAGACGACATATCCAACAGTTAGGTGTAGCGGAGATGCGCATGTTGAGATGGATATGTGGCCACACAAGAAAGGACCGGGTTAGGAATGATGATATACGTGAGAGAGTTGGGGTAGCACCAATTGAAGAGAAGGTTGTCCAACACCGTCTAAGATGGTTTGGTCATATAGAACGTAGGCCTCCGGAAGCGCCATTGCATACCGGACGGATAAAGCGGGATGAGAATGTTAAGAGGGGTCGTGGTAGGCCAAACTTGACATGAGAGGAGTCTGTTAAGAGAGATCTGAAGGATTGGAATATCACCAAAGAATTAGCCATGGATAGGGCTGCGTGGAAGTTAGCTATCCATGTGCCAGAACCATGACCTGGTTTCGAGATCTTATGTGTTTCAACTCTAGCCTACCCCAACTTGTTCGGGAAAAAAAGGCTTTGTTGTTGTTGTTGTTGTTGTTGTTGTAGTAGTTTCAAATTGCGTTGTTAACAAAGTTGCTTTGTGTACATGATTTATTTTCCTTTTTTCTGGTCATAATATATGAGATATTTTATGCTCCTCATTGATGGGAGCATACAGTTTTGGTTCAGCTAATTGCACAAAATAACAATTCCATGTAATGTAATGCATATCCTTACTTTTTTTGACACATTTGTCAGTTAACTAGCAGTTTATTAGCTGAACCTGGGTTATTTGTTTCAGGTAAAACATTACTTTGAGTATGAAGATCCTAATGGACCAGTGAATCAAATATGGCGCCAAGTTTCCATGAAGGTCCCTCTGATCAAGCTGTTGGTTAACCGCAACAAACGTTTAGTTGAAAGAGGCAGTAACGAAACTGATTGCTCATGCGTCTGTTCTACGCCAAGCGAGATATCTAATTCTAGCTAGGTAAATAAGATGGCTTTTGTGGTAGCGCCTAAATTTTGGATGTTGCGGTGCTACATATGTACAGTAAGGATCAAATTGATTCTGTTTATACGTATCCTCCTAATGTCATTCAATTTTTTCAAGTAGATATTAGAATAGAGTCTGCAATGAAGGACGCCGCTTTGGTTGGTGTTCTGTATATTTTAATCTATGTTGTTCGGTTGCCAGAATGACATGTTGAGCCAGAATGGATTTTATTCGCAAATTTGATCGTAGTATTTCTACTGGAGGCGTTCCAAGGTGGAATTTGAATCTGCCGGAAGCAATCTTGATATATTTAATTGCCGTGCCTGACGTATGAAGCATAGTTTTCTAGCTAATGAACCTTTCTCTGAAGAATCAAGTATTAATAGTTGCATTGTACTCTGAAGTACATTCTACATCCACGTCTCAAAGGATACATGTTGGCATCTCTATTTTTGTAGGATTATTGTAATCATTCACATTTGAGATCAGAGCAAGTCTGGTACCGTAATGTCAATTTTTGTTTGACGGTACTGTATCGGTGACTTGGAAAGTTGCTTCTCTCTTGTGCAGCTGTTGGGTTCTTGGCCAGGGACGAAAAGTATATCTCTGCAGGAAAATGTGGGTACGAAACAAAGTGGTGCAATGGAAATAGTGGCCTCCTGCAATGTCCATGTAGAGGATGAACATGTGCGTCACAGATGACAGAGTGTATGGCTGCAGCAATCACTTGCAACTGTTTTGGCATGTCATATATTTCATTCTGGTTCCACAGATGTTGCTTACTGGCCGTCAACTCAAAATGACCAGCATCTGTTGCTCTGTCCCCCTTTTCTGTATTTTGTGGCAAATCTGACCCCTTTGGGTAACTAAATAAATATATGGCCTCTTATCAAAACTATTTTCAAATTTGATATCTTGATGTCGGCGCTAAAAAGGATGGAGCCGAACTTGTTCAATTCGGCGCCATCCAAAAACTCCCACAATTTTCCGAACGATTTTAAAAAATTAGAACGGGAGGTCGGCGCCGAGAGGATGGAGCTGACATTTACAAGGCTGGTGACATCCTCTCTGTGGAGCCGACCTCAGGAACTAGATTTGAGAATAGTTTCGTACAGGGGCCAGATTTGTCGGTACTTCTCTGCACCTATGCACGTGGAGGGGTGTGCTTATGCTCCAAATGAATGTAGGCAATTAACCTTTGTTTTATCCGGTTAAGCTTGTTTATTCTTCAGGGACAAAACGAGTTCAATTTTGGGTTAGTTGATTTTCTACATGTTATGTAACTAACTTGGATTTACGTCATGCACTCCATCCATCCACGAAAGAGTGAACTTCTAACATCTTTGGACAGTCAAACTATCTTGAACTTTGACCTTGTTTACACAAAAACACAATATTTATAAAATCAAATAGCTATATGAAGATAACATATTTTATCATGAATACAATGATATTTATTTCGCTGGATAAACATTCGTATCTTTTGTGTAAACATGGTCAAACTTAAAAATGTTTCACTTTTCAAAAAATATTGGAAGTACACTCGTTCGTGGACGGAGGGAGTATGTGTTTCAGATACATTTTTCTTGGTGGGTTATTGTAAGCTGTGACATTGCGTAGTACTATTTTCTCTTCTTTACGTCAGGATATATATTTGGATCTTGTTAAATAATTGCCCAATGTATCGCTGGGTTAGCTAGTGGGCATTGTACCCACATAAATAAGTGTTATCTCTTTTTTTTACCAACCTTGATGGTCCGTTGCGAATCCTCCAACAGAAAAACATAAAAGGCACTACAAAAACGATAAACGCCCCTAACATAAAAAATAACGAACAAACAACACTTCACTATATTGACCGCAAGTGTGGCTACTGAGTGTTCAACAATTCCACCGAAACTCACTCCACTAAACGGCATGAAATTAGACATTTTCCGTTATCTTAAAGAGATATTTATTAAATTAAAAGTTGCGTAGAAATGATATAAATAAAAGAGTAACACAACCAACAACAAAAATGAAAAGAGTTCGACAAAGCTCGTGACATGCGACAAAAACAAGACGCAATCTGAATTACCGGAGGATTACATGTCGTCATGAAGAATCGTTTGTGTTCTTGTCGCTGCAAATGGTAGCAGGTGTGAAGCTAATGCCTATAATAGTAAATAATATGTATTCCCTCCATTTGGAAAAGGATGCGTAGCTTATTTCTGTGACATCCTTTTTTCAAACGGAGGGAGTAGCAGAGAACGTAATTTCCTTTCATCAAACACAATACCAATCGTGCAAAAACAAGAAGAGCCAACATAAGTTTGCCGCTCCACAAGAATATGTTTTTTTCTATGGAATTCACCCTAACGGTTATCAATATTTGAAACCGTTTGGGGTTGGTATAAATTTGATCCAACATGAATGCTAAACCATGATGCATGAACGAATTTGCAATCAAATAACTAGTGGCGACTATCTCATCGTGTCTGCTCCGCTCGGTCATGGTGGTTGGCCGTGGAGGCGCAAACCCACCACGCCTACCACTGTCGGCGATGGCGGCAAGAGGGGCCCCTCTTGCCGACATGGGCCACGGACCAATGGCGGACGCGTGATCGCCAGGCGCGTGGAGACGGAGAGCCGCGATCTGAACCTTCAATCGGCAGTTACCCTCACGCGTGCGTTGTTCCGCGTTTTGGGCACGGTCCCGAGTTATCTATATAGATAAGGGATATATTTAACATCATGATGTAAATACATTGGGACGAAATTTACGGATAGCTGTTGGATACCTGTTTTTGCCCCATGGTGATTAAAAAAGGTTAAAACCTATTTTATATCGCTCGCGATGTTCGCATTTACGTGTCCAACTCTAGAGTTTTTCTATTTCTTTTGAGAAATCCAACTCTTAAGTCTAGACAAAAGATATAGAGTACAAAAACAAACTTTCCACCACATTTGTACGCGTGGACATCTGTAGAAGAGAAACACAACTAAATGTCAAATTCCGAGCGTCTCAACGGCGAACTGTTTGGATGCCGACGGTGCTTCACCGGTAAATGGTGATTCGTGCCGACACACACCTGGTTGGCTAGTTGTATTCAATGAGCCAGCTCGCAGTAGCGGTCTTTTTATTTAGCTGTAGCCTACCCTACCCTACCCTCATTAGCTTTAACTTAATCTGTACTATGCGAGGCAATCTAATCATACAAAAGAAACGTGTAAAAACAAGGCGGAATACTTGATATTGTTATACTTTTTTTTTTTGAAGGGAGATCGTGTACAAGATTCAGCAAGAACAAGAACAAGCACACGAACAGAGGCAAGACGCACACGACGCACGCCGAACTCGGAGCCACCAAGCAGCACATCATCTTCAAGCACCGCCAGCACGCCGGCGGGAAAGAAGGAGGCGAGCTCACCTCGCACCGGAGTAGCCAGCTCGAACAACTAGGTTGAGACGCCGCAGAATCCAACTAACGCAGGCGCCAGCATCTTGACGTTGAACGGACATCGGCTCCGAGCCGCCAGCTCGCCCTCGCCGTCTCACGCCGGAGACGAACACGAAGACGCCACCCATCTTCCACAGCACCCACCGAGATCGCCGGCGCAGAAGAGCTTCTCACCTGCAACCTCCCACATATCTTGAACAAAAGCACCTCCAACCGCCGAGGCGGAGGACGAAGGACCCCCCAGACAAGAGCCAGCACCGCCGTCACGGATGCTGGCTCGAGGGGACGCGCGCTGCGACTCCGAGAAACAGCAGGCGCACAGAAGGCGGCAGCTCTGCCAGGGGCCTCCACCGGAGCACCCAGAGCAGAGGAGAGGACCACCGCCGACAAAAGCCTCTCCGGCCACGCCGCCACCTCCACAGCGCCGCCGGCAAGCACCCCACGCACACCTAGGCTATGTACACACCTGGATCCGTCGATTCCCCATCCTCCCGCCGCCGGAGCGGCCGCGGAGGGCGAGGAATCGAGCGGATCGCCGGCGGCGAGCTGGTTGCACGGGGAGAGCCCAAAAATCGCCTTCTTCCACTGTAGATGGGGAAAGGAGGGGGAGGGGTCCGTGCTTCTGTTCGTATATTCTGATATTGTTATACTTCGTTCCATGATATAACATGTTTTACGCTTTTTCACATGCATATGTAGACACATTTATTAAGACACGTATTAATGTATATATCTATGTTTTAGTAAAAATATAAACAATATATGTAATACCTAAAACATCTTATATTATATAACGAAGAGTACGTCTATGGTCTCTACCGTCCCAGTAGACAAAGACAAAACTAATTAACAACTGGCTGCACAACAGCCAAGCGGCCGGCCAGCCAGTTGCTTATCTTCCTCTATAAATACTCCTGCGCTCCCTAGTTTTTCCATTTCACTGTGTGCGCATCATCGCCAGATAGCTGGGAGGCGCGCGAAGAGTTCCTCTAAGAGTTGAACACACGTCCTGGATGCATTAGCGCTTAGCGCTCCACGTTGCCATATCTTGAGTCCCTGAAGCCCAGAAGTAGCTGCTGGCGCTGTAAGCCCTGATGAAATCCTTGCTGCATATCTTATTTATGCATACATACTTGTATTTGTATATGTCTAGTTTTGATGCAGGTTCTGTGTGAATATTTGCTGGAGTACCATATCTAAAACATTTCTTCTTAAAAAAGTTTCAAAATTATTTATATATAAATAGTGTGAAAATTAAGCATTGTACAACATTCTCCTTTCTAAATAAAAGCATACGATCGAATGTGTACATCTAGAATGTACTGATATAAGCCAACATGTTTCCAATAAATAAACTTTCCGACATACGGGGCACGAACATACGGCTCCCAAGTTACATGGAGCACTTTATTTTCAAGAAAATAAAATACCGTATTTTTTTAAAAGATATGTGTTTACACATGCATGACGATATTTTCTACGACCGTACAAAATCTTGTTGAAAGTATGTTGCATTTTGAGCTACACAAGAATAACAAAAACGTGACTCTAAGTACGCATTAGATAAATCATTTTGGTCTTCACATTTTCCTTTTTCGTGTAAATAAAAAAATGAAAACATAATTCAATGAAATTTATAAGCACGTACTAGACATACTTATGTACATGTAGGATTTTTAAAAATAATAATTGGGAAATAAATTTACAAATTTTGAAGAAAAAAATCAGGCTACATGGAGGTAAGGATCCATTTGATTTTTTTACTTCCCCACATATTTATAAATCCAACAAATAGACATGATGGAGCAAGTAGATTGGTGGGGATGTGGCCTATCTGTTATGTTAGGACTACGGACATGGGAATAGTACTCTTGTCGAAAATGTTCCAAGTGAGGCAAAAATAACTTCCCTCGCAGGTAAATCCCAAACCGAGAAGGATCCATGTGGATTATTTCTTTAACCACCGGGAACATGCATCCTTTTCTAAGGCCCTGTTTGGAACAAAGGGAAATCATAGGAATTCTCGAGGGTATGATTCCTATTGGAACAATTCCTACGATGTCGCTTGGAACAAAGGAATAGTAATCTCAAATTCATTTGAAGGTTATTACATAGGAACTTTGGAGGAAAACTAACATGAGGTCTCACAACATGTTTTTTTCTCTTTGTGTCTACAATTTCTACGTTTTTTCTATGCTGCATCCAAACGACGCTTGTGAAGATTTCCTATGGTTTTTTATTCCATAAGAATTCAGTATACATGCAATTTGTATTCCTATATTTTTCCTAATCATGTGTCCCAAACGGGGCCTAAGATAATAAAGCATACACCTTTTTCAATTGAGGTATAAAAACTTGTCTGGATAAAACAAAAATCTCATCGTGTCGATGCTGCCAGGAAAATTGGATAGCTGACAAGGTTAATGTGTTCCTTGCAGATCATGTGGCACACGTGATATATGCTATCTCAAATCAACCAGCAATAGTCGTGTTTCTTGCAATACTTCAGGTATTGCGAAAAGCATGTGGCCGTGTGAGCTAATTTTTTTAGATAAAAAGATTTTATTATTTAAAAGTTTTAAGCATTACACCCGGTCTCAGCATAATTAGGATGTACACAGTCACCAGTTCAAGAGCTCACAAGTACGAAGTGCTGAAAAATAAAAAGGCGAATTACATATCAAAATGAGAAATTGTAGATCCGCCTAAGCTGTTGGAAGGTCTATCCGGAGACTATGCTGCCATCCATGCCGGGAGAATAACTCTCTGGCTGCCGCCTCCAAACGTGACACCACCTCCAAAAATAAGTCTCGGTGCTCCACACGTTGCAGTGCCGTCCATGCTCGCAACGTTGTTGTACACCGATAGATAACCTGCATAAAAAAACATTTTTATCGTTAAAAACCTTGTCATTTCTACATAGTCACAACGACCTTAATAGCAACACTTCCTCTCGAGACAAAGTTATCTATTAGCGCTCTCCACTCAGGCGAAAAGTCTTTCATCCTGAGAGTCTTTTGGAGGAAGGACCAATTGACTTTATCATAAGCTTTCTGGAAATCAATTTTAAGAATTACCCCATTCAACTTCTTCCTATGT
Organism: Poa pratensis; assembly: GCA_947311845.1. NCBI lineage: Eukaryota > Viridiplantae > Streptophyta > Magnoliopsida > Poales > Poaceae > Poa > Poa pratensis. The sequence goes on along the minus strand of CAMZMU010000052.1, from coordinate 69,516,578 downwards.
AGTTCGTGAACAGTTTCATGAAGAATCGACACCCCATCTAGGATGTTACGACCTTGCATGAACGCTGTCTGAGACGGATTAAATTTAACAATACTATAAACTGAAAATTAATGTATGGACATGCTTTATTACAACAAAAATTTCATGGCAGTAGTATGAATATTCATTTTGTAGATGGATTGCAACAAATCGAAAAGTGTAACCACAAATGTGCTGCAAAGCAATACTGGCGTAATCAGTGATCAATGAATCGAGTACTCACCCAACTTATTACCATGTCGTTTACAGCACCACTACGACCCATCACATTCAGTTTGTCCGGACCGAAAATATGGAATTGACAACAGTCATTTGGCTAGCCTTTGCTCCTATTGTCATCACAATTGTGTCGACCAAGATAGCACGACAAAGAACAACGGCCAGCCCAACAACCAGACGATCTCTTCCTCCGCCGCCCGAGGCCACAGGGGCTCCCATCATAGGGAGCCTCCCGGCGCTTGTCGCGAAGGGCCCGCTGCAACTGATCCGTGACGCCCACGCAGCGATGGGCAGCGTGTTCACGCTGAGATTGTTGCACCGGAAGGTCACCTTCCTCGTTGGACCAGACGTGTCCAGCCATTTCTACCAAGGGCTGGACTCGGAGATCAGCCAGGATGAGGTCTCCCAGTTCACCATCCCAACCTTTGGGCCTGGCGTCGCCTTCGACGTGGATCTCGCCACTCGGCGCGAGCAGTTCCGGTTCTTCGGCGACGCCATGAAGCCCGCCAAGCTTATTGGGGCTTTGCCCATATTTTGTCCATGGCCCATTTAATTCCGAAATTCCCATTTGGCCCATTTATTTGGCTGGCTGTGTGTGTACGTGAATGCAATCTTTAGTCCCATACTGCTAGCTGGGAGAGTGTTGCACCACTTTATATAGTGAGTTGTGCTAGCACTTGGTAAGCATGTGAGAACAGGAAGGCTCTCTCGTGCGCACTCCTCCTCCTCCGCCGCCGCCGTCCGTCCGTCTCGTCACGACGCGCCGCGCCGCGCCGCGGGTTGCGGGAATCTCGCCGAGCCGAGCTTATATTTTTGCAGCCCGGGAACTTTATTGAGTCATTAATAATTAACGGACGCACTATATATGCAGAGGAAACCCTAGCCGCCATAACACGCGCAACACATGGTCGCTCGCCGCCCTAGTTCCAGAACCTTGCGTCGCCGTCTTCCAAGTCTTCTCCATACCGTCTTCCGGCGTGCACCGGTTGAAGGGAGGCCTCCGGAACCCCGCCTCTTGTGATCCTGTACGGGAGAGGGGCGATCAGGTTTTTGGGGAGCGCACTCGCGCGACTGCTGGCTTCGAGTTCTTCCCCAAAAACGACTTCTTCCCCGACATCGTCAACCTCTTCATCGACGACATGGGCGATACCGGGGCCGCTGCTGCTACTGCCGCTGCAACGTATGTCCTCTTGATCTTCTTGTTCGATATGCTGCTAGAGTTCCTGCTTGTGGTAGTTGCTCTAGATTCGTTCGGCTTGTCTACGATTTTAGTAGATCGCATGATTAGTTCAATTCTGGTTATTCTAGTCATATCATGTTTACTATTTTCGCGGATTAAATCTACTGCTAAATTGCGTATATTTTCAACAATCCAAAAACCTGATTATAGGCAATTTGCATCGCCTGGCTTTCTCGCGTCAACGAAGCCGTTTCCCTTTAAAGGGGTGCTTTACAAACGGTGGCGTATGAGAGCGGTTTACTGGTTCCAAAACAGTAACTGCTATGCTGCCACCAAAGGCAAGCCTGAGGGCGATCTTAATCCTGCTGAACAGGAAGCCTTTGAGAGGCTTGATACTATTTTCAAGAGTGCCCTCCTCAGTATCCTTGACGATTTCATTGTGGGTTCGTATATGTCGTTTGCTACCGGCAAGGACATGTGGGATGCGCTCGAGACAAAATTTGGGGCCTCGGACACTGGGAGCGAGTTGTACGTCATGGAGCAATTCTATGACTACAAGATGACTGATGAGCGCTCTGTTGTTCAACAGGCTCATGAGATACAGTCGCTTGCAAAAGAACTTGAGCACTTCAAGTGTAATTTACCGGACAAGTTTGTGGCCGGTGGCATTATAGCCAAGCTTCCATCTTCATGGAGCAACGTTGCTACTTCTCTGAAACACAAGAGGCAAGAGTTTTCCGTTTCGGATCTCATTGGGTCGCTCGATGTGGAAGAGAAGGCAAGAGCGAAGGATACACGTGCTCGAGTTACTGAGGCTGGTTCTAGTGCTCATATGGTACAAAAGAAAAAATTCCAGCAGTCCCACAAGTCCAAATTTAACAAGGGTAACTCTGGGGGTAAAGGCAAGTCTGATGGACGGTTCAAACCGTCACAACCTACCAACTTCAAGAAGAACATCAACAAGCCAAGGAAGGGATCATGCCATGTCTGTGGTGATCCGGAGCACTGGGCACCTCAATGTCCCAACCGCCATGAGCTGCGCGGGTCTGAGAACAAAGGCAAGACTGCCAATGTTGTGATTGGTGACACCGAGATGAAGGAGTCTGGGTATGGTATATTTCCCACCATCCTTTCAGTTTGTCATTCTCCTGATTGGTTGATTGACATTGGTGCTAATGTACATGTTTGTGCTGATGCCTCGATGTTCTCTTCTTACCAGGTCACAGGGACTTCCCCCGTGCTGATGGGGAACGGGTCACATGCTTTTGTTCGTGGTGTTGGCACGGTCGATCTGAAGTTTACTTCGGCGAAGATCGTGCGGCTGAAGAACGTTCATCATGTGCCCTCCATCAATAAAAATCTCGTCAGCGGATCACTACTATGTCGAGATGGTTTTAAGTTGGTTTTCGAGTCCAATAAAGTTGTAATATCCAAGTATGGATAATTCGTTGGAAAAGGCTATGAGTGCGGAGGTTTGTTCCGCCTCTCTTTGTCAGACTTTTGTACTAAAGTTATTAATAATATTTTTCGTGAAGTTGAGCATAATATCTGGCATTCACGACTTTGTCATATTAACTTTGGTAGCATGACGCGGCTAGCTAGTTTGGATTTAATTCCGAAATTCACTATTGTGAAAAGTTCCAAGTGTCAAGTATGCGTACAAGCTAAGCAACCTCGCAAGTCCCATAAGACTGTGGAGCAAAGAGACTTGGCACCACTGGAACTTATACATTCAGATATTTGTGAGCTGAATGGCGTTTTGACAAAAGGCGGAAAGAAAATTTTCATGACGCTTATTGATGACTCCACTAGATATTGTTATGTGTATCTTCTGAAAACAAAATATGAGGCTTTAAACTATTTCAAAATCTATAAAGCTGAAGCAGAGAACCAACTTGATCGAAAGATTAAAAGAGTAAGGTCTGATCGAGGTGGAGAGTATTTTTCCAATGAGTTTGATTCGTTTTGTGAGGAACATGGTATAATCCATGAGAGGACGCCTCCCTACTCGCCTCAGTCAAATGGAGTGGCTGAGAGAAAGAACCGAACTCTAACAGATTTGGTTAACACCATGTTAGACACTTCGGGTCTCTCCAAGGCATGGTGGGGGGAGGCTGTATTGACAGCTTGTCATGTCCTAAATCGAGTTCCCACAAAGAAGAAAACCGTTTCTCCATTTGAGGAATGGGAAAGGAAAATTACGAGACTCTCTTACTTTCGCACTTGGGGTTGTTTGGCGAAAGTCAATATATCAATTCCCAAGAAGCGCAAGCTTGGACCAAAAACTGTGGATTGTGTTCTTCTGGGCTACGCTTTTCATAGCGTTGGTTATAGATTTTTGGTAGTAAAATCTGAGGTATCCGACTGTGAGATCCTGGCTCAGGGCTTAACATGATTGATAGAATACTCATATCAACAAGTTGCAACTTCTTTTCCGGAAGCTCATCTGGAAGGAACTCCGAGGTTAAGCGTGCTTGGCCCGGAGCACTCCCAAGGATGGGTGACCGACCGGGAACTGGTTTCCGGGTGCGCACGAGTGAGGACAAAGTGCGCAGAAAAGACTAGTGTTGATCTGTGGGGCCAGTCTGGAGATTCTAGAGAGCTGCCAGGGGTGACAGGCCCGGCCCGGTGGTGGCCGGGGTGTTACAATTTGGTATCAGAGCCGACCCTCGCGGTAACTCGGGCGTGTACGGGTCAGTGGGCGGACATGTTGGAGCATGTGCCGGCACTGGGCGCATAGACGGGTGCCAAGAGGGGAAGTTCTTGGACTGGGGGCTGACCGACGAGGGCGTCGGTCTTCTAAGGGGGGAAGGATGTGAGATCCTGGCTCAGGGCTTAACAGGATTGATAGAATACTCATATCAACAAGTTGCAACTTCTTTTCCGGAAGCTCATCTGGAAGGAACTCCGAGGTTAAGCGTGCTTGGCCCGGAGCACTCCCAAGGATGGGTGACCGACCGGGAACTGGTTCCCGGGTGCGCACGAGTGAGGACAAAGTGCGCAGAAAAGACTAGTGTTGATCTGTGGGGCCAGTCTGGAGATTCTAGAGAGCTGCCAGGGGTGACAGGCCCGGCCCGGTGGTGGCCGGGGTGTTACATATCCGACGTTAATGTTGGTACAATTATGGAGTCGAAGGATGTGACTTTCTTTGAGGATATCTTTCCTATGAAGGATATTCATAGCTCATCAAATCAGGAGATACCTAATACATCTAGTCAGGAATTGGTTGATATTTCTGATCCTACCATTTCGATAGAACACACTGATAATCCTGTGGAGGATGAAAATGAAGCTCCTGTTAGGAGCAAGAGACAGAGGACTGCAAAGTCCTTTGGTGACGATTTCATTGTGTACCTTGTGGATGACACACCCAGTACCATTTCAGAAGGTTATGCATCTCTTGATGCTGACTACTGGAAGGAAGCTGTCCATAGCGAGATGGATTCCATCTTGGCTAACGGAACCTGGGAAGTCACTGATCGTCCTTATGGGTGTAAACCTGTAGGATGTAAGTGGGTGTTCAAGAAAAAACTTAGACCTGATGGTACTATTGAGAAGTACAAGGCGTGGCTTGTGGCCAAGGGTTATACCCAGAAAGAAGGAGAAGACTTCTTTGATACTTACTCACCTGTGGCTAGACTGACCACGATTCGAGTGCTGCTTTCATTGGCTGCCTCGCATGGGCTTCTCGTTCATCAAATGGACGTGAAGACAGTTTTCCTAAATGGAGAGTTAGACGAGGAAATTTACATGGATCAGCCTGATGGTTTTGTAGTACCTGGTCAGGAAGGAAAGGTGTGCAAGTTGTTGAAGTCTTTATATGGCCTAAAGCAAGCTCCTAAGCAATGGCATGAAAAGTTTGAGAGAACTTTGACTGCTGCAGGTTTCGTTGTAAACGAATCTGACAAGTGTGTGTACTATCGCTATGGTAGGGGCGAGGGAGTTATTCTCTGTCTGTATGTCGATGACATACTGATCTTTGGAACCAATCTTGATTTAATCAAGGAGGTTAAGAATTTCTTATGTCGTTGTTTTGAGATGAAGGATCTAGGAGTAGCTGATGTTATCTTGAATATCAAGCTGCTGCGAGATGGTGATGGTGGGATTACACTGCTTCAGTCTCACTATGTGGAAAAGGTATTAAGTTGTTTCGGGTATGACGGTTGTAAACCCTCTCCGACACCATATGATCCTAGTGTGTTGCTTCGAAAGAACCAACAGACTGCTAGAGATCAACTGAGATATTCTCAGATCATTGGCTCGCTTATGTATTTGGCTTGTGCCACGAGGCCTGACATCTCTTTTGCTGTAAGCAAGTTGAGCTGTTTGTTTCTAATCCGGGAGATGATCATTGGCATGCGCTCGAGAGAGTTATGCGTTATTTAAAAGGCATTGCGAGCTATGGAATTCACTACTCCGGGTATCCAAGGGTACTGGAGGGTTATAGTGATTCCAATTGGATATCTGATGATGATGATGAGATTAAGGTCACGAGTGGTTATGTGTTTACACTCGGTGGTGGAGCTGTTTTCTGGAAGTCTTGCAAGCAGACCATCTTAACGAGGTCAACTATGGAAGCAGAACTCACAGCATTAGACACAGCCACTGTTGAAGCAGAGTGGCTTCGAGAGCTTTTGATGGACTTACATGTGGTTGAAAAACCAATATCCGCTATCCTTATGAACTGTGATAATCAAACTGTGATTCACAAGATTAAAAGTTCTAAGGATAATATGAAGTCATCAAGGCATGTGAAGAGGAGATTGAAATCTGTCCGAAAATTAAAGAACTCCGGAGTCATTGCGTTGGATTATATCCAAACGTCTAAGAATTTGGCAGATCCCTTCACAAAGGGTTTATCACGTAATGTGATAGATAGTGCATCGAGAGAGATGGGTTTGAGACCCACGAATGAGTTGTCCACATCGGTAAACCATTCTATGTGATCGGAGATCCCGTGAAGTAGAAGTGGGTGGCAAGTTGGTGGTCAGCTGGGAGGAGAGTATCCCTACATCATTTTCCACTCGCATAGATGCAGTACTCTCCTGATATGCATGGCGGGTTGATGTTTATCTTAATGTGTTCCAAGCGGCTTACTATTATAAGCGGAGATGTTGTCCTGCAGAACATCTCTTGAGGAATACACCTATATGAGTCTGACTGTTAAACGTCGTAGTCCATGAAAGTTGGGTGCTCTTTAATAAACTCATGAAAGGTCTTGGAGTATGACGTATACGCTCCACCCGCGGGGAAGCCTTGCGGCAGCCCGGTATTGGTCAAGGATTTGTGTGAAACTGGGTCACGGCAAACTTGTAGTTCAAGGCATAGTCCACTATCCAAGTTGTGATCTAGTGTAACATAAATTTCTAGGTGGAAGTTCAACTTAACAGTCTCCACTAAGCACCGGTATATAAAACAATGTTTTGGAACAAACGTGGTATGATGTGCCAATGAGACTTTGTGGGGGATTGCTGGAATTATTGGGCATTTGCCCATATTTTGTCCATAGCCCATTTAATTCCGAAATTCCCATTTGGCCCATTTATTTGGCTGGCTGTGTGTACGTGAATGCAATCTTTAGTCCCACACTGCTAGCTGGGAGAGTGTTGCACCACTTTATATAGTGAGCTGTGCTAGCACTTGGTAAGCATGTGAGAACATGAAGGTTCTCTCGTGCGCACTCCTCCTCCTCCTCCGCCGCCGTCCGTCTCCGAATCGATCGTGGGCTGCGCCCACGTCCTACCCGGACCGCACTATATATGTAGAGGAAACCCTAGCCGCCATAACACGCGCAACACATGGTCGCTCGCCGCCCTAGTTCCAGAACCTTGCGTCGCCGTCTTCCAAGTCTTCTCCATCCCGTCTTCCGGCGTGCACCCGTTGAAGGGACAGCAGGCTTCCGGAACCCCGCCTCTTGTGATCCTGTACGGGAGAGGGGCGATCAGGTTTTTGGGGAGGGCACTCGCGCGACTGCTGGCTTCGAGTTCTTCCCCAATGACGACTTCTTCCCCGACATCGCCAACCTCTTCATCGACGACATGGGCGATACCGGGGCCGCTGCTGCTACTGCCGTTGCAACGTATGTCCTCTTGATCTTCTTGTTCGATATGCTGCTAGAGTTCCTGCTTGTGGTAGTTGTTCTAGATTCGTTCGGCTTGTCTATGATTTTAGTAGATCGCATGATTAGTTCAATTCTGGTTATTCTAGTCATATCATATTTACTATTTTCGCAGATTAAATCTACTGCTAAATTGCTTATATTTTCAACATTCAGGACCTACGCCGGTCTCATGGTCCGCGAAGTTTAGGTATAAAGATAAATCACACGTACTCATTCGCCTAATTTTGAAATATTGCGCCTTGCAAATCACACTCTCATACTAATACGCATGCAGGAGTACTTTGCGAGATGGGGACAAGCGGGCACGGTTGATTTGAAGCACGAGCTAGAGCACCTCGTGACGCTCGTCGCCAGCCGGTGCTTGTTCGGGGAGGAGGTGCGCTGCAAGATGCTGGGCGAGGTCGCCACGCACCTCCGCGAGCTCAACGACGGCATGCGCCTCGTCACCATCCTGTTTCCGCGCTTGCCGATCCCAGGCTCGGCGAGATATTCTCCGACATCGTCAGGTCCCGCAAAGCAGGCGAGTCCGAGTCCAACGGCCGGAACGCCCACATCGACGACATGCTGCAGTGCCTGATCGACTCCCGGTACAAGGACGGTCGCGGCACGACGGAGACGGAGGTGGTCGGGATGCTGGTCTCGGCGCTGTTCGCGGGACAGCACACGAGCTCCAGCACGGGCACGTGGACCGGGGCGCGCCTCCTCGCGCACGACAACGCCGGCCACCTCCGCGCCGCCGTCCGGGAGCAGGAGCGGATCATGGCGAGTCATGGGGACCGCGTCGACTACGAGGTCCTACAAGAGATGGAGACCCTCCACCGCTGCGTCAAGGAGACTCTGCGGCTCCACCCGCCGGCGATGGTGCTGCTGCGTCACGCGCGTCGGAGCTTCGCCGTGCGGACGAGGGAGGGGGACGAGTACGAGGTCCCCGAGGGGAGTACGGTGGCAAGCCCGCTGGTCGTCCACCACCGCCTCCCGCACGTCTACACAGACCCGGAGAGGTACGAGCCGGGTAGGTTCGGCGTCCCCAGGAGAGGCGTAGAGGACGGGGTCGGCGCTGGCGCGTTTGCTTACACGGCGTTCGGCGGCGGGCGGCACGCCTGCGTCGGCGAGGCCTTCGCGTACATGCAGATCAAGGTGATATGGAGCCACTTGCTGAGGAACTTTGAGATGGAGATGGTGTCGCCGTTCCCCGAGACGAACTGGAACGTGGTCATGCCGGGGCCCAAGGGGAAGGTTATGGTCAGCTACAAGAGACGGACGTTGTCAGCGGCAGGCTAAAATCACACGGTCCGTGTATGCGACAGATGCTACGTGTATCGGTATATACTAGAAGAAAAAGGCGCGCTTCGCTGCGCCCCGTTTGATTATTTTTTATTTTGTTTTTCAAAAAATCATGACTTTTATCATTGATGTGGGATAATTCTAGGAAACGGCTAATATTTTCCGACTGATCTTCGTGTGAATTAATGATGATTTTCATTGCCTTGTACTCCCAAACAGCCCACCTAACCACCAAACAAACACTAATCATTTTGGAAACAAACTTGAATATGATAATGTGAGAACTGACATTAATATGGAGTTGTTGATACATTACATCCTTTTCACATCATAAGCTGGACAACATCAGCCTATGCTATAACATCACAACCTTATCTACTTCCTTTATCTTTTGTCCAGGAAGAGGATCATCAGAACCACTAATGCAAGAGCGCATTACTTCGCACGATAAAGTTTCATTTATCTGTCAAGACAATCAAGAGCCAAAGATCTTCTCGCATGTAAAGATACATACATAATTTTTACCACAAAAAAAAAGATTTTGCACTACATGAACTTTCCAAAAATAGAAGGATTTTTCAGTTGTCTGCATAATCAACGCCTAAGGATTTTGTTTCTCTCCAGACTGTGTTCCTAGGTAATTGCTAGTGAGTTTATGTTCCTTCCAAATATAAAAAGTTTGTTAACTTCCCAGAAACTTAGATTTATGGTGTTTGTAATTAAACAACACAATCAGTTGATGTCTTGTGCCAACGGAAATTTGAGATTTTGTATACATTATTCCCATACAAACCAAGTTAGAATCTACATGAAAATACATGGATTTATCAATAACCCGTTCATTTTCAGCCAAAATAAATCCCAGATTAAGTCACTTTTGCTGACAAACTTAGCACTTACCTTCTCTATTTTATCAATAACCAGTGTGCATTTGAGAGCAATTTCTGTGGCACTTAAACTGCAGATTTCACCATGGGGACCAGCTGCAATCATATCTGAAGAAAAATGTCAAACAAACCTGGTTAAAATCAGCCATCCTTTACAGAGGTAACATATGGATCCTCTAGGTCCAAACCAACAGATTGCACGTGGATAAATCTAGCCTAAAAACACATTATTGGGGTGGACCTTATGATGCATTGGAGTACTCCATTTAGAACATGACAACCAGAAAGAAAGTACCACCAAAATATCAAATAAATGATTATGTGGCTATTTTAACAACACAAGTCACCTTCACCTCCCAAGATATTTGACTCGCTAAAATGCTGAACAGATCAGGATTGAGTAGTATTTACCAACTTAACAACAAAAGCTTAGAAGTCAATGAAGACAATATTGACAACCTTTTCTTGCCATATCTCATGTGCATTCATTAGCTGCATTTACTCTAGCTGTTATACACCCATTGTTCACTTCACATAAAGTTGCAATTATAAAACTCAATGTAAGAACCAGAAATGAAATAATCTGCAGAACTCCAAACCAGGTTCCTCATCCTCCACCCATAAACATGAGAACTCATATCTACTCCCACCCACCATTGGATTAAATAACATATGAACCAATAGAAGCCTTGAACAATTGTCATTGTAGGAAATGAATTTTAGTCCAGGCATGTTAAAAGTTCGATGCAAGCAACATACCCAGATCACAATAGAAGCTCTACATTTCTTATTAACAGGAGTTTGATCAGACGAAATTGACAAAATATAAGTTTCAGTAGAGCCCCTATATTACAGTACACATGAAGGAAAGAAACTTGTACACATGATTCCGAAGTCACAATATAACAACTATCGACCTACTTGATACTTAGTACTGATAGTAACTAATTGGCAATGAAAATGCATCAAAAGATTGATTGAATATACTGTGTGCAGTGAATATTAGCAAAGAAGGTAAGTCAAAGTAATACCACTTATGATTTATGAAGCGTAATCCCCTGGTATTCACGTGGGTCATTCAAGTTAAACTACTACGTGAACCTTGTATTTAAATGGATCATCAAGATCAATTCATAGTATAAGAGGCATATAGATTCGGTTCTTTGGGGCACAGTATCTGGCATAATTTGAACGATGGACGACAACAAATGTCACTAAGGTATTTCACAGAAATATCAGACAGTGGTAACTGTGTGATTGCCATATGCTTCTTATAGACTTTGATTGTTCCGAGAAAGTCTAATACGATCGCATCTATTCTCACATACCTAATCTTCTTCTAAACATATTTGAATTCAGAATTTTACTCTTAGTGATCTGTAAACCATGCTCTAAGCACCTACCCGGATCATAGAATGGTAATTTGAAGAGGTGTGAGACGATAGATTCCTACCGAACTCTGTACATTTTCCGGTGGACGGTGTTTTAGCAAGAATGTGTCGTAATGGAATTGACGGTGGTGTTCCATCTAAAAAGCTTGGACCATAGCATAGCATTTGCGAAGAATTCCCAATATGATTGCATTTATTCTGACAAACTGAAGGCTACTAACAACCCAAACGTTATGATAAACATATTAGATACAAAATTGCAAATCATAACCTGAGCACCATTTTCTTTATCATAGCCTGCCTCATCTCAGCTTTTAGATATCTGAAGCAATCTGTGTGGTAGCATATGAGAGAGATAGAAACAAAAAGAGAAGACTAATTAAATACGACAACTACATTTGTTTTTATTTGGTACTATGAACAATTCATATACGGCACAACAGCTAGCAGCGAGCACACCCCATACCTCTCAAAGTATCTCTCCAATCTCCCACTGGTCTCTCAACAATAGTAAGCAATACCACTATCACAGATAGCATCATAGTAAGCAGCAGCGCATCTATCTGTCTTCTTCTTTTCAGCAATAGATGTCAGCAGCAACACCGACTCATCTCTCTCACTTCTCATTTTTCAGAAATAGCAGGCACCAGCAGCATGAATCTTAAATTTAACAAATGAAAATAAAAAATGATGGCACACAACATAGCTAAATATAGCAAAGCCAGGGGACTCGATTAATTATCCTAGCTTGTTTTCTGTGGCAATGTGGTCACCATGCTACCAGTCACTCTATGCAGCAACTAAACCAATTGAACAACCGTATGGTACTATCAGCACCAAAGGAGATAACCAAAATATTGTATCATTCTATCAGAAGCAAGGAGATAACCAGTTGCCCACCTTTTGCCTATAAAGCGGACAACAAAGACGTTTCACTTTCTGCCACTCACTGGTATACCACGCAGACACCTGCCCATGGCCGCGTATGGGCAACCACATCCTCCTCCCCCTCCTACGTTGGACTCTGGTGGCGGCGGGTTGGTTGCCTACGGTGGCTGGTCGCATGCCACCGTAGCAGATAGCAGCGAGCCAGGCGGATGTGTGCTCGAGCGCCATGAGCAGCGAAAGAAAGGGAGCAAAGCAGAGCAGATCAAAAGTGTGATTGCAAAGCCAAATTATGGACTAAATATCATATGATCAACTCTACAAAAAAGTAACTATGTACTGTCTGCTTCCCTAATCACGTGGAAAAAGAAAATGAACAAGCGTGCATTACATATTTATAGCAGCTAAATATAAAACCGTACAATTTATACCTTGTCACTCACCATTTTCATTTAGTTTCTTTCGGGGTTACAACATCAATGGAAATGCATAGATTCCATTAGAAACTACTTTACTTATGGGTCATCCAATGGGAGGGGAAAAACTTAGAACGTAAGGCGTCAACAGTGCATCCTCTAGGAAATTGTCCCTGAAATAATAGACAAATAAATCTTTGGACCACAACTACTTGTAAGATAAAATAGACTGAATTCAAAATCAACAAATAATTAATTATTTCCAAGATCATGATAGTCTTTCACAGGCCACCCACAAATTAATAGGTTGAGCAAGACAATAATCTGTTAACGGCCAGAAATTTCCTCACACTACACATCAATTGGGATTAAGAAATATGCCTCAATCACTCACGTAGGATTGCAAACTATGGCTGGCACCATCGGTTTGGTGCTTTAGACAATCGAGGTTAGTTTTGCAGAACCTTTTTAGTTTTTACTACTTTTGATGAGAGCCATTGGGTCTCAGGGCAATCTGAACTTTGAACCTCATGTCTTGTAGACTCGATCTGCTAGTGTTGCGTCATGTACTACAGTACTGTTTTGATACTCTGGATAATTGGATAATCTGATACAGGAAAGGAGGGAGATGTATCAATTAGCTCTAAGGCTAGCATGCCTCAGGAAGCTCACCGTGCTTCTCCCACCAGAATCGTACCTCCAAAAATCAAGGCAAGAGGTATTTCCTTACCTATTTTTTGGAGCAGCAGCAGCGATCTGGTTGCACATACAGGATCTCGTATTCATCCCCTAACTCCTCTGGCGAAGATTCTTTACCAATGAAACGGGGATGATGTGAAGGGATTTAATACCTTGTCGCTGGCTTGAGCGAGCAGGATTGAATTCGAATTAGGCCGAGCGATTGAAGGAGGGGGAAGGGGAGATGGAAGGCGACATAGCCCTGTAGAGATCCCTGTCCAGACACGCCGCATCGCATCCCCGCCAGCAGCGCAGCTCGCGGCGAGGGCACAGCTCCTGCTTTTTCAAGGCCCGCGCCTCTTTGGTGGGCTGGCCATGGCTCGCCGCGGAAGATGGAGATATAGGGGGCGGAGGGAGTAGACGGACCTTGCTGGCGGTGGCGGGAGCGGGTAGGGCGACGGAGCCCTGGAGGTTCGCCGCCGCAGAGCGTTCCCGACGGCCGCGTGGCGCACGGCGAGGGGGCCGGCGGCCTCCCGCAGTTCCTGCACGACCTGCTCCTCCAGGGTCCGCGTGCCGTCGTCGCCACCAATTTCCTCGCCGCGTGGGTGACCAGCTCGCCGCCTCTCTCGTCGCCGTCGCCGGCAACCAGCCCTCAACCTGGCGCCACCCTCACCGGACGGCCCCACGGCGGCGCGGTGGCGGACTTGGACGAAGACGACAGCGAGGGCGTCGGGCCGCGCCGCGCGCCGGTTGATGATATTGGTGACGACGATGGAGCCAGAGCAGGGAAGCACAGGCGGCAGCGGCCATTGGCTGCTAGCCGCCTAGCCGCGAGAGAGAGGATTGGGTGAGGAGGAAGACGCGTCGCTTGAGAGTTGAGTCAAAGGCGGTATGCCCGACGCTGCTAGCAGCGACACGAGTACACGGGCGAACGCACGAGAAGGCAGGAAATCCATTTGCCGCGATCTGACGCTGACATGGGTTATAAAAATTTATTACTCCTATGTTTTAGGCATTCCACTGTGTGTGCGGTGCCTTATTATTCATGAAAGGCGCTACACATTGTCAGGAATGGGAGATGGAAAAAAAGTTTATGTACGCTCGTGCTTTTTCATTAGGCCAAAAATATTTCCTTGGAGAATTATAGAGGCGAGACAGTCCTTGGCAATATCACGGCGATGCGGCACAAGTCTATAGAACAGCCAAGGTGATTTTCAGCAATGATCTTTTTTTTAGATGAGCGATGTGATAGTTTAGCACAAGCAATAAAAATCAGAATAAAAATAATATTGCCGTATAGAATCCTCGCTTTAATTCAGCATTGTAGGCGATGTGCAGATAGTCTGGCTCTCGCACACGTAAAATCATCCCACAGATAAGATGTTCTACAGTGCCGTTGCTAGTCAATCTTCTCATAATATCAAAAAACAGACTATCCTCAACTTATCAAAATATACATTCTGCACTATTCTGTACGCGGTGAGGTGCTGAGCCAGAGCCAAAGAAACGACTAAGGTGATATTTTGCTTAAAGGAATTTTTTCATGGAAGGATAATTCAGCTTGACCATACTACAAAACTATGTCTCCACACACAAACTCAAATGTTTACAGATTGAAGGAGCTTAGTGATAAACAGAGAAGCTATTTGAGTAACCTGCCATAATTTTACAACATACACCAGCATCCCCAAATATTAATAAACATTTGCCACTAATGAGTTGCCAAGATTGCAAATAAGATAACAGTACGACGACAAAAGTTGAATATGAACCACTCATTTAATAAACATTGATATCCAATGCCCAAGCTGTAGCATTCCATATTCACAGTAAGCTAGTTTCAAAAAAAAGTCGCAGTAAGCAGATTTACTATCAACACTGAAAAAAGAAAATCAGGCGTGTCAACACAATTGCACTTGCTCGCTGCACCACCACTGTAAGCCTTCTGACAAGAATATATATCTACAACTTTTTCAGTTTCAGTTTTAGGAAATTCCAACAATATTGTACTGGCCTTTTTTGCACCATTGAACTTGTGAATTTCTTCAGTATATCTAATCTAAACCAAAATGAAGCTCATCGTGGGAACTTCAGGTTGCTACCAACTACAGAACATCAAGGCAATGGAGACAGTAATGGTTAAGGATTCTCTCAACAAGACTGTTAGATTCAGGAACCAGCGAAGATGTAATGCTGTTCCAGAGGTGGAAAGTGGTGGAGTCATTCACAATCCTGGAAAACAGCGCACCATGTTCTGCTCTTTCAGCCTTGGTGTCTGGTTCCGAGAAATAGCTGCAGTAGATATACCACAGTGAGTATGCATATCGCAAATTTAACTACTAGTAAGCTTACAACCAAATATCTTAAGAGACAGCAATCACTTTAATATTCTTGTTTACACAAGTCCTTTAACAAATAATAATTACTTCTGCAGGGGGTAAATACTAAAATTTTAGGAGGTCTGCCATGCATCAAATCCAGAGATTGTGTTTTGGAGATGAGTAAAAGTAGTTCAAGATCACGAAGCATAGTTTACAAATAAAGATGCAGTTACAACTCGAAAGAACATCAGAGTTGTGAAGAAACTATGCTATTTGTCTGCACTAGTAGGCAAATTTGATGGCTGCACTTCAACAAAGGGGGTGTTGGCAATCCAAAGGGAAAATCACTACAATATCACTTCCAAATAGTAAAACTGGACAAAATGGGTGATCATGCAAGCACTAAATGATGGAGAAACTACATTCATTATATCTATAGAACTTATAGGGTAAAATGTAAATGAGGATTCCAACTTTATCTCACGATGCTCCTTGTTTAGATCACTGTCAGAATGATTTCTTATTACTCTTGTGATAAGCTCAGCACCATTCCACTTCGTAAGAGTATCATCATATGTTGAATACCATTCCTTCAGGCACTCCGCCAAGAATGGACTGCAGTCAGCATAAGTAAGGTGTGAAACAACATGCATGGGCTAGCAGTAGTCATGATGATAGAAGAGCTTGAGAACATCATTAGTTAAACTGCCTGTATTTGACACCTAGCCACATGCCCACATATAACAGTTTCGCTACAGTAAAATATTGCATTTTCAAGCTGACACTGCCTTTGACGGAAGATCCAAAATTATTCCTTTTAGAATTCTGTGCTTGTCGTTCAAGAATCACATAGTACCAAATAAGATCAAAATAAATGGAACCACAAATTTGCCTTTTACGTGAAGAATCGATATAACATCACTGCATATAGACTTTTGTGTGTTGCCTGATGCGTGATAGGATTGCACTAGCTTTCTGATTTACTTAAACTAGCCAAATTCCCCATCAAAACAAAACGGCTAGATGCTACTCCTAGAATGCATTTATATTTGAATGTAGCTGTATATACTATACAACTCTAATGCTTATCACTATAAATATAATTAAGCCCTGCAAATGGGAAGCTTGGTTGGGGCTCCATGGAGCATCGGCACCAGGATGGAATACGGTAAGTTTTAGGTATGTAGACAAATATATATACCTTAGGTATGTAGGAGGCACATATGACTTTGGGTATGCATATAACGGGGTATACATATCTAAGTTATTTATATATATACCTGATTTGTGCGCGTACTATTGGACACACATATCCGAGGTATATATACCATGTAGATACCTCAAATATGCATACCCAAGGGTATGTGTACCTCCTATATACCCCACATGTGCATACCCAAGGTATACGTGTTGTCTACATACCCTAAACGTACAGTATTCCATCCTGGTGCCCGGGCACCAGGGAGCATCTGTTAATTTACCCTGCAAATGTAACAATGTTTATTGGTCTGCACCCTACACCCACTAAGCTGTCTAGACATATCTCTCTTTAGTCCTATCAATGCGGGAGTTTCTGGCCTCACAGAGCGAATGTGAAGTTCTATTTCAAATAACATAATTGATGGAACTGGTTTGTCCAATTATCCTTTTTAAAAATTCATTTGTCCAATTATCCTTATAAAGACATGTTACCCATAACATATTACAATGGAAAATTCATGTGAATTTGCAATTCAAATGAAAAAACTCACGCAAGAGAAATTTTGTCCTTTGAACGTCTGCAAGCGTTACGGCACATGATGCATAAATACAAGGCACATGGTTTGAGATTACATACCAAGACAACAAGAACTATGACCGACAGGTAACCGATCAAAATAAATGCCTAATTTGTAATGCATAAATACAAGGCCCTGTTATTTGAGAGTCCAGAGAATAAAGGGGAAAAAGGAAATGGTAGTAGAGAAGATGACAGAATACTATTATTACCTCTGTTTTTCAAATACTAATACAGCACCACTGAAATTGGATTCTTTGGAAACTTGTTTTACAGTACCAACCGAATTCCAGAAGGATTTCAAAGGTTTGAGTACAATAACATCAGAGTCAAGATATATACCGCCATATCTGCATGCAGCACATAGAGGATGTATCAGTGTTTTCTTCACACAAAAAATGAATTATACTTGCAATACTTATTACGTGTGTGTTCTCATGGTATCTGACATCTCAACATTCAAGTATACAGATATATCATTTTTTTTACCCACAAATCAAAAAAGGATAATAACTGGAAGTTCACTGAAAGAAGATCTCACATAAGACTTGACTATTGATTAATTCATTTACTTAGATCAAGAAAATGTTAATTCTATGTAAAATGCACCATTTTAATATCATATTCCTACATCATCTGTTCATATCTAAATTTAGCTGAGTACATCATCTGTTCATATCTCTATTTCCTAGCCAGATAAATATTTTGTTCATCTCTTGATCTTAGCAAAAGAAACAATTATGTTCTGCTGTTTTTTTATATTAGTTGTACACTTGTATCTTTAAGTTCTAACTGATATTTTTATTTTTTGAGGGAGGGTGTAGATTTAGCAACTAACTGTTCATCAGCTCTCAATGGTATTGTGAGTCATCTGTTTCCAAATGGAAGGCACTTCCTTAACTTGACTGTTCTATCGGACTACTCATTGCTGGTGTTCTAATTTCTACTTAAGTATTCATCCCCGGTGTGCTGGTGTGGATTCATCTGCAACTCTACATGGTTCCATTACCTTGTAATTAGTGTATTGTCTTACCTGTAAAGGGCAGCAAGGCGTACTAGCTCACTGTAATGCAATGGGTAGTGTATTGTTTTCCGCCATTCATACCACACAGATGCAAAAATGTGGGTTGGTGTGCCCTCCAAAAGTTCATCAAGATTTGGCACTGCAATTGCAACTTTGTACCTGCAAGAGCAAATGTACCATTAATAATAATGCATAGACAACTGTAGCTAAAACAATTCTAAGTAAGGTCAACAACATGAAAGGCCCATTTTTATTAGTGGCCGTAGATGAGCCAAATACAAGTGTCCAGCTCGCAAAATCTAGAGGTCATGTTTGATTGTAAGAAAATAGAAAATCTAGCTTCATTCTGTAATTTACAAGGTGCAGGAAATGTTCCACAAATAACAGTGTGTAACTACCAGGGAAAATACTAATGGCAGGAGAGATAACTAAAAGGATATTCAAGTTAAAAAAAATCACAGGAGTATTATAAACAAGTTGAAAATATATTTTTGTTGGTGTAAGGTGCACATAAGCCATAGTACATCAGCAAGTTGTCAAAGAGCTCAGTGTATCTGTCGCTCGACTGTAGGAAACCATATAAAGATGATGTACAGGGGTACAGACAAAGATGAAGCATGTGGGGAGGGGAACAATAGGCAGTACTTGGCTCGGGGTCTACAGGTAGTTGTGGACATTCACGAAGGGTAAACATCCGTTGGCGAGAACATGTACAGAGAAACATTGAAGCTGAATGGAGCTAGAAGGGGGGCACCAGTCAAGGGAGAAACTGGTCAAAGAAGAACACAGCAGAACTTTACCGACTAGGGCATTGTTCATTCATTCCTGAACTCAAAGATGAATTCACAAAAGGAGAAAATGGCAGCAAAGATTGATGTTGGATAGCAAACAGCACAGATTACGTAAGTACCTAGCTGCATCCTTTGTGATATTCTAGAAAGTTAATCAACTCAAATAAGGTCAGATTTGTATCATCCGCCGATAATTCACTCAGGCGTCACTTCATGTAAACTGAATCCAGAGCTGAGAAGCGATAATGTAAGAGATGAGAGCCTTTTTCACGGTGCAGCAGATTCAAACAACGTTATAGTATAGAAACTGAATGTGATTCTTTAAACACTTAACTGCATCTTATGTGGCACTAACCAAATCCGTACACCCAAGCACAAGAAACTACCATATCATACATATCATACATATACTCTGACTGTCAGATATTCTATTAGAAGATTTGAGATTATGGGTTCAACAAGTACTTCGTTCTCCGTTCATCTGTAATAGTCTAGGAGGACCAGGACACAACAAAATTCTATATGCTAAGAAGTAAAACAGTGAAGCAATATCCTGGAGAGGTGTGATTGCAATACTGAACAGAATTATGCCATCTTTAATCTAGAAAAGAGGATGACCATTCCCTTGAACGAAGTTGCTCCTTGGTAGTTAGTATATGTATGCACGAAATAGTCGTAAAGCTTGGTGTTCGTTTCTTTGACATACATAGGTGACTGCAATAGTCTACCCATCCCATTCCTCAACAACTGGTAAACGTATTAAAAAGGAAGAAAGATATGTAGCACCATGTGGTTCTAATTCTAGTTAATTCGTCATTTTACGTTGGAAGTATGATCTTTTTGTAGCTTGTGTCGCTGTTAGCTACTAACATTAGTTCATTCGATTCATCTGTGATTCACAAAAACCAAATGAAACTACACATATAAAGAAACACCATCAAATGAGCAGGGCAGGAGACATACCCTTCCTTCACAAACTCCTTGAAGGCCTCCAGCTCCAGTGTCTCCGATAGCATGACCACACATGCGTCAGGGTGCTGCAGGAGCAGGCTCTCGAGCCCACGCTGGTGACGAACACCGTATGCCCACTGGGGGCTGTTCCACACCATGAACACCCTCATGGAGCACTTCCCATACTCAAAGAACTTGTCCATGAAGTCCGAGAACCCCAGATGTGGATCAACTCCTGGAAAGTATCCCCACCTCCTACCCTCTTCTGGTTCCTCCACAGTGGCGCCCATTCCATGCTCATTGTCGGCCGACTGGAGGATCCGCCGCCCAAAATTCTTGGAGGAGTCTTTCTCAATCTCTGCGAGCATCATCCGCTGCACCATGCGGTCGCCACGGGTGAGGGAAGTGAGTCCCGGACTGTCCGGGTCCTGGAGCAAGGGGTGGTTGCGAGGGTTGAGGAGCTCCAAGTTGGAGCGGAGCATCCGATCGCGGCGGAGATAGTCCGCCTTGCCCTCGAGCCACCGCGCCCAACCGGAGCGGAGCCGCGTCTCGCCGCGGCCGGAGGCGGGCTTGAGGAGCAGCGCGTCCTCGACCCCGGTGATGGACGAGATCTCCACCCGCAGCTCCAGATCCACGGGCTCGTCGTCGGATCCGAAGGCGTCGGCGGCGATCCGACGCGGCGAATCCAGGTGGGGTAACCCTACGGGCAGGGGGTCGCCGGCGGCGGGGAGGCGGAAGGGCTGGCGGGCGACGCCGGCAGCATGGTCCCAGAGGAGGGACGCGGCGGTGGCCGAGGCGGACACGTCGTTCGCTGCGTCGGTGGCGGCGGAGGAGTCGTCCTCGTCGAGCACGTCGAGCTCGTCGATGCGGTCGTCGTCAGGGTTGGTGGCAGCGGTGGTCACGGTGGTGGTGGTGGTGAGGGTGAGGTCGGTGTCGAGCGCGGCGGCGTCGTCGTCGTCCGCGAGGAGAGCGGTGGAGTTGGTGGCGGCGGAGTCGGAGGTGGAAGTGCGGGAGGAGGAGAGGGGGAAGGGCGAGGAGGAGGAGGAGAGGCGGGAGTGGAGGACGGCGAGGGAGACGAGCAGGAGGAGCGCCGCGGCGACGGCGCAGAGCTGCGGGCCGAGGCCGGAGCGGCGCCGCGCCGGGTGGGAGTGGGAGCGCGGCAGCATCTCCCCTTTCTTCTTCGCCGGCAACTGCAACCAGCCCAGCCGCGCGCCTCCAGCTGCGTTTGCTTCGTGTTTAAACCATGGCTGGCCGGTGACTCCTCCTAGTCGAACTGTCGCAGTCGCGCGGCCTCACCAACCTTCGCTACCTGCTGCTCGCTAATCTCCCTTTTCTGCTTGTCCAGGGAGCTGATCGTGTGAACAAGGGAAATAAGCTTTTGAAGCACGCATTCATAGTTTGAGCAAATCCTAAAAATTCAGATCCTAGAGTAATTTTGGGGGCAAGCCCCGAAGGTTTTCTAGGATTATAGGGTGCACTGTTTCGACACATCACTGAAACTGCAGCCACTGCGTTTCATTTTATTCCAATTCTCATCAAATTTGTGTGTTTCGAATCCACACAGTTCAACAATTAAAAATCCATACCTTTTGAATGTTCAAATTCAACTGAAATCTCCCTAATAAGTGGACCAAACTATGATTCAAATTAGTTCATCATCGCTTAACCCCCCCCCCCCCCCCCCCCCCCCCCACACACACAACACTTCGTGGACTTAGCGGCCACTTAAGATGGAGGGGAGGATCTACTCCTGCTAGCTTCATGTTCATGATGAATATCTCGAGCTACAAGGTTGCGAATTTGCTACTTGGGGTCGAGACCTCTGGATCGTGAAAGTGTTGCCCCTAAGGGTATGATCATGGTCGGCCTTATATACACGGCTGACTTAGGGTTATAAGGTAGTACCCGAGTCGGTTCGGAGTCATTGCCCTACTTGGAATCTACTAGGTCTTCAGCCTTGCCTTACGAGTTGGACCACAATCTTGTGTCATGACTCCATCTTCGAATCGTCTTGGTCTTGACCCAGCCCACTTTGTATGTGTAAACTCAATAACTGAGGCAGCAGCTAGTCAGTCATGTCGTCCCAACTTGATCGTGAGGGTCTTCTCGCTTCGTAGGCTTACACGGTCGAGTATACCTTCGACACTAGCGTGACATGGATGATTAGTTCAATGAACAAAAAGGAGATGAATAGTCATATTTTCTTCATATTCTTAGCAGATCCTAAAATGTCAGATCTTAGAGTAATTTTAGGGGCACTGTTTTGACACATCACTGAAACTACAACCCCTGTGTTTCATTTTATTCCAATTCTCATCTCGCGGAATCAAAAATTTGTGTTTCGAACCCACACAATTCCAAATTTAAGATCCATAATTTTTCAATCCCCCCACCCCAATTTCTTTTGTTAGGCAACTTGGGGTTATTTGGGAAGAGACTGGTACACAACATGTATCTTGATTCGGCCACTCACGATGGAGGTAAGGATCTACCTACTCCTGCTAGCTTCATATTCATGATGAATATCTCAAGCTACAAGATTGCGAATTCGCTACTTGGGGTCAACACCTCTGGATCGTGAAAGTGTTGCACCCTAAGGGTGTGATCATCGCCGGCTTTATATACACGGTTGAGTTAGGGTTATAAGGTAGTACTCGAGTCGGTTCAGACTCATTGTCCTACTTAGAGTCTACTAGGTCCTTCGCCTTGCCTTACAAGTTGGACCACCGTCTTGTGTCACGACTCCGTCTTTCTTCCAATCGTCTTGGTCTTGACCCAGCCCAGCGTGTACGTGTAAACGCAATGCGTGAGGCGGCCGTGAGTCAGTCATGTCCCACCATGATCTTGAGGGTATTCTCGCTTTGTGGGCTTACGACCAGGTATACCCCGACACTGGTGTGACATATATATGGATGAATTGTTCAGTGAACTAAAAATGGGATGAATTGTTCAATTAGCTAAAAAAATCGTGTCTATAGAGAATGCTACTTGACTCGCGTACTAATTTGAATCTTTTTGTTTCTGTTTGGGCCATAGATAGAAACATATTTTTGATAAATTTTGAAGTGCACATCATTTAGCATCACTAAGACTTATGAAATATTTCACACCTTTTGGAAGATCAGAAAACAAATAAGGACTTCCAGGGCATTTGTTCTCGACATATCAACCATGAGTTTCAACCGGTCAGCATTAGACATACAAGTAGGCGAATGCAGCCCAGGAAGCGGTTCCGGCCTTGAAATTTTGTAAATTTCATTCATGAAAATAGACACATCGCGTGCAGCAAACATCAAACATGTCTACCTCGCAGATGGCAGTAATGTCGCGACTGCATTGGCACTTGTTTGTAGTTTCAGGCTCCCTCCATCTGCTCACGAAATGAGCAATTGAGCCAGAGATGTTTGTGTATCCCAGCGTTTATTTTTAGATTAAAGTGTATCCCAGCGTTTAGTTCCTACTCGGATCACTCAACATCACTCTCGATCTTTGGCCACCCGTTCTCCGCTTGTGATTTGACAAACGTCGCTAGCATCTTGATATCTTCTTCAAGGAGCCTGGGCCCGAAGGTACACTGCCCTCTCGGGGTGCATTTCTCTCCATAACCCTATACACGACGATGAACACGCATACAAAATTACAGATAGTTGCCAGACATTTGCTCCTTCCAACCATGTAATGGGTGTTTGATGGTCATTGCCGAAATTCACATACCGGCATCCTTCCCTTCCCGTAGTAGGTGATGTTGTAGATCTCCTCCTCCGTGGCAACTCCATTCCTGAAGCAAATTTTGCCGCTTCGCATCAGTCCAACAATGGCCAAATAAACGAAGAAGTGGGCGCGTGCTAGTATAGTTCAACAAACGGTTCGGCCGAACCTCTCGAGATCCTTCATGGAGAGGGTGGCTCCCTGGACATGATCAAGCAGCAAACTCAGAACAAAAGATGATTTACAGGCGTCTCGACAGTGCAAGGGATTTCAGTAGCTTACGGGCTGTAGGATGTTCCCTCCCGTGTCATGCAGACGATGCACGCCTTCTGGAACAGCGCCGCGCCTTGCGATTGTGCAAATGCTGTTCAAATATTAAGGGAAATTAAAGGCGATGTTTCTCAACTTCTTCAGTCGTCTTACACTCTTACTAAATCCAAACCCATGAAGTTTATATGCACACACCAGATCGAAGCTTAGAGCAACCATCACTACTGACAAGCAAGAGGCTGGGCAAACCTGGTGTAGCGGCAGGGAGGCCAGGACACGCGGTGGCGCCAAGGAGGAGAGTTGCAGCCAAGAGCGGGGCGGCGATGCACTGTCTCGCGGACACGGCGAGAGAGGCAGGCGCCAGCTGCAGGCTGCTGCTGCAGGGTGTCCTCTTCTGAGAACTGTGAGACCGCGGCGCCGGAGGCCGTCCGGCCAGAGGAACCTGCTGCATCTCTCGCCCAGTGCCAGAGCCAGACTAGCAATGGAGCCTGCTGCCGGTTGCCGGAGGCCCGGAACCAGGACGTGGTTTAAGGAGACGACACGTGGTAGAGGTGGGATGGATGGGGTTGATGCACAAAAAGCCCTCCTACTAGGGGATCCTTTGGGGGCAGTTGCGTTTTAATTTGCATCCGGGAGCATATGCTCCCGATTTTTAAAATGCGTTTTCAAGTACTTAGAACGTTAAAAACTCACTAAAAAAATGCCACGCTTACGTCTAGATGTTCAATGTTGTCAAAAAGTTGTTTCACGAAACTTGTTGTACGCACATGTCGCAATGTACGTGCAAAATTGTTGTTCAGGTTTTTCTGACATTTTGAAATGTTTTTACTTTTTAACGGTGGCAGAGCATATACTTCTATGTGTCAAAATGAACTTATGTATCCTTGGAGGTAGAGATAGAATCGACCACGGAAAATTTGGGGCGTGTTTTCGTTACCTTGCATTTTTCTAAGCTCCATCATGCATGTCCTCGTAGAGTTGTAGGAACTAGTTTTAATTCATGTCAGAGTGCGAAAAATTCGTAACTAGTTACGCCCTATCCTGGTTGTCTCACTTCGGAGTTTTAAAAAAAAATCCAAATTAAATCTCAGACATAAGTTATTTTGTAATGTGTATACATAAATTTTCATCCAAAAAAATAATCATGTGTGCATGCGTAAAAAGTAAAAAAAGACAAGGCCCCCAGTGAATAGTGTCATGTGCTATTCACACTTTGTTTGTCTTTTTGTACAGATCACTTATGGTCATACTTTGGATGAAAAATTTATGGATGCACAAGTTACAACATAATATATGTGCATGATTTACTTTACATTTTTGAAAACTCTAAAGTGTGACATCCGACAATGGGGTGTAGGCGCAACTAGTTGTAAAATGTAGTTTCCCTTACATTTATTTTGTTTCTTGCACCCCATGCTTCGAGCAACTAAACACGCCCTTACAATTATAGATGTACAGGAAACAACATAAGCAATGTCGACGATTTATTTCATATTTAATAACAACATTAGAAGTGCGACATATGAAATAGGTGCTAGTGCAACTAGCTTCAAACTTCAGTTTCTCAGAGTTTTAAGTTTGTTACGGACGGACACACCTACCCCCCCCCCCCCCCCCCCCCCCCTCTGGATTTTTTTCTATCCGGAACCATATCGTTCTATTTAAAGTTACATGGTATATGATACCTATAACCATTACGACATTAAAATCCAGCGTGCAATATGTTTTTCATGTTAATGCAACGTTTTCTACATGAAAGGCATCCAGAATCATTGTAGCATATCGCTCTGAGAGCTAACAAACAATATGCACTATTGTAGCATGCATAAATGGAAACAACCTACCCAGCATAAAATTTCTCGATTCCATTGACCTTTCGCTAACAACATTTGAGGCACTACCCTTCCGCGATTCGGCTACCCGGAGTCTGGTCGAAGCCAAATTGGGTGATTACGAATCTATTCCTCACGGTCTCGACATTTTCTCAAAGCTACGGAACCACATTTGTATTGGTACCATTTTCTACATACATATAGTAAAAGTATTTTATACTATGTGCCCCTATATTCTAGTTTCGCTCCGTTCCCTAATATCTTAGGACCAAATCAAATAATTTACGTTATAGGAGCTTTATGCTATGTCTTTTTCTGTGGAAAAATTTGTGTAGCCAAACTTTGAATGATTAAATACTATAAGAAAATAGATGTGTGCATAGATTGATGCAAAGCTCGGGTTTCATACTTTCATTATATTTTGAAAAAAACTACATTCACCGTTTTGAGAGATATCGTTTTGCAACGTTGCCTCGGGAACTCTGAAATGAAAACAAAAGCGGAGTCCAACTGATTATAAGATATTTTTTTGCAGAATTCTCAATAAGATGGGTACTTACTTAGGCCCTCTTTGATTAGAAGGAAAGAAAAATGAAAGGAATAGGAAAGGGAAAGGGATAGGAAAGGGTGGCCGGTGTCAAAATTTTCTAGTCCCTTGTGCAAATGATCGATAAAATGAGGTGTGAGTAAATGTTTCTTTTCCTCTACGATCTGCCATGAAAGTGAGAAACGGATGAAATTTTCATGTACTTTTCTTATTCACCAATCCCACAGATCAAACACATGAACAGTACCAACTCACGAATATTTTCAAACCCTGTACAATTCCTTCATAGTTCCTCCAAATCAAAGGACGCCTTAGAGATCGTCCAAGTCCAGCGGTTGGATTTTAGGGTGTGTTTGGTTGAGGGGGTATCCCCAAAGTAGTAGTGGTAGCCATTTTTTTAGTGGCTGCCATACGTTTGGTTGGGAGGGTGGGGGTGGCAGGGGTATCCAGATTCCCCGAATATTCCTGCGAAACGGTGGCTCGCCTCGTCCCACCAAATCGGGCGGATGGCGCTAACCACCGCTGGCTCCCGCGCTAGGCTCACCCGAAATTGCTTTTCGCGCTGATTTCGCCCGCTCACCGCTCGCCGAAAGAATAGAAAAAGGCCCTGCCTTATCTCTTCCCCTTCCTCTCTCACTTCCCCTCTCGCGAAACAGAGGAGGCGACGATGACGAGAAATCGAGGCGGCGACAGGTCCTCGTCGGGACGAATCCGAGATGGTAGCGGCGGGTAGCCATCTTCCTCTCCCCTCAATTCCTTGGTTGGCAGCGGCCTTTTCCCTCCCAGCTCCTCACACTCCCTCCTTTATCTCTTCAAACAGGGGAGTCGGCGGCAAGGTATCGACGCTGGGAGACCACGGGCGTCATCGGCGGGACTACTCCGGGTGGCGCGAGGTATTTCCTTCTCCCGTCGATTTCTTGGTCGACAGTGGGGGTCCTCCTCCTGGCTCGCATCGATGTGATGGTTTGGAGGGGCGACGAGCGGCCTGGGAGGGAGAGGGGTGACGAGGGAGCGCACTGGGAGGGGCGACGGGTGGCCTGAGAGGGAGAGGGGCGACGAGGGAGCGGCCTGGGAGGGGAGACGGGTGGCCTGGGGGCGACGAGGGAGAGGCGCCGAGGCAGGGGCTCCACTTTCCCTGCCTCTTGTATCTCTGTTCTTGCCTATGTACCCCATTTTCACATTCTCTGGTTTGTGCAGGATTACGAGGTGGACCAGCAGATCAGCTTCTAGCAGTTGAGGAAGCATCTCAGTGGTATAAATCCAATCTTCTCTTTACAATTCAAGATGTATGATGTGTGTGATTGTATTATATATATGCAATGCTCAAATTTGGTCAGATTTGTTGTTGCATTCTTCAAGTTTGTTCTTTGTTACTTTCTGTTGTAGATGGACAACAAGACAAGGATGTTAATTAATTCAACAGTGGCATATATGTTTGTTTCAATGTTGACTTTGGTTGTGCAATCTAGAAAACAAAAACGGAGAGAAAGAATTACTTATGCACCAATAGATGACACTGATAGGATGAGAAGAGAGTATCTAGATAACAAAATATGGAAAAATGACACAACTTGTTTGAACATGCTTAGGCTTCGGAGAGCACCATTCTTTCGATTATGCCAACTTTTTAGGGACCGCATGTTGTTGAAGGACACTCATCTATTGAGCTACAAGTAGCTATGTTCTTGCATACCGTTGGACACAATGTTAGGAATAGGGTAATTGGCTCGAACTTTGGTAGATCCGGTGAAGTTGTTAGTCGTTATTTTAAAAGAGTCCTCCATGCCATTGGTGAGCTGCTGATGCATGTAAAATGCATACATGAACTTTGCACTATATTAATTGTATTCTAATCATATTTGCATCATATTAATGTTTTATAATGATTTTTGGAATATTTCATAATTTTCCTATTTTTATGGAATTAACCCTGCGCAGGCAGAAAACCCTATTTTTTCCTTTAATGTTTCAGGGACCCAAACGACGTCCAAATGACGTGCAAAATTACGAGCGTTAATATTTGGAAGGAAGAAGACTTGGGGCCGAAGGAAGCGAACAAACGGAGGCCCGAGGCCCAAAAGAGGGTGGCTCACGCGGCCCCTGTACCTCTGGCCACGTGGGACCCACCAACTTGGGCCACGGAGCTCCGTTGCCGTCGATCTTTTCTCCACCGACTAGGTTTTGACCTAAAAACGCCTATAAAAATAACCCCCCGTCATTCTCTGGAAGGAGCGCCGCTGAAACACAGAAACACCGAAAGAGAGATCTGGAGCTGCATATTGGAGGGGGGAAACTCCGGCGGGGCGCTGCCAGCGTGGTCTCCATCTTCTCCATCGACTTCTCCACCGTCTCCATGATGAAGAGGGAGTAGTCAACCTCTGGACTATGGGTTTGTGGAAGTAACTTATGTATCTCTCCTCTCTTTGAGTTTCACTAATTAGTACCGTATGAGCTGCTGAACATGATTACGGTCATCGTTGTAATACCTATGTGGTGGATCTTTTTATGAGTTAATATATGTTTGAGATTGCAAATGTTTTGTTTCAGTTATGAATATAGAAGCATATTATGTACCCCATTCTTATTCACTTGTTATGATCAAGCATGTTTATGAGAGCGTGTGTGGGGTGATGTGTGCATTAGTTGGAGTAACGGGGGGTGGCTAGTGCAGTGAACGTGAGAGAAAGTTCTGCGATCCACTTGGGTATCTCTACCTTACTTTGTTGCCTCACTAGGGATAAACAAAAATACAATGTTACCGGAGATGTGGGTGTGACCATCGCCACTACTCCATGACTAGATCTAGCATGTTCTTATTTTAACTTCATGTCACGATACTTAAAGCTATACTCTGAGTTATCTTAATTACTGAGGTGTTATGATTTAGTTCGCATCTTGGTGGAGTATAAGTGAGACTAATAACCAAAAGGTCTCTATGTTAGGACATGATGCCCATATAATTAGTAACTTGTCACTAAACTTTTGTGTTGCAATCTCATATGTCAACTCTAGTGTTCCATTGTCTACCACTTTATTAAAGAGAGAGTGCATTTGTGAAACCATGAACCCCGGTCCATTTTTAATCATAAGAAACAACTTTCCAACAACTTTTACCACTTTTACATTTTCTGCCATTATTAAATCCGAAAATATAAAAACACTTTTATATCTTGCATACATCATTAAAAACCCAAAAAAATATTATTTATCATTGTTATCATCATCCTTGCATATTT
Organism: Poa pratensis; assembly: GCA_947311845.1. Taxonomy (NCBI): domain Eukaryota; kingdom Viridiplantae; phylum Streptophyta; class Magnoliopsida; order Poales; family Poaceae; genus Poa; species Poa pratensis. The sequence continues at coordinate 69,487,021 of CAMZMU010000052.1, read as the reverse complement.
ATTTACCATCATTGCATATTTATTTCTTGCTTGCATTACATACTATCTTGATATCATTCTTACACCTTGTGCTTGGCAACCACATGTGAGGTTGAGGACCAAAACATTTAACATTGTTTTGTAGGTGACCAAAAGAAGGATATGAAGATAAATCTTTCACTACTAATTCCCCGAGAGTTCGATATTAAACCCTCGAGTCACCCTCGTGGGGAAAACACGTCTTCCACTTACTACACACTCTGCACTTGGAGTCTCAACCTAACCCGTTTATTTTTTACGCAGGTAACTACGCACCAGACATCAAGATTGTTTTCTGGCGCCGTAGACGGGGAGCAAAGAAGCAACACCGCATCAGGACTTCCTCGTCAACCTCGTCAAGGTTCATCAGCTGCGAGAAGAGCTTATTAAGAAGCCATCATTGGACACTCCTGCCAAAATATAAGGGAACCATCGATGGGATCCATACTTCAAGGTATGAGATGGTGTGTCAAAAATTATTTGTTGTAAGTATGGTGATGTCTAGATCATAAACCTTTTTCTTTTTTCATCCAATAGGATTGTATTGGATATATTGATGGAACACATGTGCGAGCCTCCGTTACAAAAGATATGGAGGATTCTTTTCATGGTAGAAAAACCCATACCACACAAAATGTGATGGCGGCTGTTGATTTTTATCTTCGGTTCACATATGTGTTGGCTGGTTGGGAGGGACAGCACATGATGCACTTGTATCGCAACGGCGTTCCAAGTGTTGGAGAAATATCAAAAGATGATTTGGGTTTCTAGGTACATCAAGAATACCTTTCCGGACTTTGTTCCATATGTTGATCCAAGCGACGAAGAAATCTAAGGTTGAAGGCTGATTGCTTGTGCTACTTGTTTTGTTCTTTTGATGACAACTAAACATTAGTCTATAGGTTCTATGGACTTGTGACTTCTCACAACAACCAAACATTCGACTATGGGTTGTATTGACTTCTACATGTCAAGCAAACTTTGATCTCTCCTCTTGGAGTATGGCATGTAAGAGTTGTAGCTAGGCTAAGTAATATTGTCGAATTATGATTTGGACTTTGAATATCAGTTTAAGTACTAATTTCGAAATTATGTTGAGGCTTGTTCTTCATATTTATTGTTGTCACATTATTGTTGTCAATGAGTTAAAAAATGTTGTGAAATATGTCCTGATTATAGAGGTAATCTCACCATACAACCAAAGAGGTCACCACAAACAGTTTATCCTCAACCCCCAACCACATATCACCATTTCAAGCAAACAAAAAACTGGTTCATCCCATATTCTCAATCAAACAGAAAAAGTGGTTATCCCTAACCAGGTGGTTGGGGATACCCTCATCCCCTAACCAGTGGCGGACCCAGCGTCCCGGCAGCCCAAGCAGCTGCCCGGGCTTCCGGCCGGCCGGCAAGCCGTATTTTCATAGTATTTGTACAAAAACTAGCTTATTTTCATGGTATTTGTACATTTTGCCCAGGCTTTAAAATATTTCTGGGTCCGCCACTGCCCCTAACCATACCCTCCAAACCAAACACACCCTTACTCTTGATGGCTGGTTACAACTGGAAATTCTTGAGTTCCCCAATGCAAAAACAAAATCATTTGGAACTATAATTTCTAAAACATAGGTGACGCATTTGGACGGTGAATTGATCTAAAATTCTAAATCTCGGCCAGAAAAGCACACGTGCATGCGTAAACAGTACAGTTCTTATTGATTTCCGCAAGTTACATGAACGGGCGTTTTCCTTTATTTTTTGCTAGGTTGATTATGTGCATATAAATAACATTCAAATGATTAATAATTTTAAATCTTACACTAGTGCGATTGCATTAAACCGTGACTAACTTAAACATCTCGTTTTTTCCCAAAGTAAAGTAAAGCTTGAATTTGGGTCGACCCAAAGTACCCATCGGGTCAACGAGGCCACCTACTATATTTTTATGGGTCGACCTGTGGCCTCACAAATTGGCCCTAGGGCCATAGAGGCCGGGTCCAAGGCCAGGTCCGGGTCGGCCCGTTCCCATCCTGAGTGGGTTTGACGGGAGCATCAAGGCTTGATGAACGAAAAGCAGAACACAAGCACTGAAAAGATAAACAATCTCAACGCACACACCAAGGAAGCCTATAAAGCGCGACCAATCCCCTTCAACTCTGCACTCTGCAGACACTGCTCGCGTGTCGCGTCGAACACATCCCAATAAACCAAGGTCCGGCCAGTTCCCCCGCCGACGATCCACAGCAATGAAACCACCCAGCCGCCTCGTCACTGCCGCCGCAGCTGCGTTGCTCGTCGCCACATCGCTGCTGGTCTCTACCCTCCTCATATCGCCGCTTCCATTGCTGTCGTTGCTCCCGTGCCTGCCGGTTGTCAAAGCCCCGTCGGGCGCCGGGTACGAGCCGTCCGGTCTCGCCGAGCTTGCCAACGCCGCCGCGTACTACGCTACCACGGCGACCGTGCCGCAGCAGTCGCGTGCTGAGATCTCGCTCTCCCTCGCCGTGCTCCGCCGCCGCGCGCCGATACGGCTGCTGGTGTTCGGCCTCGGCCACGACTCGCCGCTCTGGCACGCGCTCAACCCCGGCGGCGTCACCGTCTTCCTGGAGGAGGACCCGAAGTGGTACCGCGTCGTCCGCTCGCAGTCGCCGCACCTGCGCGCCCACCTGGTAAGCTACCGCACGCGGCTCGACCAGGCAGACCTCCTCTTGGGATCCTACAAGCAATTCCCCTCCTGCGTCCCCGGCGCCGGCGCAGATTCCGCCGTGCCCGTCCGCGCCAACGCCGCGTGCCCGCTGGCGCTGCACGACCTGCCGCCGGAGGTGTACGAGAACGAGTGGGACATGCTCATGGTGGACGCGCCCAAGGGATACTTCGCATCGGCGCCAGGGAGGATGGCGGCGATATGGATTGCGGCGGCAATGGCACGGGCGAGGAGCGGCGAGGGGGCCACCGACGTATTCGTGCACGACGTGGACCGCAAGGTGGAGAAGATGTACGCCGAGGAGTTCCTCTGCGACAAGTTCCGGATAGGAGGGACCGGCCGGCTCTGGCATTTCAGGATCCCGCCGGTAACGCGGCGCGGGAACTCGACGACGACGGCCGGCGGTGGCGAGAGGCCGTTTTGCTGACACCTACGGACTGTAGAAGGCTTTTCTTTTTCTTTTTACATGGTAGGAGTACATGGAAAGCTCAGGACTTGCACATGCTTGAGACAGACGTGGAGCCTAGCGGCTATCACTGATTGATCTGCAGAATTTTAATGATGGACCTGGTGTTTGCTCAGATCTCGACGACAATCAACGCTATTCAGTCTGCCATTAGTCGATCACTAGTATTGCGCGCTAGAGCATCTACAACCGGTATGGCCAAAGATGGCCCCTATCCTCTGGACGTGTGGGCGGATAGAATTCGGACAACCATATTTGTACGTGCCGCAACCAGTTTTCCTCCTCCTTCTCAGTCTCGTTCCGCCTCGAAGGGCTCCGCCACCATGGAGTCGCGGTACACAACCGATTAATAAGACATAGATGATCTCAGAATAAGACATAGATGGATGATCTCCGTGTGGTTTAAAGAAAGGGTGTGCCCTAGCATCTTCGGTCTTACAGCGAATAGCTTCCCCGCTTAACTAGCCATCCAACTCTATCTCAATTCGACACACCCAGACATTCCAACTAGACTTTCACTGGGTTATACGCTCTTTTCTATAAACAAAGTAGTCTTGTGATTGTCTGCATCCATCACTCAATCATGCAATTCAAAGAAATGGTTTACTTATCTTCTTCTAAAGGATGGAATTGCTAGATTCTCAGTAATATCAATTGAGGAAGAAGCTAGTCTACCACTCTTTAAAATGAAAAAAAAAGAGTAATTAGCTGTGACACGTTCGCTAAAAAAAGAATCCTTTTGTAGCTAATCATTTATGGGAAAAAAGAGAGAAAAGGGTCAAGATGAAGGAGGAGAAAGAAACAATAGTAACGTGGTCTCGGCATCTAGCATTCTACCCAAAATGGTTGGCCATACAATCGCGATTCATAATGGAAAGGAACGGCAAGAGCACTCACGAGCTGGGGACGCCGCAGAGTGGGGAATATAAAGGAGCAACTGCTGCTAGCTCAGGAACTAGTGCTACGGTTAGACTCTGCTCAAGATAACAGAGAACTCTCGTGGGGTGAAGCATGGCTTAGGAAAGAGCTCAAGAAAAAATACTAGGGCTGGCATCCTTGCAGAGAACTATTGCACGCCAACGCTCCAGGTTGCTCTGGTTGAGAGGGCGATGCAAACACAACCTTCTTTCATGCGCAGGCTAGCAAAAGACGAAGGCGCAACCACATGTTCAAACTGAGAAGAGGGACAAAGGAGGTTGGTGATCAAGACAGTATGGAAGACATGGCAACAAATTTCTTTGAGGAGATGATGGGAAAGCCCCAGTTGAGAGAAACGAAGATCAACCTCGATGCTTTGCAGATGTCCCGACTAAACCTTGATGAGCTGGAGGCTGATTTTTTCTGAGGAAGAAATCTGGACAGTTATCAAAAACCTGCCGGCGGATAAAACCCCTGGCCCGGATGGTTTCTCTGCTGCTTTCTATCAAAGTAGTTGGCACCTGATCAAAGCAGATGTTATGTCGGCAGTCACTCACCTCACCAAGCATGATGGCAGAAGTTTTCACTGGCTGAACCAAGCTTACATCACACTACTGCCGAAGAAGGAAGGGGCGCTGGACATCGCTGACTTTCGGCCAATTAGTCTGGTTCATGGATTTGCGAAGATTTTCTCAAAAGCCCTGGCCAACAGGGTTGCGCCACAACTTGACAAGCTGATCTCCGTCAACCAAAGTGCCTTCATAAAGGGCAGATCAATTCAGGACAACTTTATGCTCATAAATCAGTCAACCAAAACTTTTCATTGCAGGAAAATCCCTGCACTATTTCTGAAGTTGGATATAGCTAGAGCTTTTGACTCAGTTTCGTGGCCTTTTCTTTTGGATGTGTTGCGGAAACGTGGGTTTGGCAATCGGTTCTGCTCTTGGATTGCACTAATGCTGTCTACAGCAAACACCAGGGTCCTTATCAATGGTAGTCCAGGGGAGAAAATCTGGCATGCCAGGGGGCTTCGACAAGGGGATCCCGCCTCTCCCATCTGGTTCTTGTTAGTCATGGAGGTGCTCAACTCGCTCTTTTGCAAAGCGGAACAATGTGGGGTTTTCCAAGGGCTTCAGCAGTGGGGGATCAAACATAGACTCTCTTTGTTTGCAGATGATGCTGCCTTGTTCATTAAACTAGGAAAAAATGAGTTGCTGGCTACCAGGGCACTATTGGATCTGTTTGGGGATGCCTCCGGTCTAGTTTGCAATCTTGCCAAGTGTGCAATTGCTCCCATCGCATGTACCAACCTTGACTTACAAGAAATCACCACTCCTCTTCCTTGTCAGCTGATCCAATTCCCCTGCAAATATCTAGGCTTGCCATTGTCTCTGAAGAAGCTGAGAAAAGAAGAGCTGCAGCCTTTGATTGATGCGATTGCAGGAAAGCTTGCAACATGGAAAACATTAATGCTGACAGACAGTGGAAGACTCATATTGATCAAAACAGTGTTGTCGGCCATTGCAGTCTACCACATGCTTTCTCTGGATTTACCACCGTGGGTCATAAAGAAAATTAATAAAATTTGCAGATGCTTCCTCTGGCAAGGTAAAGGGGAGGCAAATGGTGGAAACTGCAAGGTTGCTTGGAACATTGTCTGCCAACCAACACAATTTGGTGGGCTGGGAATACATAACCTGAAACTCCTAAATGATGCTCTCAGGATTCGGTGGAGATGGTTTGAAAAACAGGGACCCCTTCATGCTTGGTCTGGGCTACAGTTTAAGCTTACAGCCATCGCAGAAGCAATGTTCAAAGCAGCTACATGCTGCAATCTGGGCAGAGGAGATATGATCAAATTCTAGCCTGATGCTTGGCTTGAGGGGCAAAGCCCAAGCCAAATTGCCCCAGATTTAATGAAGTTTGTAACAGCAAGAGGTGCAAAGAACAAAACAGTAGCTGAAGCTCTACATGAGGGACAATGGGTCAAGGACATCAGAGGTGAACTATCCCTGCAAGCCATTGTCCAATTCATGAACCTGTGGTGTCGCATAAGAGCCTCTGACCCTACATCAGAGGTAGGGGATACCTTCACATGGAGGCTCACAGCCAATGGTCAGTATTCCGCATCCACTGCATCCCTGGCCTTCTTCCATGGCGCAATCCAGCAAGATTTTGCAAAAACTCTTTGGAAGAGCAGAGCCCCTTTAAAAGAAAAGTTCTTCAGTTGGCTTGTTATAAAAAATAGGTGCTGGACTGCGGATAGATTGATGAGATGAGGACTACAAGGGCCGGCACAGTGCGTCCTATGTGATCAAGAGCAGGAGACAATTAGTCACCTCCTGGTAAACTGCTCCTTTGCAAAAGATTTCTGGTTCAGACTTGGTGTTCAGATGGGAACACAGGATGTCATTGCCCAAACGCAGTTGGCCGTTCGTGACTGGTGGGTTCAGAATCTACAGCGCTGCAATAGAAGAAGAAGAAAGAAACTAGCTACGATGCTTATTGCAGGAATGAGAAGGCTTTGGCTGGAGCGCAATGCGCGGGTTTTCGACAGAAAAAGCAGCAACGTTTCGGAGACTGTAAAGAGAACTGTCGAGGAGCTGGGACTTTGGGCTATGGCTCGCAAAAATGCAGAAACTAGGGAGGAGTAGTCAGGTGGTTCTTTTTGTGTGGAGTGTGGGTGTTGGCTTCAAGCCATCTGTAAGCTGTAAAACTTCTTCTCCATTCTTAATGCGATGACAGCAACCTTTGGTTGCGGTCCTTGAAAATAATGGAAAGGAACATTTACCTATTTATATAACAGATCGTATACTAGTATTCTGTTAGGACTTGGAAGTGTAGTTGTCTTTCCTTGGCTGCACACGCAGTAAAAGTAAAGAGCTAGAGGTCGGATCCTTCCTCTCCTCATTCAAACCAGGCGGGAAGGCTGTTTACATACGTATAATCCGCTTGTAAATTCTGGATATCAGACTCACTCGTAAAAGCAATTGAACTTCATTGAGGGAACAAGGGCTTTCTTTAGGATATAAATCAGAGACAAATAGAAGTGAGAACAAGAAGCGCGCCTTCGGCAGGGTCATGGTGATGGAGCCCTTGTCCTAGGCATCATTAGATTAAAAAAAAACACCTCAGCACTAACACGTAACAAAAAATCACCACCTCGGTGCTAATCGAGACACTACTCAGTTAAAATTACATGAGAAAGATAAAATCTGCATTCACTCGCCTTGTCGACGAGGTCCTTCTTCGTTACAGATCGCCTTGAGTTGAAGTGTTGGCTCAGAGCATTAGAAGCTCACGGTAGAGCTAGAATCTAGGCAAGAAAAAAAAACTTTTTCCCTCTCTCCCGAGACTTTCCCTTGAGAGTCGCTCGTGACCACAGTAGCCAGGCCCGACCCCGGATCTGCTCCAGCGGCGCCGCCAGACGGGGTAGGGATGGGAGAGGAGCTCGAGGCACCCCTGTAGATAGTAGTTCTAGGCTTTATTTTCCTGCAGCTTGGTCCCTTGTGGCGAATGACGCTATGTCGTCTCCCCTTTCTAGGTGCCCGGTCAGGTCATCTCCAAGCGGTGACCATGACCTGGAGAAGCTCCTGTCCGGCGCGCTCCCATGGTGGTGGGCGTGGTGGAGGAGGGTATCCAAAGGTACGTCCTTGAATAAGCTCGAAGAGCCCTCTTCTTGGGGGTTTGGTTTGTGTGAAGCTGTGCTGTCTTCTTTGCTTGATGGTTCGGGTCGCCATGGAGGCGGCAGATCAGAGGCGGAGCTGGACGGTGTGGCTTGGGGAAATGAAGTTGAATCTCGTCTGCGGGGAAGACACGCAAAGGACAAGTTAACCGGAGCGATTTGTGGCCGACGGAGGCCTCTCCGCACCGTGGTGGTGAGCTGCAGCCACGGTCTTTTCTTCCTCCAGGCCATGATGCCAATGCGGAGGATCTTCAATCTCAACGTGACTCCCCAGGCTGACGACGACCCAAGTGGTTTTGTCCCCGGAGTTGACGCCGGCCGTCGGGTTTTGAGATCATGCCAGAGCTGCGGCAGAGAAGAAGGACCTGATCGCTTTTTCAGTGTTCTTTCTGAGGTCTTTCTTGTAATAGTTGAGGGCTTGTTCGTAATTTTCTTTTTCCTGAGGGTCCTCTATGTAATGATTCCTGCCGCTTAATACAGCTTAAGGCCCCTCCCCTTGTTCAAAAAAAAAAGTGCTAGAATCTAGGTAGAGCTCGAAGGTAACAGAGTGTGATATATGAAGGTGAGGGAAACATGTCTCGTGCAACACCGTGTAAATTGTTTTTGCATTCCTAGAGCCAATCGGGGGCACCATGTGTGCTCTAACATCTCTGACTTGCTGGACTGCATCAGGCAGATCAGGTTGAACCTACTACAGGCAATCAAACTAGCCCAAGAATGTACGGCGTGCCCCCATTAAGATTGACGGAAAAAACTAATTGTCTCTGTATTTTAATGCCTTATTACATAGCCAGGTATATGGAAACATATACAGTGAACAACATGTATATTGTATTCTGTATGTGCTGATTAATTAATTGCTCTGAGCTTAATTTGTGCACCATGCAGTGGACGCATCATTTTTCTGCTATCTACTGCATGAGTGTATGATGGTCCGAGTTCAAACTCAAAGTGTTGAAGGATCATGCACAACGCTATCTTGGCCTCAGTCATGGCGAACTGTTGGGCGATGCAGATCCGTGGCCCCCAACCGAATGGCAAGAATGCACCCGGATTTTTGGAAGCCTTGGAGATCCCGTTGGTGAACCTCTCCGGCCTGAACTCATGCACGTCACTTCCCCATATATCTTTGTCATGGTTCATTAACAACAACGGAAGCTCGATTAGCACACCAGCGGGGTATGTGATGCCTCCGATCTTCATCTCCTTGTACGTTTTTCGAACGAACGCGACGGCAGGCGAGTACAACCGGAGTACCTCGTAAAGAACCATGGTCACCTGCATTACAAGATTTATGTACTCAATTATATATTTCATTGAAACAATCTAATCACGCACATAAAATGCTACTCACTATTTTGAGTCGGTTAAGGTCTTCGTACTCAAGTTTGTTCTTTCCAAATAAGCCAATGACCTCCTCCCTTGCACGGTCCTGCCACTCCGGATGCATACAGAGTACGATCATTGCCCATGTGAGCAGTATTGATGTCGTTTCTGTTCCTGCAAAATAAAACAGTTTGCATTCCTCCACGACCTCTTCAATGGTCATTCCTGAGATGGATCGGCCATTCTCATCTGAATTCCTCATGTGTGACTCAAGCATCAAGCCAAGTAGGTCATCTTTGGTATTTTCACCTTCTTGAATAGCTTGCCTTCTTTTTCCAATTAGACCGTGTAGAATGGATTCAATTTCACTATTTATTTGATACATTTTTCTGTTGTTTCTTGTGGGCAAGAACCTGTTAATACCCCCAATACATTGTTAGCACATAGTACAAACTAATGGCACTAAACCAATCCTCCTGTAATTTTTACATAATCACGTAACAACTCTGATTATTTAAGCCAGTTTGGGTACATAAAACATGGTCCACAATGTACTCTAAATCAGTACTCCCGCATTTGATTAATGTTTTTAGACTAAACTAGAGATGCATGTTGGCAAAATACAGTTTGGGGTAAAAAGTTTGACAGGATGAGCACACGCCAAACGGAAAGGATGAGTACATATTAATAAAGTTTAACTAGTACTACTAGGTGCTGACTCACAAGTAACCGGGAATGACAATCTTCATAGCGCCTGCTTTGAGGCGCTCAAGTTGCTCGGATTGCAGCTGGAAAATCCTGGCACCTTCAAGGTAATTACTTCCAAACGCAGTGCGAGAAATGACATCTCCAGTGAGTCTCTTAAACTCTGGGAAGACATCCACCTCAGAGGTACCATCTAAACTAAAGGATCGCGTCCATCTACTCACAAGCTCTTCACAGCTTGTAGAAAACGCTGGCTGCATGAGCTGCAAATTAAACGATACACATGGAGTATGTTATAAAAGAAAATCATACACCGAGTCGCAGTAAAAAAAATCGCAAGCCTATGACTGAAGCCTGCATATCAAACGATTACAAGTACCTTGAGCTTCTCCAGATGGAATGCAGGGTTGAGGATCCTCCTATGCTTGACCCATTTCTTGCCCTCGTATGACGCGAAGCCACCGGCAAGCAGCCTGGATAACACCGGGAAGTTTGGCTTTTCAAAGTGGCCGAACTTGTTGGACAGCACTTCCTTGGTCAAGTCAGGGACGCTGATGGTCACCTTGGGAAACGGACCAACCCATGATATACACGTCTTGCCGTGCTCCTGGACAATGTCGTGGAGGAGTGGCACGATGAGGGGACAATGTTGTGGCAGCGGAACGGTATTGACCTTGACCGTGCATCCCTGCTCCGCCGCACATAGTCCATGAGATCGCCGATGAGGAAGCGGTACGGTGCCACGAAGCCCCTGTGCGCGCAATTCCCGCTCAAGACGCCGGGGATGCCACCACAGCCGGTTTAGCAGCCAGGCAGCCTGCCACAGAAGCACAAAGCCCAGGATACCGCATACCAGGAAGTTCCATGGCAGTGAAGCTGGACTCATGAACGCTCCTCTAAAGACCAGTTCTCTCTTGACAAGTAGGAGAAGAAAGGCCAGGTGAATCTGGAAGGGGACTGATTCGATTGAATGGGTATCCTAGAGATATATATAGAGATGCCCGAATTGTTTAAATTTCTTGCACAACATAGTACTTGGTCAGTGCCGTTGCTCCTAAGGAACTTGCTGAGAAGAAACTGCAGTTGAAAATCTGATAGGTTAAATTAGGGGCGGTGATGGCATGGACTCATGCGACAGGGCTACCAATCAACAGCATTTGTAAACAAGGATGATCCGATGATGCCATCAGATGTATAATAATCCCATGAATAATATATAATCTAGTACTAACATACTCCCAACTTTCAGAGAAGGGCCAGCCCATCGACCTTGACAGCATGGACTTATGGGACAGGGCCACCAATTAACGGCATTCATAGACAACAAGATGATCCGATGATGTCATCGATGTATAATAATCCCATGAACAATATATAATCTAGTACTAACATACTCAACTTTGAGAGAAGGGCCCATCGACCCATCTATTAAAGCAGTAGAAAAGTAATGTTGAGAATTTGTCAATCTATAGTCAGATTGTTAGACACTGTGACTGGTGTGTTCACCGTTCTACGAACTTACTATATGGAAGTGTCCAAGTCAGAATCAACTCACCTAACACAGCAAGTGGGTGCAGAAGGGTTATAAAAAAACGTTCAGTCGATCGAGAGGATGTCCCAGAAAGTTCGAATGGATAGTAGACTTGGTCTGAGAGTACGAACTGAAATGCAGTAAAAAAACTTCAAAGGGAGAGCAAAGATGCAGTACAATTAGGAGTGCAGTTCATTACAGGCGATTCTCCAGACATGCAGTGAAGTAGCATCCCATTTGCAGTCTTAGATTAGCTGGCTCCTGTGCATATCCGAGAAAGGAAACCAGGACTGCTTTGGAAAGGAGTCTACTGCAAATATAGGTGTTTACTTGATTCTAATATGTGCACCTGTTAACAATTGTCTAAAAAAATATCGCATGAAGGTCGCTAATAATATGGGCGATTCAGATTTCGAGCAAAATGGCTTGGACAATGAAAGGCCAGTATATGAACATGGGCAACAAATGGATGGATAGGTAGCAGAAATTGAACTTGGCTTAAACAGATAGACATACATCAACAACACGAAAACAACACACAAAGTAAGTTTCAAGTACATCCATGACATCAATACAAAGTATATAGTACAAGGCATAAAAGCTTCAATAGAGCAGAAACATGTACAGTCTTCGTATCAAAATTACCTTGTAAACTTCTGCGAAAATAAAGCCTTGCTTAAACCAATGAGTTGACTGATATCATTTTAGTGCTACTGAGCTTGTTGCTTCTAATTGCTCAGGATACATGGCTTCTGAATTCTTCATTTCAGATTCAAAGTTCAGAGCGATATTGGGACACTGATGCGCCACCAGTTGCTGTGTGCGCACGTTCACCCATGTCAGGTAAAGAGGATATTGACATAGCTAATGAACTCATCAATCGAGTAGCAAATGCAAAATTCCCAGTTTTCTGTCTCAGAGACACAATTGCTGCTTCAAACAATCTAGTTTGTGCTGCATTGGTACCAATTTCTAGGTAACTGGAATATCACTACCTCACGATGGACCAAACAATCTCAACTCAAGTGCAAGAAGCTACAAAAACAAGATAGTTCCTCGTATGGGCGATGGCATTTTTTCAAGAACAAACTAAGGTCGATAGAATTATACCAATGGTTCATGCCATTTATTACAATTGCTTTACCCCGTCTAAATGTGGAACTGGATTATACAGAATGTCAAAACAATCGATTAAACAAGATGTTGAGAACTGAGGATGCGGACTTGGTAAAAATTTACATTGCTAATTGAGAAACGACTAGTTAACTAGTTCTCAAAAGGGTATATAGTAAGCTTATGTCCCAAACTGCTCTCTTTTGACAGTTGAACTGCCATAAACACTTTCCCATTTTCTTTCCTTTTAGGACCCAATTTACGATTTGACAGATTTAGTTTCAAAACATACATCAGATCAGAAGTTAAGTAAACCTCCTTTACCAACAGACAAATCTATCATTGTTAACACCTGTTGTCATAGCTTTAAATGAGGTTGCATGTTATGAAGATGGAGGCTTCAATGTAGAAGGTTTCGTAGCAACAAAGTTATGTGGAAGGTAGAAGTGTGGAAACAATCATGTAAACTTTACCAAGAAATCATGATTCAACCTTTAAATCACAAGTGGTAATCACTAATCAGCAATAATTGAACAATATTATATATAACTAATGCGTGGATAATAGCAATTTCGATAGGTAGAGGGCAACTGAAGAACAGATTCATCATTTCGAAGTGGCAAAGAGCAATCTATTATTCACTGAAATCTTTTTCTATTGCGAGGTGATGATAATTCTTTGTAATCTGATACTTCGCAAATCATGATCATGCATCTTTCCTTCTATTATCATGATATACACACTCTATGCACTCACTATACATGAAACGGTGTTCCCGAACAAGTTCACATCTTAAAAAACTGACAGAAAATCGTAAAACGAACAACCTATAAATATACCGTAGCACATTGTTGTGAAATTTATGTAGGTCATGTCGCTTGATGGGCCTCGAGGCAGATGGAGAGGTCGATGCGCGCGCGCTCGCACTGCGTGCGCTTGAGCGCCGTGCCCGAGCTGCCGCAGAGCGTGCGCACGGCCTCGGTCTGGCCGGGGCAGCACATGGTCACCACGCACTCAGCCAAAGCCCGGTTGAGGTGCCGGCAGAGCACCTCCGGCTGCAGCGGGCCGCGGGTGGCGCGGCGGTGGCACTCGGCGAGCGCCCGATGGATCGAGGCGCAGGGCCCCGGGACGGGCGCGGCCGCAGAGTCGGGGTCGGGTTGTCTCGTCCCGCGGCCGCCGCCGCTCCTGCTCATGGGAATCGGTGGGAGATCGGCGCTTCCGTCCCACCTTGATCTCCCCTTCGCTCCTGGATTTGTTGGTTTTTTTTTTTACTTGGTGGATTTCTTGCTGGTTTTTTTTTTTTTTGAGAACTCGGCTACAATTTTTCTTGCTGGTCTGCTGGTCACGATTCACGAGCGACCCTGTCGGACTTTGTTTCTAGCACGAAAAAGTATAGATTTCACCCCAAATGTCATGATTTGGCTATAATTCACTTAAACTTCAAAACCCTGTAATTCGTACCCCTAAAGTTTGCCACTTTGGCTAAATCAAACACCATAGCGGTTTTGCACCGATTTGGGCAGTTTTATGTGATGACTAGGCGACGACGTGACAGTGACGTGGCGCAGCGCAACGTGGGCCCTACCTGTCATTCTCTGCTCCGCTGCGTTGACCTTCATGATCCGACCATTGGACGCCGATCCGCCGGCTCTGTCAGGACCTCTACTGTCTGCTGTCCAACACTGTAAGAACTTCAGACAACACTGTCATACAGCCGAGCAACAGCCACAGCAGCCGCAGAAGATCCCTAGAGTGGATCAATCCAAGACGGATGGTCCAGATGTAGAGATAAACATCCAACGATCCAAACTCTTAGTCTGTAAGTTACTGTTTTACCCCTAGGGTTCATCTGCTACCTGTTATCAGCCAAAGTCTAAATTGTAAACTTGCTTGAGCCTGATGCTTTCGATATAAAAGCCAGGTGGGGAGGATGGGTGGATCAAGCAATCCAAAAACTTAATTTTTATCATGTCTATTACTTTTCTTAGCTAGTTAGAGTAGCTCTGAGCGCCTGAGCTCCACTCTCTCCTTCCTTCGTCGCCGCCGTTGTCCAGGTCCCTCCGAGGACCTGACATCCTGGTATCAGAGCCAGCGCTCGAGCTGCTCGCGTTTCCCTCCCTCACCACCCTTCTCTGCCTACAGGTTACCGGAATTCTGGCCGTAAAATCCCTGCACCACCATGCCGCCCCGCGCGTGTCCACGTTCTCGCTCTGGAGAGCGCGTCCCCGATGTCGCCGATCCCCAAGTTGTGGCCGCCGACGTGTTCCAGGACGCCGATCTCGCCCAAGTCTACGCCAACTTGCCACAGGAGGTGCAAAACCTCTCGGAACGCCTCGATCTGCACCAAGCTCACTCGGCGTCCGCCATGACGTCGGTGCAGAACGAGCTGGCCAAGATCTCCCACATGCTGGCAGGACTCGTGGTCAGCAACGGCAAGCAAACCGTGGAGAACTCCGGCGCCGTCGACCAAGGTTCTTCAACTAAAGGTCAAAACTTTCCCACCCCTGAACCCCTTCCCACCACCACCCTATCCACCATCGCCGAGATTCCCACTCCGGCGAACACTTGCACTCCTCCTCCTACCCAAAACCAGCCACTACAGTTTGGCAATCTCACCCCCGACAAGCTACCCCACCCACAGTTTCCCGCCCACCCTCTACCTGTTCGACAGAACGCCCACACAACCCCAGAACCAACAAACCATGCTGCTATCGCTTCAACAAGCTAACATCCACAACATCAGACACAACATACATCACCTCTTACACAACCCCAGTACTACCAACCACAAAATTCGCAACCTTTCTACCAAAACCCATTTCCACAGCAACAATTCCCTATGATACCACCATACTACCCCTTCTACCACCCACCATACCAACCAATACAACCTCAACATTACTACAATCCCTACCTCCCAATGCCACCTCCCCAATACAACAACCCATACCCAAACCCACCCATTCCTCAACAGCAACAAAACCCATACCACCAACAACAACAACCCATGCCACATCCGGTTCACAATTCTAGCCCAGAGAGCAACTCTCTTCGTGAAAATGCATCACCGCGTGAATCACCTGAACCATTTCTACGTGCACCACATGTTGAACTGCCAATCTTCTCTGGCACCGCACCACGTGCTTGGATTTTAGAGTGCGAAGATGTTTTCAGCTTGGTGAACATCACAGCAGATCAGCGAGTCAAATGGGGACTGGCACACTGATACGTCTCCAACGTATCCATAATTTCTGCTGTTCCATGCTTATATTATACCATTTGCTACATGTTTTATATACACTTCGTATCACTTTTATGCATTATCTGGGACTAACCTATTAACAAGATGCCATAGTGCCAGTTCCCTGTTTTCTGCTGTTTTTGGTTTCAGAAAGTTACTTCTGGAAATATTCTCGGAATTGCACGAAACAAAAGGCCAGGTCCCTATTTTTCCAGCACGTACACGGAGTACGAAGGAGAGACGAAGGAGAGCCACGAGGTGGCCAAACCACCTGGCGGCGCGGCCCCACCTCCAGCCGCGCCTGCCTGTGGTTTGGGCCCCTCGGGGGTCCGCCGACATCGCCCCTTCGCCTATTTATTCCCCGAGACACGAAAACCCTAAAACACCGAGCCTTTCATCCAGAACATATTCGCTGCCGCCGCCGTCGTTAACCCTAACTCGGGGGATTTCTGAAGCTCTTCCCGGCACCCTGCCGGAGAGGGGAATCATCACCGGAGGGCTCTACATCGCCATGCCCGCCTCCGGAGTGATGCGTGAGTAGTTCATCCTTGGACTATGGGTCTATAGCAGTAGCTAGATGGTTGTCTTCTCCACTTGTGTCATCATATTTAGATCTTGTGAGCTGCCTATCATGATCAAGATCATCTTATTGTAATGCTACATGTTGTGTTTGCTGGGATCTGACTTATATTGATACCTATGTGGAGCTGAATATTATATTATCATGTCTATGTCATTTGTGATCTTGCATGCTCTCCGTTACTTGTTGAAGCCTTGGCCACGTGAATACTTGTAACTCCAAGAGGGGGTATTTATGCATGATAGTTGGGTTCAACCTCTATTTAACCTGGGATAGTGACAGCAAGTTCTAAGGTTGTGGATGTGTTGTTGCCACTAGGGGTAAAACATCAATGCTTTATTCAAGGATGAATGTATTATTTACATTACGCACATTACTTAATGCAATTGTCTATTGCTTGCAACTTAATACTGGAAGGGGTACGGATGTTAACCGGAAAGTGGACTATTTAGCCATAGATGCATGCTGGATAGCGGTCTATGTACTTTGTCGTAATGCCCAAATGAATCTCATAGTAGACACCACAGCTCACACATGCATATTATATGCACTTATCAATTGTCAATTGCCCAGCTGTAATTTGTTTACCCAGCATGTTAGTTATCTTATTGGAGAGACACCACTAGTGAACTGTGGACCCCGGTCCATTCTTTTACATCTGAAATACAATCTACTGCAATCATTGTTCTCTACTGTTTTATGCAAACAAACATCATCTTCCATTCGATACGTTTAACCCTTTGTTTTCAGCAAGCCGGTGAGATTGACAACCTCACTGTTAAGTCGGGGCAAAGTAATTTGGTTGTGTTGTGCAGGTTCCACGTTGGCACCGGAATCCCTGGTGTTGCGCCGCACTACACTCCTCCACCAACACCTTCGAAGCAAACCTCGTTTTCCTACTGGTCCGATTAAACCTTGGTTTCATACTGAGGGAAAACTTACTACTGCACTCATCATACCTTCCTCTTGGGGTTCCCAACTGACGTGTGACGTACAAGCATTGTTTCTAGCACTATCAACCTAGAGCCACCACACACATCAGAGGGCAAGCCAAGACTTGGATCAGCAGTTCAGGCTATAATTTGCAAACGATCTCTTGGTCACATCTTTGTCAGATTCTCATTGAGCGGTTTCCTGACATGCCTTCTGTTGAACCAATGGATCAACTGCAATTACTGAAGCAAGTCACGTCTGTGGATGCATATATCACTGCATATGAGCCGTGGATGACGACCATGAAACGTGAAAAGGCTTATCTCCAAGCAGACTTTTTCCTTGACAGGTTTATCGCAGGACTCAAAGACATCATCAAGCATCATGTACTCTGTCAGAAACCTGTAAATCTCTTGGCAGCATACTGGTATGCACGACAGTATGAGAAGTCCTTCTTGTCCAATAACAGACGACCACAAGCACAATTGCAAGGGCAAGCACCACACAGAAACTTTCTTCCTCGAGAAGCAAACATACAAGCACGGCCAAGACTACCTAAGAAATGTTGGTACTGTCCATAAAATTGGGTTCTTGGTCATCGTTGTGCTGGTATGCAGAGAGCTGTCAATGCCCTACAGATGCAAGCAGAATATGAAGATGAGCAAGAAATGGGCCAACCTGAGCAACACAATGAGGAGGTAGTTCCACCCCAAGCTGTCGAGCAAGATGAACCAGCAGTGATCAATTCCATGCAAATATCTTCTTCTGCTTACACTGGCACTCCGAGCAGTGACACAATTTCACTTCTGCTCAAATTCAAGAAATTCCAAGCTGTGGCATTAGCAGACACGGGTAGTACAAATACCTTCATGGATTATGAGTTCGCCATCAAAAACAATATACCTATGTCGGCTGTTCCTGCAAGGTCTGTTACAGTTGCAGGAGGTGGTACACTAGTCTCTGATGCAGTTGCTCTTAACTGCACTTTTACAATTCAGGGACACAAGTTCACTTCTAACTTCAGAATTCTCAAGCTTCAAGGCTCTGACATTATTCTTGGAGTGAATTGGTTCAAACAGCACAACCCAGTCACATTTGATTTCCTGCGCCGAACCTTAACTGTCAGCCATGAAAATAAGAAAATCACCTTCCCTGATCATTTGTTACCAGCTGACAATTTGCTCATTACACATGAAGAATGTTGCAAGCTTCTGAAACAAGGTGCCTCAGGTTATGTATTGCTCAGTCCACAAGAAAATGATGCTAAGGTGGCTGACAATGGAACAACAACAGTACACCCTTCTCTGGATTCCTTGTTGTCAGAATTTCAAGAGATTTTCAAATCCCCTGAAGGGTTACCACCACACAGAGCTTCTGATCACACAATACCACTCATTCCAGGTGCTAAACCACCCAACATTCGATCTTACCGCATGTCACACAGCCAGAAAGATTTAGTGGAGCAGCTAGTGACACAAATGTTGAAAAATGCTGAAATCAGACCAAGTAGCAGTCCTTTCTCTTCACCTGCAATATTAGTCAGGAAGAAGGACATGTCTTGGCGGTTATGCATAGACTACAGAAGTCTGAATGAACTCACAGTGAAAAATAAATTTCCTATACCAGTTATTGAGGATCTTCTGGATGAACTGTATGGAGCAACAGTGTTCTCCAAACTGGATCTCCGTTCTGGTTATCACCAAATACGGATGCATGAACCAGATATCCCCAAGACTGCATTTTCAACACACATGGGACACTATGAGTATCTTGTCATGCCCTTCGGCCTCAGCAATGCGCCAGCTACCTTTCAGGAGCTAATGAACTCGGTTTTCGGCCCATATCTCAGGAAATTTGTTCTTGTATTTTTCGATGATATCCTCATTTATAGCAAGAACATTACTGAACACAAAGAACATCTGAGACTTGTCCTGCAGACTCTCCACAATCACCAATTGAAGGCCAAGCTGAGCAAGTGCACCTTCGGTCAAGCTCAAGTTGAATACCTCGGCCACATAATCTCAGGTGATGGTGTGGCTACAAATCCAGCAAAGATACATGCAATCGTGAGCTGGGCAACACCAGAAAACATCCGAAAACTCAGAGAATTCTTGGGTCTTTGCGGATATTATCGAAGATTCATCAATGACTTCGCATTAATCTGCCAACCCTTGTACAATGCACTCAAGAAGAATGCATTCCAGTGGGGACCTGAGCAAGAAAAAGCATTTCAGCAACTGAAAATTGCAATGTCAACACCACCTGTTTTGGGTATGCTAGATTTCTCATCT
This sequence comes from Poa pratensis, assembly GCA_947311845.1. NCBI lineage: Eukaryota > Viridiplantae > Streptophyta > Magnoliopsida > Poales > Poaceae > Poa > Poa pratensis. The sequence continues at coordinate 69,467,513 of CAMZMU010000052.1, read as the reverse complement.
CCATTCATCCTTGAAACTGATGCCAGTGGAAGAGGGATAGGAGCTGTACTCATGCAACACAACAAGCCACTGTCCTTTCTCAGTCAGTGTCTGGGTCCTCGCAACAGTTCTGCATCTATTTATGAAAAGGAGGCAATGGCTATTTTCCATGCTCTAAAAAGATGGAGACACTACCTTTTGGGTAACAAAGTCATCATTCGCTCGGATCAACAGAGTTTAAAGTACCTCAGCAGCCAGCGCCTGCTTGAAGGAATATAGCATAAGCTTATGATGAAATTGTTGGAGTTCGATTACAACATCGAGTACAAGAAAGGAGCAGACAACTGTGTTGCAGATGCATTATCAAGAAGGTTTCAAGATACTGAACCTGATGCTTGCAACGCCATCTCCCATGCAATACCGGTTTGGGTTACTGATATCTGTTCGTCTTATGCCAATGATCCAACTTGCACCAAGTTACTTCAGGAATTGGCAATAAACCACAACAGTTCTGCAAATTTCACTCTGGACTCTGGTATTATCCGATATAAAGGAAGAATTTATGTTGGCAGCTCTACTGATATACGCCAGAAGCTTTTCCAAACCTTTCACGCATCAGTGATAGGTGGACACTCAGGAGTTAGAGTTACTTATCATAAACTGAAGAGATTATTCTATTGGTCGAAGCTCAAGGCTTTCATCACACAACAAATTGCTGAGTGTCCTGTATGTCAGATATCTAAGATAGAAAAACTACCCTACCCAGGCTTACTGAATCCTCTGCAAATCCCAAAGATGAAATGGTCAGAGATAAGCTTAGACTTTGTTGAAGGCCTGCCTAAATCTAAAGGCAAGGATGTGATACTGGTGGTAGTCGACAGACTGACAAAGTATGCCCATTTCATTCCTCTCTCTCATCCTTACACTACTAAGACAGTTGCGGATTTATTCATTGACAACATAATGAAATTGCATGGGCCTCCCTCAATCATTGTCAGCGACAGAGATCCTATATTCACTAGTAGTCTCTGGAAAGAAATCTTTGCTGCACACCAAGTCTCTCTCAACTTCAGTTCAGCTTATCACCCTGAATCTGATGGACAAACCGAGCGTGTAAACCAATGTGTGGAGCAGTACTTGCGCTGTATGGCATTTCAAGAACCAAAAAAGTGGTGTCACTGGCTACCCACAGCAGAATGGTGGTACAACTGCTCCTATCACACAGCCATAAAGATGTCACCCTTTGAAGCCTTTTATGAATATCCTCCACCAATGATTCATGAGTTAGCTGTTCCTTGCAATGCTTCTGATGAAGCTCAAGTCACATTGATCGAGAAGGACAAAATGATCAAGACACTGCAGCAAAACATCGCTCAAGCACAGCAGAGAATGAAGAAATTTGCAGACCAACGTCGCACTGAAAGATAGTTCAATGTGGGTGACCTAGTTTACCTGAAAATGCAGCCATATCGAGAAACTGCTCTTGGTCTCCGGAACTCGCTGAAACTGACATCCAAGTGGTACGGTCCCTTCAGAATCACTAAGAAGGTTGGCAATGTCGCATACAAACTTGAACTCCCTGAAGGCACCCAGTTACATGATGTGTTTCATGTCAATCAGCTAAAGAAGCACTTAGGTAAGAATGCAGTCCCTAATGCTCGTCTACCAAGTCTCACAGCTGATGGTAAGGTGAAAACTGCTCCTCTTGCTGTGCTACAACGACGCCAAGTCCCACGCTCTGCTGGATCCTATGATATTGCAGTTCCACAGTGGCTCATTCATTGGGAAAATATGGCTCCAGAGGATGCAACCTGGGAGGATGCTGCTTACATCCGCGCTACCTTCCGTGATTTCAATCCCTGAGGTATTGACTCAAGGGGGCGGCACTGTCAGGACCTCTACTCTCTGCTGTCCAACACTGCTAGAACTTCAGCCAACACTGTCATACAGCCGAGCAACAGCCACAACAGCCGCAGAAGATCCCTAGAGTGGATCAATCCAAGACGGACAGTCCAGATGTAGAGATAAACATCCAACGATCCAAACTCTTAGTCTGTAAGTTACTGTTTTACCCCTAGGGTTCATCTGCTACCTGTTATCAGCCAAAATCTAAATTGTAAACTTGCTTGAGCCTGATGCTTTCGATATAAAAGCCAGGTGGGGAGGATGGGTGGATCAAGCAATCCAAAAACTTAATTTTTATCATGTCTATTACTTTTCTTAGCTAGTTAGAGTAGCTCTGAGCGCCCGAGCTCCACTCTCTCCTTCCTTCGTCGCCGCCGTTGTCCAGGTCCCTCCGAGGACCTGACAGGCTCGGTCACCGTGGACGAGGTTAGCGTGGACGCGGCGGCGGCGCGGAGCGCCTGGACTGCCGCGGAGCGGCGCAGGGTGACGGCGCCGACGACGGTGGCGTGGGGCTCGAAGGGCGGGCCGCCGTGCGCGGCGCGGAGGCCGGCCATGAGCCCGCGCATGCAGCAGCGGACGTGCTCCGGCGGGAGGGCCCACACGGAGTACGCCTCCTCCGACGACTGGTCTGCGGCGGCGTCCATGCGCGGCGAGGCTGGAGGTCAAACCCGAGGTGGCGGGTCGGCGGAATGTGATTTGGCGAGGAGATCATCGGATGAGCTTGGTCCGTGCCCGGCTGTTCTGGAACCACTCCTCCCCTCACAACGATTTCTTACTTCCGCAAGTGCGAATCGAGAGGCCCATGTGTGCCGACTCGCGATTTGCTCAGAATGCTGTGGTGTCTGTACAGTATGTCTTCAGTTTTTCCCAATTGTTTTTGCTCTGCTCACATCGCACTATCTGAATTTTGCAGGTGATCCAGACAAGCGACCACTTCTGCGCCCACTTTGGGTATCAGAGATCTGGCCGTAAGTGTAGTACCTGTATTTCGTCGCTGGCCGCCGTCCTCGTCAAGCCGGCGCTGCAGCGCTGGTGGCATTGCTGCTGCTGGTGGCTAGGCTGTTGCTGTGGGGTGGCCGGTGATCCTGATGCGGTGGCGGCGACGCGACGACAGGAAGGGCACATGGTGAGCGTGGCGGCGGGGGATGACTGCTAGTGGACCGCGGTGGAGGGCGCGGCCTTGAGCGCCCTGAGCTCGGCCACCTTCTTCACGAGTCGCTTGTTCTGCTCGGCGAGCTGCTCGCACCAGCGCTTCATGTACTCGCAGTCCACCTCCGTCTGCTTGAGCTTGGTCCGTGCCCAGCGGTCTGCGTGCCGCATGCCGCCTGCGCGCTGCGTCTCCGGCGAGCTCCGGCGCGGGGGAGGCGAGCTCCACGCCGCCGCCGCGTCCACGCTGACCTCGTCCACGGTGACCGAGCCGGCGGATCGGCGTCCGATGGTGGGATCCTGAAGGTCAACGCAGCAGAGCAGAGGATGACAGGTAGGGCCCACGTTGCGCTGCGCCACGTCACTGCCACGTCGTCGCCTAGTCATCACAGAAAACCGGCCAAATCGGTGCAAAACCACTATGGGGTTTGATTTAGCCAAAGTGGCAAACTTCAGGGTTCGAATTACACGGTTTTGAAGTTTAGGGTGAATTGTAGCCAAATCATGACATTTGGGGGTGAAATCTATACTTTTTCCTTTCTAGTAGGCCTGAGAAATCGACGGGTCAGCCCATGAGCTCGCCCAGAGGCTCAATGCAGGCTAGCCTAACGGGTTTCCATGTTCCGAGAAAAAAAGGAGCCAAAATTCATGAATATGGGTATGGTTTTATTTAACATTCCAAAAAAATAGATGTTATAGTATTATTAGTTGAAACTAAGTATTTTTTCTCTCTTCTTCTCCAGATCCCGCATGCAATGAATGGCTAGAACTATTGTTGACTTGGCATGCTAGACGAGCATTAGCAAAATAATTGTTGGTTTATTTTGACCGTCCTTCTCTGGGTATACCATCGCACTAGGGTGAGACCGAACATATTTGGCATTTTGCAAACCAAAATCATGTGAAGCTTAAGAATTTTGAGTGGCAATGTGGTATAGTCTAAATTGAGTTGTTTTCAGGTTTGTCAGCGCATTGATTTATTTTAGCTCCACAGTGTGATGCATATGCACCTTGGTAGTAACAAAAATACGTGTGCTCTTGAGTCTTGCCTCAGGTGCTCTGAATTCACAAAACAAGGGAGTGCTCTGAATTCCCTAAACTAGCAAATGCAAAGAAATAAGAGAAATGTTGATGTGATGTGTCAAGTTAGGAGATTCTGTAAAACAAAAGCAATTGAATCAAGAGCTTTTCTTCATCCTATAACCCCATAAGCATGGGCGGAACGCCTTCCTTCAACGCAAATAATTTTCTACCTATACTCTGCATCGTTATATTTTGTTTGCTACTCCCTCCGTTCGGAAAAGGATGTCTTGGATTTATCGAGATTTGGATGTATGTAGACATGTTTTAGTGTACACATACATCTATATTTGAACAAATCAAAGATATCCTTTTCCGAACGGAGGAAGTAGAACTATTTGAGAGTAGCGGAAGTGCCTAGCAAATCTCATCCAGTAGAAGCCAATAAACAATCCAGTCTATCTAGTCTAGACACAGGAGAGACCAGCCAGTACCCAAATCAAATCGCGGTAGCAGGTTATTTTTTTTACATCGCTGCTTGGGCCATCGATTGATTATTGTTGTTTTTTCTTGCTAGTCATCTGTAGATTTTGGGGTTGGCTCCTCTCCTTGATATACAACAGAGACAAGTTATCCTAAAAAAAACAGAATTACAAGTCGCTTAGTATGAAAAATTCGTATGTAAATAAAAAAATGCTGATGGCAACGGTGGATCTTGGACAAATTTTTTTTCCCTCTCTTGCTATGTAAATTATTGTGAAAATAAAAATGATGTGCATTTTCAAGCTTGAAAATCTTCTCTTGATGGTATGAAAGAAATTGTAGCAAAATCAGTGTAGAGAGTTTGGCGGCCTTTTTTTTTTGCCCCCTCTCTGCTTTTGCTCACGCTCCGCCACTGCCCATAAGGAGTCTATACACCGGGCATTATAGGAAACTATTAAATAGTTCCCTGCCATGCCACTTCCAACTGTATAAGATTGAACCAAACATGATGTTAGTATCACCTAAGTACTACTCCTACCATATTAAAATGTAAAACTTTCTAGTCTTTTTGGTTTTGTCCTGATTCGTTAGTAAATAGGTGAATCAACACGCTAAAATATATCTACAAACGTATGAATTAGGAAAAAAAAAACAGAAAGTCTAACATTTTGGTATGGAGTATTTTTCCCAGTATTTCGATCCTGGATGAGTTAAATTTGTTGCGAACCAGAGTAAGCAAATTTCAAACTTCTTGCCGTATCTCCCGCAGGGGCGGAGGCTGGGGTACCAGCAGGAGCCCCGGCCTCCTTGACATGGAAAATTTTACACTATAGCCCTTCTTTTCTTTCCTAAAACATCCTTAAATTTGTGTATTTTGGTGCATTGGCCCCCTTGAAGCTAATTTCCTGCCTCCGCCCCGGATTCTCCCGGCAACCAAGAAACTGAGAGAACTAGCAGTTGCATCGGCCGCCACTTTCATTTTGTGTGTCGTTTGTCCATATTTTGCAAACTGTCGAACACCTGCAAAATTTCAACCTCGCAATCAAAGGTAGGCGTGTCGGCGGATGCCCGTCTTCTTCTACCGTCCGAGGCTGCTACCTGCTACTGCTAGTGCTGTTTCCACACGGGTGCAACTACTGTAGAGGGTGGAGCTGTTCTCGCGGACTCACCTGTTCCGACGCCGACACGCCGTCCTGTCCAGGAGCAGGAAGCTCGCCTGCGCCGCTAACCAGAAACGTCCCACCACGGCACTGGTATCCGAGGGAAGCTTTTGTCCGGCCCCCGAACCCCCGCCCTGTTCGCGTACGGCTTGGCGTCTCGTCCCCCATCAAATGATCTCTCCCGCGGCCATGCCCGGCCGCCCTCGCCGTGCCGGTGCCGGTCTCGCGCTCGCGCCACGGCCCCGGTTTCTTTCTTTTTCTCCCGGCGGGGCCCCGCCGGAATGGAGACAACCGGTCGCCCTGGCGCGGCCCCGCACTTTGATTCCCTCTGCCTGGACGCCGCCCGCTACGGGACGCCACCAAGTACCAGCAACCAGACAAGAACGGACGGCCGCTTCACTCACTCCCACGCAGCTCCAACGCCCACGGCGGGCGACCACTTCGCTGCCCTGCCTCGCCCCCGCGTGTCATGGGTTATCCCCTAGCTTAGCTTCCAGTTGCCACTGACCGGCTCTGCCCGCCCGCCCGCTCGCTCGCTCGGCCTTACCCGAAATTATTGGCCTCCACCGTGAGCCTGACGTTCGTGATGATCCAGGGCGTCCTGTCACGCGCGCCCGCCACCGACGCGATGAAGGCCAAGCGGCCGGCGTCGATCCTCGAGGAGGAAGAAAGCGCTCGCGGGAAGCGGCTGCAGCTCCATGACACGGCTGCCGAGCAGGGGCTCGGGCTGGCGGTGGCCGCGGGAGAGGATAGGGAGCCGGTGGTCGGGGCGGAGGCGGCGGAGACGCGCGGCCTGCGGTTGCTGAGACTGCTGCTCAGGTGCGCGGAGGCGGTGGCCGCGGACCAGCTGCCCGAGGCGCGCGACATGCTGCAGGAGATCGCGGAGCTGGCGTCCCCGTTCGGGTCGTCGCCGGAGCGCGTCGCGGCCTACTTCGGGGACGCGCTGTGCGCGCGCGTGCTCAGCTCCTACCTGGGCGCCTACTCGCCGCTCGCGACGATCAGCCTGCTCGCGGCCGCGCAGAGCCGCCGCATCTCCTCGGCGTTCCAGGCGTACAACGCGCTCTCGCCGCTCGTCAAGTTCTCCCACTTCACCGCCAACAAGGCCATCCTGCAGGCGCTCGACGGCGAGGACCGCGTCCACGTGATCGACCTCGACATCATGCAGGGTCTGCAGTGGCCGGGCCTCTTCCACATGCTCGCGTCCCGCCCCTGCAGGCCGCTCTCGCTCCGGGTCACCGGTCTCGGCGCCTCGCTCGATGTCCTCGAGGCCACCGGCCGCCGCCTCGCCGACTTCGCGGCCTCCCTCGGCCTGCCATTCGAGTTCCAGCCCATCGAGGGGAAGATCGGGCACGTCGCCGACACCGCCGCCCTCCTCGGCGCGCGCCACCACCACCGGGAAGCCACCGTCGTGTACTGGATGCATCACTGTCTCTACGACGTGACGGGCTCCGACGTCGGCACGGTGCGGCTGCTCAAGACCCTGCGGCCCAAGCTGATCACGATCGTGGAGCAGGACCTGGGCCACAGCGGCGACTTCCTCGGCCGGTTCGTGGAGGCGCTGCACTACTACTCGGCGCTGTTCGACGCGCTAGGCGACGGCGCGAGCGCGGGCGCCGCGGAGGAGGAGCGTCACGCGGTGGAAAGGCTGCTCCTGGGCGCGGAGATACGGAACATCGTGGCCGTCGGGGGACCCAAGCGGACAGGCGAGGTGCGGGTGGAACGATGGGGCGACGAGCTTCGGCGCGCCGGGTTCAGGCCCGTGTCCCTGGCCGGGAGCCCCGCGGCGCAGGCCAGGCTGCTCCTCGGCATGTACCCGTGGAAGGGCTACACGCTGGTGGAGGAGGACGGGTGCCTCAAGCTCGGGTGGAAGGACCTCTCCCTGCTCACCGCGTCGTCCTGGGAGCCGACGGCGGACGACGACGACGAGCTCGTCGCGGCTGCGTGCCACGAAGCCTCCGATGGTTCTTGATTACAACATAGGAAGTTCAGTTGCCCCATTCTCGCGGCCTCTTCTTGGGCTCGATCCATTTCTTCTTTGGCTGGTAATTAAGCTTGTGGTATAATCGTACGTATATGCTTTACCCGATCATTCGTTTTGTAGAGAAAACATCAAGCATTCGTTCCCTCTTCAGGTTCAGACTTAATATTCGATTTTCCAGAGCTTCCCAGCTCAATTCTGGGAACGAGAAATGCGATGTGCAGATGCAGCATCTACCTACAGCTTAATCGGAGACTAAATTGGGTGTCAGAGACTTGGATGGAGTTTCAGATAGGTAGGTGAGCTGTGGCTCATTTGAATTGATGGCCCGTTTCTGTCAAGTTATTGTTAAGAGTAAGCATCCGTCATCTAATAAGAGATTTTTTTTTTGTAAGAGTAAGCATCATCGTCCGATATGCGAGAGTGACAGCTTGATGAGGACAATAGTAGAGACAGCTTACCCGTTCAGCTCTCTCGTTCTGCATCTCTACACTATGCAGATTATATTGTCAGTTGTCTCTTTGTGTAACGGCTTCTGAGAAGTTACCGATACGAGATAGTGACTGCTTGCACGTAGGCGCGCGCAACGTTGCCTTTCATGGCGATGGGCCGATGGTTTGGCACATACCCGCGACGCGTACGACAAGGGAGGATTCCGTGGAATTAAGATAACTAGTTGAGTGCCCGTGCGTTGCTACGGATCATAAATAAAATATAGATGCGTTGTTATAGACCATATAGATAATTTGTGTAGACCGTGTCTAAAACGCTATGTCCTATCTTCCATTTCCCTTTGCCTTCCTTCTCCCTCTCTAATCGCTCCAATATATTATGATATCACTCTGTTAACCTTCATTGTTCAACTCCTGTCATTCTAGAGGGGTCATTTGAACCGTATCCTGTTTGTGCCACGAAACAATGATCATGGAGATCGCATTGTACTTTTCATGCTTAAACACTATTAAAATTCCAAGCAACGACACACATGGAGCAAAGCATAAAAATAACGATCTCCTTATCGGTTCTGCCAATGCCAACACCTGTGAGAACTAAAATAAAGCATTCATACATACCAGCACAAATTATCGAGCGTCCTTTTGATAATATGTACATTCATACATTCAAAGGCGAACATGATGTATCTTCCTAATTGCTAAAATCGTCTGGATCTCATGCAGCTTGTTTCGGGTCTTAGAACCATCTATAGTTCAGAACCCAGTAGTCATTTAGTGGATCAAATGCAAGTACTTTACAATTCAGGGCATACACAATTATCCACATGTACATAGCAGGGCCAACCATGATGATGAAGTACCAATTTAATAGTAAAAAAGATCCATGGAGGATACACCAAATACATCAATCTTTGAGCACATGTATGCCTTATATGTACGTATGCGTACTTGATGCCGGTTCTCCTCCCTGCTGCTATTCACACCGCATGGTCGCCGCCACTGCTCAAGACCGTTTCTTCTCTCTCTCCACGGTGTTGACTGGTGACGGGTGCACGGGCGACGAGACGACGAGCGGGCGGAGCCGTAGGCAGGCGTGGAGTGTGACAGCAGCATGTTGTGATGTTTTTCTGATATAATTTATAATATAGAAATAGCAAAAAGATTTAAGTACCGACATAAGAAAATGCTTTCTAAACCGACGTGCCTAACTATCCTGTTCACAAACACACTCAACATTATATACTTATGCCCAACTAAATGGTGATGCTCTTGTGACTGGTTGTAGGGGTGCAAGGATATGAGTTAGCAGTTTGGCAATGAGGATTGAGTTGGAACTTGCATGTAACTAAAAGCAATTCGATAATGTAAGTTATAGTACAATATTAAACTGAAAAATACTTTACCATGAATGAACATTGACAAATAATGATATTTTTTGTTATCTATAAGCGTGGGTCGTTGTAGAATATCAAATTCTGATTGTAGGAGACATTTCTTCAGCACTATAAGAATCTTAAACACATGGGAGCCCATGAAAAGCAACCTGGTGGCAGTGAACGTACCTTCTCTTGAAATCTTTCCCACCATGGCATACTATTGGGAAGAAGACAACACCTCTCCATGTTGTATTAGCTTGGGCATCTTCAAAATATACTCCAGCTCCAAGCCAACTTAAGTGACCAACAATATCTTGAGACAAAAGTTTCTCATCACATATAATCGTAATTATTGCCGGTGCTTGAAGATAGCAAGACGGGCCTTTTCAAATTTTGATGAATCAACAAAGGAAGCTCTTCTAGAATTCTAGCCTCGCGATGACCTTGCTTTCACTGACAAATAAAAGTGTCAGCGTGTAACGCGTAAAGGACAACAAGTGAGTATCGTGACATAAACTGACACTATTGAAAGTGGTATGCAGACATGCCTAATGAGCTCATAATACGGTATATCAGGAGTATCAGTAGAGGAATATGGGCTCTATCTGATGCAAATTAAATGTCTAGGCCTGTGCTCGTTTTCCAGGTCAAGATCGATCTTAAAATCAATTGAGGATACGGAGAATACAGAAAAAAGATTTTTTTTTACAAACCTTTTATGAGAATGTGTAGCTGGCCTAATCTGTTGCCTATCAGTTGGCCATGATACTTACATCTGCACTGAAGTTGTGTTTTTCCTCGTGTAAATTAAAATCAACTTTGGTTTAAGATATCCCTTTTTTTGCAGTTCCTGGAGAAATATGGTAACAAGCTTTCTGAACATTCTCCCGCGAGAGAATGCGTTAGTGTGAAGTTCTTTATCATCGTTATAAGCTTGATCGAGGAGCTTGAAGTGAAGCAGAAAAGGCTTGTTCACCAAAATGATACCATCGCTGGTGGAGGTTACCGAAGTCAAAGTTATCACTATCCTTCAGAGCACCCACAAGAATAGATGGTATTGATCTCACCATATTTTCCACCGGCTCTGAAGTGTTCTCCTTAACTGTTTCCTCAACAAATATTTTCAGAATTGGAACAACTACTTTATTTGCATTTCTGATCTCAATTCGACCAAAAACAACTCACAGGACATACTATTTGCATCCAACCAGAAAACCCTAAGAATAGTATCACCAACTTCGAGTGTATAGTTCAGCTATCCTCCCCAAAATGTCTGGTGAACCTCGTATACACTTCAAGCTCCGCCTTGCTCACTGGTGATCTCTGCCTCACAAGGACCTTTTCGAAGTCTGACCTGTAGCTCCGAGGCAGGGTAATTTACACGACCACATGAAAACACCATGTTAGCAAAACAAAAAAGAATAAAGCGAGAGGCAGTAAAATGTGCAGTAATTTACATCACCACAGGGAAACACCATCTGAGCACGAAACGAACAAATCAAGAAGTAGAATATGACGAACTAAAAAAATTAACCAATTCGGCAGTGGTGAAGATCGTCTTCGCGCTCAGCAATCTCCTCCATGGCTCCGACCAGAACCCTTACAGTCACCCTTATCTGTTACAGAAATCAGAGGTACTTCAGTTAAACGGACAAATATCAAGTGTCAATACGTGGGAACAAAGAAATTGACACACATCTTGCATAAACAGTGTTAATACAGTAATGCTCTACAGGTTTGGAGCAAGACAGGATTTTTTAAAAAGTTTGCCATGACAAAGTGAGAATGAAACAGCTAAGCACCACGTAACCTAAAAAGCAAAAATTAGAAAAGTAAGTCCATTTGGTCTAATATGATCCCTTGAACAAAACTGAACTGCATCTCTTGTTCAAAGCTTAAGTGTTTCAGTTAAACAGAAATACTGTAACTTCATATCTTAAAATAACTCAAGAAGAAAGACCTAGCTGATGTATGCCATTGCTATTCTGAAAGGGTAGAGAGCACAGATGCACCAAGAGAGGCAGTAAATATAATGTCCAGTAAGATGAACATCAATGGTGTGACATTGTCGCTTGTTACAGCAATTGCAGGAGCTGATGTCCAAAGGTATCCAACCGTATGTGCTTGTAGTTACACTGCCTCAATTTTTCTTCTTGTTCATACAATATCTTTACATCGGTTTATTCAGCATCAGATTCTATGAAATTCCTGTATTAATCTGACCAAACGCAAATGACTTGGTGGATGAAAATAAGCCTTCCGGCAATAAATTGAATCAAGAGACCAGCCAGCTAGGAAAAATAGACGAAGATATGAAATATAAGGAACCAGCAGGGGAAGGAGCGGTACCCATGGTTGCTCGACGGGGAGGCGGAGGAGGCGTCGCCGGCGACCGCCGCGGCGCCAACACGGACGCGGAAGGGGGCAGGGCAGAAGAGAGGGCTCAGAGCGGTGGATGGCGTTGGCTGCGGCTGCCGGACACCCGCTCGATCTTACAAACGGAACAGCCGGCGAGGGTGTTGTGGTGCACGGGCGACGGCGACTCGGATCTAGGCATACGGGAAGGCGGACGATGGCCCCCACGCCGGCGGCGGCGACACTATGAGGTCGCAGCACAGCTGAACCCTATTCTCTCGCTTCGCACGAGAGGGAATGGGGTAGACAGGGGGGCTCGTGAAGGAAACACTTTTCTTAATGGGCCGGCCCATATTAGCGACGGTAGAGCGAGATCGATCCATCGGACGAAGAGATGTTGGACGAAAATTTCTGCCAGTTACATACGTACCAACTCCCATTTAATAGTAAAGATCAGAGGCGTTTTTTTTCGACTCTCCCCAGATCCACCTCGCCTCCGTCGATCTGACGGGTCCCCCTTCCTCCGCCGGCCGCTCCGGCGGCGGGAGGTGGGGGAGCCTCAAGTCACGGGTGTACATAGTGTAGGAGCTGTGGAGTTCCCTGCCGGCGGCGCTTCGAGGTGGGCGGCGCGGTCGGTGGTTTATATGCAGGTGGCTGAAAGTGCATCTTCCCTAGATGATGTTTTGGTGTTAGTGATAACACAATTATGTATCTAACGATGTATTTTGAGCTTCCAGAAATTTCTGATATAAGTGTCATCGGATAGAGCTTGCAATTTGCTATTAGCAGTTTTCTGCTACAGGCAGCGGTAGTACCGCCAGGAGGGCCGGTAGTACCGCTGCGCAGGGTTTCTGCCAGCTACCACTGGCGGTACCGCTGGAGGTACCGTCGTTTTTCAGCTTCTGTTTCCATCAACGGTAGCTCCAGCGGTACTGCAGCGGTAGTACCGCTGGGCAGCGGCAGTACCGCCATCCCCAGCGGTGGTACCGCTGGACAGCGGCAGTACCGCCCGAGGTACCGCCGTTTTGCTGCTTCTGTTTCATCGGGCGGTAGCTGCAGCGGTACCGCGGCGGCAGTACCGCTGCCTCCAGCGGTAGTACCGCTTTGAAGACAGGCGCGGGCTCCAGAATTTCGAGCCGTTTGAATTGAAGACGAAGAAGGCAGCGGTACTACCGCTGCCCAGCGGTAGTACCGCCGCGGGATTTCTGGCTGTGCAACGGCCACTTTTGGAGGAGCTATTTAAAGGGGTCTTCTTCTCCACTTGAAGACTAAGTTTTCCTATGCTCTCTCTCCTCCATTGATGAAAGCTTCAACCTACTAAGATCTCCCACTCCAACCACCCAAACCTCTTGATACTTTGTGGAGTGAAGGAGGAGGTCTAGATCTACATCTCCACCGAAGGAATTTCAAATCCCCCACACGGATAGTGTGGAACTTGCATCTTGGGTTGCTTGTAACTCGAGGTGCCTTTGTGAGTCTCGGAGGAAGTCCGAGGCATTGTTGGGAGGCTTCAACTCATTGTGGAGTTCCCCGACCTTTGTGTACCGGCTTGGTCAACGCCATCAAGGTGACCTCATAGTGAATGAGCCAAACCCCCACGGGTAAAGCTCACGGAGAATAGAGTGAGCACATCCGTGCTATTGGAGCGCCTAGGTGGCTCCACACTCCTCCAACGTAGACGTACTTCCCTTGGGAAGGAACTACGGGAAACATCTCCGTGTCTCCACTTTGCGGTTACCTCTATCCTTTACTTGTTGCTTCCGCTACTTTGTTTACCTTGCTTGTATCACATAGGTTGCTATCACCTAGTGCACATCTAGTCAACCTTGTTATACTTTGCTCAAGCCTTAATTAATCGAAAAAGAATTAAAATTTGGTAGTCGCCTAATCACCCCCCCTCTAGTCGACATATCGATCTTTCAATTGGTATCAGAGCCTCGTCTCTTATCTAAGGCTTCACCGCCTAAGAGAATATGTCGGACGTCGTGGACCCTCTCGCATCGGTTACTAATGAACGCTTTGGTGAGGTTGTTAGTGAACTCAAGAGTGAGATATCGAATCTCAATACCGAGATCACTACCAACCTCAACATAAGCATGAAGGAATCGATGCGAGAAATGTTCAAGGAGTTCCTAGGGAAACCGGATCCTCCTAAGGTTGATTTACCCTCCTTGGAAAATGTCCCGGGAAGTTAGATACTCTTCCTTCTACGGGTATTGTCAATGCGGACGGAAAGGCGCAAGCCAATCCCGAAACAAAGAACTCCGAGGATGGTAACTCAACCCCAAGGAAGCCGCCGGGGGTGTATGCTAATGTTCCACCGGAACAAGTGTATAACACAATCCACCAACACGTCTCTCCGCCACACATCGCCAATATGGGCGCACCTCCTAAGCTTGATCCAAAAGACTTTCCTAATTGGCAATTCTCTATGCGTTCACACATGTCTAGTTGTTGTGTTTTCTTGATTGACATTTTAGAGCAAGGCTTCCATCCTCAAGACCCACACAACATGACTCCAACGGAGAAGGCCAATCATCAACTCAACGCCACCGCCATGCACATGATACAAACGGCCGCAAGCCCAACTTATCGCACGCATATCCGTATGTGCACGACGGCAAAGCAATGTTGGGAGAATCTTCATAACTTGTTCTTGGGGAACAAAAGCATTCAACTTTCCAAGTATGAAGCGGTTCAAGATGAAGCCGATGAGTTTGTGATGAATGAAGATGAGACCCCCGAAGATCTCTATCGAAGACTCTCCGCTCTTGCCATCACCTTGAATGATTTCGGTTTTGAGAAGATTAGTGATAATTGGATCAAGCGCAAATTTCTCAAGGCCATCACTCCCTCAAATCAAGGCTTAGCTCAAACCATTCGATCAAGACCGGACTTCTCAACACTTGACTCCAACACCGTGCTCAACGAGTTTGTATCCATTGGGATGGTTGTCAAGAGCTCTATTCATGCTCAAGCTCGGCAAAGGGGACTTGCGGGACAATCTCCAAATGTCGCTTTGAAGTCCACCACCATCACTAGTGAAGAAGAGTTTGAACATGGAGGTGAAGAGGAGGATACGGAGGAGTCAAGAAAGACTATTGTGAGCACATGGCTCTTGCTTCAAGAGCCTATTGGGGCAACCGTTCCAAGAGATCTTCAAGACCTTTTGCTAAGAAGAACTTCGTTGCAAGACCAAGAGGAGACCGTCCAAAGACTTGCTATAATTGTAGTAATCTCAATCACTACATTGCCGATGTCCTTGGGAGAATCGAGAGGACCACAATGGCAAGCTTGTGAGAAAAGACAAGTCCAAGGGCAACGGCAACAAGAACTACGTGAAGAAGAGGGTTACCAATGCCTTGTGTGTTCAAGATAGAAAAGTTTTGGAAGAATACATGTCCGGTGATGAAGATGAAGATGAAGTTGTAGCTACCGCTCGCATTGCCATAGCTACACCTTCCTCTACACCGTCATCCCTATTTGAATCCCCCAATGAAAATGAGTCCATTCCCTACACATGTCTCATGGCAAAAGCCACCTCGGTAACTCCTTCTCCTAAACCTATTGCCTCTACACCTCCTTCCTTATTGGATTGTGTAGAGAATGTTGTGAAGGAGCCCCAAAGTCCAAATGAGGTGGACGTGTGGCTAGCAATCTTAAAGGAGAAGACAAAGTGAATGTTGATGCTCTTTTGGAGCAACTTGAGGAAACTAACTCTCTTGTAGATCAAAAGGAGGAGATCATTTCGGGCATGGCAAACCGTGAGGTTGACTATGCTAATGAGATAGCGGATTTCGCTATTGCTCTTGAAAAGGAGCAAACTCGTAGAAGGTCCCTTGAGGAGGC
This sequence comes from Poa pratensis, assembly GCA_947311845.1. Classification (NCBI taxonomy): domain Eukaryota; kingdom Viridiplantae; phylum Streptophyta; class Magnoliopsida; order Poales; family Poaceae; genus Poa; species Poa pratensis. The sequence continues at coordinate 69,451,807 of CAMZMU010000052.1, read as the reverse complement.
CCTATCTAATTCCGAGGAATCCTATGCTATTGACATGTCTAGAGTTAAAAAGGATCATGAACATGCTCTTGCTACTTCTAAAGTCTATAAGAATGAGAAGCTTGAGCTAGGCATTGAACATGCTAGACTTGAGAAGGAAAACAAGAGACTTGATGAGGAACTCAAAACCCTCAAAGAGTCTTTTGCCAAACTTGAGAAGTCTCATGATCAATTCCTAGGTCAACAAGTGAAAGAAGTTATTGCTTCCACATCAAATGAAATTATTGCTAAATCTATTATTTGTTGTGAGCATGCTAACCTTGTTGAAGAGAATGCTAAGTTGAAATCTCAACTTGAGAAGGGCATTATGGCTTGTGCCCAAGGAGAAAAGAACCTCAATGACCTTTTGAGCAATCAAAAGGATCAAATTGGAAAAGAAGGACTTGGTTTCTCTACCAAGTCAAAGAAGAAGAACAACAAGAAGAAGAAGTCTTCTCCCTCTTCAAAAGCTATTATCTTTGTGAAGGAGGGGGAGTTGGCTAAAGAGAAGGAGACCAACACCATTGTGGGTGGTGAGGTCACAAGGGACCTTCCTACCCATAATGACTTTGCCGGCAAATATAACCCATCTTATGTTCTTATGAAATCTAGAGATGGTCATGTTTATGCTAAATATGTTGGTCTTCTTATGGTGATGATTATCATTGGGCTATTTGGGTTCCTAAGACCCTTGTGACTAACAAGAAAGGACCCATCGAAAAATGGGTACCTAAATCAAAGACTTGATTCCTTGTAGGGTGTGGCGTCCGGTGCGGGTCGATGGACGGTGGATAGTGGCGCATCCCAACACATGACCGGACGCATTGACTTGGTGGATGATATTGAACCTCCTCTACCTCAATATTCACGAGTCAAAATTGGTGACAACCGCGAGCTTAAGGTATTGGGACGAGGCAAGGTCGTTGTTGCTAGAGAAGTCTCTATCAAGAATGTACTTGTCGTTGAGTCCCTTGGTTACAACTTACTCTCCGTCTATCAACTTACTAAAAGTGGTTATGGGTGTTATTTTGATGACGAGAGTGTGATCATCACCGTGAAGGGATCTCTTAAAGTAGTCTTTGTTGGACATGTCGAGTACGGCATGTATGTGCTTGATTTCTCGAAAGAGAGCATGTCGGCCGCGACTTGTCTAATGGCTAAAGTTGATGTGGGTTGGCTTTGGCACCGCCGACTAGCCCACACCAATATGAGAACACTCCATGATCTTCAAAGTGGTAATCACATTCTTGGACTAACCGATATTAAGTTTTCCAAAGATCGTGTGTGTAGATCATGCGTTCTAGGAAAGCAACATGGAGAAGCCCATCCACCAAAGACGAAGATTACCACCGACAAGATTCTTGAGCTCATTCATTTGGACCTATTTGGTCCATTATCTTATGATAGTCTTGGTGGGAAGAAGTATTGCTTGGTGATTGTTGATGACTATTCAAGATACACATGGGTCTATTTCTTCAAGAAGAAGAGTGAGACTCAACAAAGAGTCATTGACTTCATCAACATGGCTCAACGCAATATCAAGAGAAGATCATGACAATTCGAAGTGACAATGGGTCCGAATTCAAGAACTACACCGTGGAGGGGTTTCTTAGTGAAGAGGGTATTGCTCATCAATATTCCACTCCATACACCCCTCAACAAAATGGTGTTGCGGAGAGGAAGAACCGGACTCTTATGGATGCGGCTAGGACCATGATTGCGGAGTATGCTTCTCCGTTAACTTTTGGGCCGAAGCCATCTCCACCGCTTGTCATGCAACAAATCGGTTATTTCTCCGCAAGCTATTGAACAAGACCCCATATGAGATTCTTCTTGGGAAGAAACCGGATCTTTCTTATTTTCGTGTCTTTGGATGCAAGTGCTTCATTCGCAAGAAAGGTAACCGGTTATCTAAGTTTGAAACTAGATCTATAGAGGGTATCTTTGTTGGTTACTCCACAAACTCTCACGGCTATAGAGTCTACAACAAGACCACCGGTCAAGTTGAAGAATCTAGTGACGTGAAGTTTGATGAGGATAATGGCTCCCAAGTGGGGCAAGTTGATCCTAATGTTGTAGGTGATGTACCTATGGAGCTCGCTCTAAGAAGGATGGCAATTGGGGACATTCGTCCCATTGAAGAGGATCCTCCTCAAGTTCAAGATCCTCCTCGAGCTCCTCCTCAAGTCATACCATCACCAACTCAAGATCCTCCCCGTAACCAAGAACAAACTCCGAGCCCTCAAACAAGTGAGCAAGGTCAAGAACAAGATCAACCTAGTGGTTCCTCTCCACAACTTGATGTTCAAGACCAAGCTCTAGATGGTGCACACGACAATGATCAAGAACAAGATCAAGGTGGTCCTCATCAAGATCAAGCTCAAGATCAAAACAATGCACATGACTCCGATGATGAAGGAAATGATCAAGTCATCTCTCAAGAAACTTCGGAGGAGACCAAGAAGAGAAGAGAATTGCGAAGAGAGCAAAAATTAACTCGCTTAGAGCATACATTGGACAAAGTTCTTGGAGGTGTCCAAAGCAAGGTCGTCACAAGAAAACAATTGGCAAGCTTTAGCACCAACCATGCTTTTGTGTCCTTCATCGAGCCCAAGAAGGTGTATGAAGCTCTTGAAGATCATGATTGGATTGATGCCATGCATGAAGAACTCAATAACTTCAAGCGCAACAAGGTGTGGAAGTTGGTGCCAAGGCCAAATGGGTGCAAGAACGTCATCGGCACCAAATGGGTCTTCAAGAACAAGCAAGATTCGAACGGCATTGTCATTCGAAACAAGGCAAGATTGGTGGCACAAGGCTACTCTCAAGTCGAAGGTGTTGACTTCGGTGAAACCTATGCCCCCGTTGCTCGTCTTGAATCTATTCGCATCTTGCTTGCATATGCATCTCATCATAACTTTAAATTGCAACAAATGGATGTTAAAAGTGCTTTCCTTAATGGTCCTATTAATGAGTTGGTATATGTTAAGCAACCTCCCGGGTTTGAGGATCCCAACCATCCGGACCATGTTTACAAGCTCGACAAGGCACTCTATGGCCTTAAACAAGCCCCACGTGCGTGGTATGAGCACCTTCGAGAGTTTCTTGTAGACCGTGGATTCCAAGTTGGTGTTATTGACCCCACCCTCTTTACCAAGAAGGTGGGTGGCAATCTTTTCATATGCCAACTCTATGTAGATGACATCATTTTTGGTTCTACTAACAATGCTTTCAATGATGAGTTTGCAAAGCTAATGACAAGCAAATTTGAGATGTCCATGATGGGGGAGTTGAAGTACTTCCTAGGATTTGAAGTGAAGCAATATAGGGAAGGTACCTTCATCAATCAAGCCAAATATACCCAAGACATGCTCAAGAGGTTCACGATGACGGAGCTCAAACTTACAAGACACCCATGTCCACCTCCGTCGACCTCCACACCGACACCGAGGGTAACGATGTCGATCAAAAACTCTATCGCTCTATGATTGGCTCTTTGCTTTATCTTTGTGCATCTAGACCGGATATTATGTTTAGTGTGGGTAAGTGTGCAAGGTATCAAGCGGCTCCCAAAGAGAGCCACTTAGTGGCGGTTAAGCGCATCTTTCGATATTTGCTTCATACCCCAAACTTTGGTCTTTGGTATCCCAAGGGTTCAAGCTTTCATCTCATGGGTACTCGGATGCGGATTATGCCGGAGAGAAGAAGGATAGGAAGTCTACATCCGGGAGTTGTCAATTTCTTGGCCGCTCCTTGGTGTGTTGGTCTTCCAAGAAGCAAAATTGTGTTGCTCTCTCCACCACCGAAGCCGAGTACATCTCCGCCGCAAGTTGTTGTGCTCAACTCTTATGGATGGTGCAAACTATGAAGGATTATGGTATTATCTTCTCCAAGGTGCCCTCATGTGCGATAATGAAGTGCTATCAAGATCGCCCACAACCCCGTGCAACATGCCAAGACGAAGCATATTGAAGTTCGTCATCATTTCATCCGGGAGCATGTGGAGAGGGGCAACATTGACCTTTCTTTTGTAGGAACCAAGGATCAACTTGCGGATATATTCACCAAGGCCCTTGATGAACCAAGATTTCGAGAGTTGAGGAATGAACTAAATGTCATTGATGCGAGCAACTTTGCTTGACCGCCTTGCACAAGTACCCATAGTAGACATCGTAACTAGTTTAGATGCATGCATGGACATAGGGGGAGTGTAGCTCAACTCATGAGTCAACACTACTTCTATTATGCGCACATAGACAATTCGTGCTTTATTTGGTCACTCCGGTGACAAATTGTGCTTAAACGATGAGTATTGGCCTTAAACCCAAGATATATCTTCGCGGTTTTGGGTTGATAATTGCTCATACATGGTGGCCTAGGCCACCGCCCTCCAGAACTCAAGCTTGGGTCTTCAAATTTGGTTTTTTGCAAACTTGAGTTTCTTCTCCTTTCTCAGCTACTTGTCTATCCCAAGCCAACTCTCTTTATTAAAACAGCCCTATCTCTCTCTAAAAATGCCTTTTTCATGCTCTTGGTTGTTTGGATGGTCGGAAACGGCGGTCAAATCGGCTTCGGGGCTCATTTTTGAGCCCCAGCTGATTTTTTCCCAGGCGCCGGTACTACCGGGCACCCTGGCGGTACTACCGCTGCGCGTGCTTCATAGCACTGTGCAGCGCGGTATCGCCGCTGGGCCTGTTTTTACCAGTGGCGGTACTACCGCTGGATCGAGCGGTAGTACCGCTCGCGGAGTTTGGACAGAATAAGGCTCGGGGAGATTCGTTTTTGAGGGTTCCTCCCTCATTTCGTTTCTTCCCCAACTCCTTCTCCTCCCTCCTCCACCGCCGCCGGCCACTCCTCCGCCGGGAAGGAGCTCTCCCCAGGCTTGGATCTTCAACCTCCACGCCCCGGGACGCCTCCTGCATCTCTCCTCCTCCTCGATCCTCTGCCATGAGTTCCGGTATGCCCTATCCCTCTCTCTCATCTAGTTGATGGATAGAGATGAAATTAGTGGTGTTCCTCTTGGATTCGTGGAAGATTGAGTAGGTAGAGATGTGTATTTGTGGATCTAGAACCTTGTCTATAAATTTGTTGTGAAATTTGTGGCTAGATTGAAAGTTCCTCTTCCTAGATTTAGAGGAGTAACCCTAGATAATGTTAGTGCTTTTTTTTAAAGCCATAATATTACCTCTTGTTACATCTCCAACACTAGTTTTGGCACTCTCCCTCTAGTTTTAATTTCATACAATTTTGTAGACATGTGTTCTTTTTCTCCAAAATAATGAAATGGTGCACTCTTACCTATATGCTTGCCCCTCCCATGCTATTCACAGGTAGTGCGTCTCGTGCTCGCACCAAGTCTGTCGGGCGTAAGAAACCAAGGACCGATGTTGCTGATGAGGTCCAAGATGAGATTGATGGGGTTCCCGTGACTCGCCGGAAGTTTCCACCTCCGGAGAAGACCCTGCCCAAGAGGACCAAGTCTGCTAGTCAGTTGTCGGACAAGGACTTTGCGGTCAAGCGGGCTGTCAATTGCTATGTGATTGAGAGGATGGATCAAATTCCCTCCATTCGGGGCAACAATCCTTTCTTTCACAACAGGTTCCAAGAACAATGCTACAATGAGATCTTGTTGAAGAAGCCGGTGGAGAACTATGTGGAGCAGCACTTCATCAATATGGATCACATGAGGGACAAGATTGATTACTTTGGCGAAGCCCTTGATATTTGCGAAGAGTTTGGGCTTTTACCCATGATGGAGTTGGAACAAGATTTTGATGAGAAGCTTGTGGCTCAATTTCTAGCCACCGTTCACTTTGCAATGAGACGGAGCGCACCATCACATGGATGACAAAGGAGAAGAAGTTTGAAGAGAAGTGGTCTGCAATTGCTCAGATGCTTAGTTATGAGGAGTTTGGTTCCATCCTCTACGACGACTTTGACGATACTCACTTCCGTGTCCATCATGTGGGGGTGCAGGCTGTAGAAGTGGAGAAGCTCTTGCCTTTATATGACCCGGAGAGCGATGAGAAGTGGAAGGTTGGCAAGTCAAAGGGACTGTTTCCCACGTGGGACATCATGCACATGATTTATCGCGAGACCATCAACCCAAAGGTGGGCAACATTGATGAAATTCATGGGTATCTCAAGAATCTAATGCTCCTCACAAGGGAGATGCAAGGAAAAGGGAAGAAGTTGGATGTCATGGATTTCATTTGGCATGAACTTTGGGGGGTCATTATCAAGAAGAAGAACATCGCTTTTGCTCCTCTCATCATGCGTATCATCATTTGGAAGTGGGTTGAGGAGAACGATGTTGCGGAGCTTGGGGATGCGGAGGAATGGATCCCCCACAAGAGTAAGCGGCTCCTTGTTAAGTCCCATCCGAAGAAGAAGAAGAGCAAAGAAGTTGTGGATGAAGCCGGTCCCTCACACACTAAGAAGGAAGGGCCTTTCCTTTGGATGGCTACTTCTATGAAGAAGCTCTTCAAGCTAACCAAGAAAGTTGAGACGAACCAATTTGATGTCTATGAGAGCACGATGAAGGCTCGCCAAGCTGAAATTGCTCACCGTCGTGCTCAAGGAGAACAAGTGCAGTCCGGCTCGGAGAAGAACATCACTCCATGGGAGGAGTGGCAAGCTCAGGACAGTGCAGGGCAGGTGATCACTTGGGCAGATTATGAAGAAGATGAAGTCACCTCTCAGCAGCCTCCGTTCGGTTTCGAGTGACCCCTGGGGCGTTAGCATCGGTCTGTCCCTTTTTGGTGTCTCGATGCCAAAGGGGGAGAGATATCTAGTAGCTCGTACGGGGTTTTGCAAGGGTTGTGTGTCACAAGCTTGTTCTTTATTCGTGTTGTTTCTCTTATGCTTGTGAACACCTTTTATTTTTCAGTTATGGATCTCTCCATGTGGTGTAAGACATGTGAACCTTAATTGCTTAGCTTATTATCTTTGTTCATGTCTTATTCTTTGTTGCAAGCTCTTTATATTAGGTTTGCAAAAGCTAGGGGGAGCATTGATCCTAGGTTGTGTGCGTTTGTGCATTCAAAAGCATTTCATAAATAATGCACATGTCTAGGGGGAGCTCCATCTATCTTTTACAAATCTTTTGCCTTGCGATAATTGTGTTGTCATCTAACGCCAAAAAGGGGGAGATTGAAAGTGCATCTTCCCTAGATGATGTTTTGGTGTTAGTGATAACACAATTATGTATCTAACGATGTATTTTGAGCTTCCAGGAATTTCTGATATAAGTGTCATCGGATAGAGCTTGCAATTTGCTATTAGCAGTTTTCTGCTACAGGCAGCGGTAGTACTGCCAGGAGGGCCGGTAGTACCGCTGCGTAGGGTTTCTGCCAGCTACCGCTGGCGGTACCGCTGGAGGTACCGCCGTTTTTCAGCTTCTGTTTCCATCAGCGGTAGCTCCAGCGGTACTGCAGCGGTAGTACCGCTGGGCACGGCAGTACCGCCATCCCCAGCGGTGGTACTGCTGGACAGCGGCAGTATCGCCCGAGGTACCGCCGTTTTGCTGCTTCTGTTTCATCGGGCGGTAGCTGCAGCGGTACCGCGGCGGCAGTACCGCTGGGCAGCGGTGGTACCGTTGCCTCCAGCGGTAGTACCGCTTTGAAGACAGGCGCGGGCTCCAGAATTTCGAGCCGTTTGAATTGAAGACGAAGAAGGCAGCGGTACTACCGCTGCTTCCAGCGGTAGTACCGCCGCGGGATTTCTGGCTGTGCAACGGCCACTTTTGGAGGAGCTATTTAAAGGGGTCTTCTTCTCCACTTGAAGACTAAGTTTTCCTATGCTCTCTCTCCTCCATTGATGAAAGCTTCAACCTACTAAGATCTCCCACTCCAACCACCCAAACCTCTTGATACTTTGTGGAGTGAAGGAGGAGGTCTAGATCTACATCTCCACCGAAGGAATTTCAAATCCCTCCACACGGATAGTGTGGAACTTGCATCTTGGGTTGCTTGTAACTCGAGGTGCCTTTGTGAGTCTCGGAGGAAGTCCGAGGCATTGTTGGGAGGCTTCAACTCATTGTGGAGTTCCCCGACCTTTGTGTACCGGCTTGGTCAACGCCATCAAGGTGACCTCATAGTGAATGAGCCAAACCCCCACGGGTGAAGCTCACGGAGAATAGAGTGAGCAGATCCGTGCTATTGGAGCGCCTAGGTGGCTCCACACTCCTCCAACGTAGACATACTTCCCTTGGGAAGGAACTACGGGAAACATCTCCGTGTCTCCACTTTGCGGTTACCTCTATCCTTTACTTGTCGCTTCCGCTACTTTGTTTACCTTGCTTGTATCACTTAGGTTGCTATCACCTAGTGCACATCTAGTCAAGTTTGTTATACTTTGCTCAAGCCTTAATTAATCGAAAAAGAATTAAAATTTGGTAGTCGCCTAATCACCCCCCCTCTAGTCGACATATCGATCTTTCAGTGGCGTCTGCCCTCTTCGGCGTTGGAGCTCTGTGGAGGTCCGCGGCGAGGCGCCTCCTTCCCCGCGCTCACGACCTCTTGGGGTCGTCGGATGCGCCTATTCCCCTTCCAGATCTGCGTGCGGCGGCGGATCTGGTCGACGACTTTGAAGCTTCTGGTGATGGAGCTCGTGGATGGAACCGGCGGAGGCGGGTGGAGACTCCCAGGAGTTCGAGGCCCGAAGACTTCCCGTCTGCTCGGGGATTTCTCTCGATCCAAGGCAAGAGGAGAGAAGCAGCAACGGCGCGTCATCGGCACGTCTTCCTCTGCTCCGGCGACATCGAGTTGCTCAAGGACCGGGTTGTAATTTTGTGCTTTGTTGGGGTCCTTTCTGTAACTTTCGTGCTTTAATATCACCAGCAGTTTCCTCGCAAAAAAAAAGAAGATAAAACTCGTTTATTCTCGACAGGTTGCTCGAATAGTAACTGGTGACCTACCAGCATTGTAGAGATCACGAGCGAGCAGAATGCATGATAGAATACCGAGCTTGTTGGCAACCCATTTCATTTGACAGTAAAGAAATACGTGAAATGACAAGGTTAGACATAGGAATTGACATAACATAGGAATTGACATAACATAGAATAAGCATTTGCTAGAATTTCAAATGAAATGACATGTCCAATTTCATACCAGCCAAACAGGTTGAACATGAAATCACAAATGAATTAGATAATTTCGGCTCAAAATGATGGCTACCCAATGACCTTATTGTTTCTGTTTCAACCTTCCTATCTTTTAAACAAATGATTCGGTAAACTATGTCGAAATAGTAATTCTCAATCAAATGACGTCAGCCTATTTTAGTTGCAACTCATGTGGAGTGTTCTTGAGTTGTGACCCAAATTCATACAAAGTTTACGCAAATAACTTCCATCGCTGGAGGCTTGGGCGCGGTATGGATCAATATCGACCTAAGTCACCACCTCTTTATATACGCTTGTATTCCACCGCACGGGATATGTTGAATCATTGTAAATACCTGGAGTGTACCTTTCGCACCTCATCTGAAATAGTGAATATTGTTGGCTAGCGCCGGTGGTTCTTTTCCCTTCTCATTGAAGATTTTTTCAAGTTAAAATCTGGTGGTGTTGATCTTGCTTTTGGTTATCATCTGTTATGTCTCATGTATAACACAACCTACCTGAGAGCTTGTTGAAATTTGGTTTACATGATCATTAAGTAAAGGGATGGCGACGCGCACCTCCCTCCCACCCTAACCTAGCCGCCGGCGATCTCACATCTCCGGCCACCGAAACCCACTTCCCCTCCGATCATCCCCTTCCCCACCAACACAAACTCCCTACCCTACCCACCTAGCCCCCTTTCACGATGGCGATCCTCCCTGCATGGATCTGGAAGGTGACCTACTCCACGTCGAAGGATCTGGATCGAGGACGCATGAAGGCATATGACGGGGCCATCCACCTCTAGACGGCCAAGGACTGGATCGCGTTGAAGGATGCCAAGGGTAAAACCCTAACTGGACGCTACATGCGTTATGGAGAGGTCATCGACATCGGTTCTGAGGTAATCTACCCATCCCATTGTGCTACGGTCACTGCATGCATCAGATCCACGCCACAGAAATCTGGTCTTGGATCCCTCAAAGGGAAAGAGAAACTGGATCTGCCCTCCAAGATTTTGGTTGAAGTACAATCTGCATCTGATCCCAAGAACAGAATTTCAGAAGAGACAGTCAGTACACAGCAGCTTGTAGAATTCGTTTTTTCCAGTTGGGACAGAGTTTGAACATGGTTTGAAGTTTGCAAACACAATCAAGAAGAAGTTCTCTACTACTGTCCACCCAACAAGACACACTGGCCATTTCACCATGGTTGTGTCCTTTGGACGTGCTTCTTTTAGATTAGATGATGCATCTGTTGACACTGCCCTAGAGGTTGCATTAGGAGGCAGATCACCAGACTTCAAAGCTTCTCTGTTGTTAGGAAGATCTTTCTCTTTCAATGTATCATGCAAACAGGTGGGTTTTCAGGTCTATAACCTCAGAAAATTCAGTTGCAAGAGTTTTGAGTGCTTCTTCCACCTTTGGGGGCGTGGAGGCCCAAACTGGATCAAGGAGCATCGTCAGTGGTTGCAGGAATGTGACAATGAATGGATCACTGTCAGTCCAGGGAAGCGCAGAGCTCAGCTAGGCCTGCAAGCTCTCAAGTTGTCTGCACAAAAGTCGAGCATCAGAACAAGAGATGGCCCTCGAAAGAAACTTGCCTTCTCTGAAGCCATCGAGTATACTTCTTGTAAGGGCTATGTGGCCCCACCCTCACATCATCCTCTTCCTCTAACCAGGATTTAACTGCCAACACCATTTTCTTTGGGACTTTTGGTCAAGAGCAGAAAGACATGGCCTCAAGCAGCATGACAGGGTCGAAAACAGTGGAAGATTAGGCCTCGAGCGCGAAATTCACGGATTCAAATCAGGAAGATGGGTCTAGGAATTCTATTGGGCCGCAACCGCCTAATGGGCCAGATAACTTACATGGGCTAGAAGAGGTCGTAGATGACATCGCCTACCACTTCTGGCGCTGTGGGCGATGCTTAACAATGGAACACGAAACGGCAGAGTGCAAGAGCAAGCGCATCCGCTGCCGAATCTGCTTCAGACTTTGTCATATTGGGAAAGATTGTCAGACAAAGAAACCTAATCAGACACAAACCTGGGTAATCAAGGACTCGAATCCTGGTCGGTCTGACCCCAATAAAATCAATGCAGCAGCCGACATTGTCGTTCCAAATCCAAAAGCCCCTGTCCCAACACCAACCTCGCCTCCTCTGACACACCCGCCTCTGCAATCGAGCTCTGCGCCGTCTCCAATGGCGACCTACGATAACCCACAAGTATAGGGGATCGCGTGTAGCCTTTTCGATAAGTAAGAGTGTCGAACCCAACGAGGAGCTAAAGGTAGAATAAGTATTCTCTCAAGTTCTATCAACAACTGATACAATTCTACGAACACTAAACGTTTACATTATCTAGGAAATAAAACTACGGTAGCATTACGGGTATGAGAGATAGTTTTGCAGAATAATAAATACAATAAAGTACACTAAGTAACCATATACTAACAGTACCATGAGTGTGGAAAAGTGGTGGTAATTGTGATGGCTTTGTCCAAGATTAATTAGTCAAAATATCAGGTTCATCGTCTTCGATGCAGTTTTCAATGTGGGAGAGGCTAAATATACATGCACTCCACTACTTGGGATTACAAGTACTATATGATTGGATTGTTAGCAAACATCCGTAAATACTAAAAATGCATTAAGGTTTCCCCAACCATAGCCTTAAGTTCATGGTCCTCTTACTCCCATACATGCAACTAACCGGTTTGAGCCCTCAGGTTTCTGTCACTCCGGCAGGACTACCCCCCTTCCTTTGCACATACTACTAACCCTAGGGTGTTGATCCATGCGCGCACAAATATAATGGACACCAAAGGACAGTACCATATCAACATACAACTCTAATGAACCATAGACATTCAACAAAGCAATCAAAAGACAAATAAACTACGCAAACATGTCATAGATCATAGGATAAATATTATAGCATGAAACACCATGTTTACATAGGACGGTACAGAGGTTTGTGGGAGGATGAACCACTGAATACAAGGAGCAGTTGGTGATGGATATGGCGGTGAAGACGACGGAGAGGGCAGCGAGAGGCGCAGGGCGGCGCCGGCACCGGCGGTGGTGCAGGGGGCTCCTCCTGCGCCGCCGGTTCCATGGGGGAGCGCCGCCCCTTAGCCCTCTTCCTTCATGGCTTCTTGGGAGCCCTCCCCATGGAGATGGGATCCATGGGGAGGCAAAAACGTGGCTTTTGGTGGCTGAAATTCGTGGTGGAGGAGTCCTACACGAGTTAGGTTTCCTCTCTTTATATATCTTCTCGGATTTCCGTCACCCCTTTTAGGGTTTCACCATATTGGGCCTATAGACCGCATCCGAACTCCGATTGGGCTGATCTCAGGCTCAAACTCTTCGCATGGAAATTTCTGACAACTTTCTAAACAGTCGGACCTCCATTGGACGTCATCTTCAACGGTCAAACTGACAAACTCCGAAAACAGTTATGGGACAGATTTCAGCAAAAGTCCCAATTCGACCCCAACAAGGTTTTCTCTTGTATTCCTGATAATTCCTACACATCAAAGTGTAAAACAAGAACATTGTGCACTTTTGCAACTATTAATAGGTTAGTCCAAATAAATCATAAACTTAATATAAAAACAAGTGCCAAAGGCATAATATTAACATGAAACAATCAAAAATTATAAATACGTTTTGCACGTATCAACATCCCCTAGCTTAATTCCTGCTCGTTCTTGAGTAGGTAAATGATAACAAAATAATTTTTGATTGTAAATGCTATGAGCAGGTCTTTAACAATTGCATGATGTATGGATAATAAAACTTAGCAATCATGTTACCTAATGAAAAGTATCAACCAACTAAGAGTTCATAATATGAAATTTATAAACATCAACAAGATTGTAATGATCATAATAAAGCATGGTAGAGTGGTATCTCGCTTGCCCTTAATTGTGGAGCAAAACATAAATGCCAAGGCACCTCTGAAGTTCAAGTGAAGACTAGAAGTAAGAATATCAAAGATAAAAGTATCAAAGTTGTACCACAGTTAACCGCATTCTGGGACAAGCACATTACACTAAGAATGATAGTTATGCTCTCGAGAAGGTGCTCAAAGAAAGGATGTTGACTCAACATAAAAGTAAAAGATTGGCCCTTCGCAGAGGGAGGCAGGGATTAACATGTGCTAGAGCTTTTTATTTTTAAAAACAGAAGTAAAATTATTTTGGGAGGTGGTTGTTCCTGTCAACGAATGGCAATAGAGTTCTTTTTATCTTCCATAATAAACAAGTTGAGAGCGGTTCCGAAATATTGATATTAGGCATTTATAGCATGCACTTTTTATATATAGCTTGACACTCCTCCCAACCTTTGCTTACACCACTAGTACAGAACGACACATCGAAAACGGGCCAAAAAGCCCATCAGAAACGGAAAAAGGGTCCGTGTCCCCGACCCCGTTACTGATGTGAAGGCCCTCATCGGTAACGGAGTCGAAAAAAACCGTCGCTGATGAGGCGTCGGTTTGGCAACGGTTGTGCACAACCTTCGTTTCTGATGTGTCGGAACATCAGTAACGGAGATTCTGTTTCTGCTCGTTTGCATTGAGGTTTCTTCATAAGCCTAGAGCAGGAATAGATTTGGCACTGGACATTTAAAATTTCACAGCAGAAGCACAAAAAGGCTAACAAATTCATTCATTCATAAGGTATAACAAATGTCACCGATACATTGTATCACAAGACAACCAATTACTTATCTTCATTGTCATGCCTCTCTAAATCTATCATTGACATGTCTAGCTAAATCTATCTATGTCATGCCTCTCTAAACTTATCCTTGTCATTTCCAACTTAATTTATCTTCATGACTTGCTGTTAGAGTTCGTGAATTGAATCTTCATCTTGGACGGTGTCGCCAAAATATAATCAACTCGCCGCTTTGTCCCCGACCTTGTAGTTAGCTCATTTAAATGAGCTAAACGGATCAGCACCATGCTCTGCACATAGTGCAATAAGCAAGTGCTGATGTACAGAAGGTGCCCCTTTTGTAAAGTGGTCACTGAAATGCAAAGAGAGAATATATGACTCCATGTTAGCTCACTATACATCTAGCATAAAGGACATACAACACAAAAGGATGCATAAGACAGAATAACAAACTTACAAATCCATTGCATAGTTGTTGTGTACCAACAATTATGCCGGACGACATGCGCACCTTGGCTAAGGACCCGGCTTTTTATACAGTGTCACCGAAATGTACATATGTTTTGCAAAGGAGATAAGTCAGCCATGAGTTTCATACACTACCGATTTGTGCTAGTTATGTTCTTTTTGAGCGACACTACGTAGTCGTCCTCAGTGGCGGAGCTAGAACATATTGAATCAGGATGCACACATGTTACCACAATACATTTAAAACAATTTTTAGGGGTGCATATGTGATGAAAAAAATGCTAATTTACAAAGAAAAATTCCTTCTCCCGGTGTCCTGTGCACCCGGCTGGCTCAAGGTGGATCCGCCAGTGGTCGTCCTCATCGTCCTCGGATGTATTACAACCCTAGTTCTAGTTCTGTTCATGAGTGTCCTATGGAAGAAAACCTAAGCAGAACAATGACAACAACCCCAGTTCGTCGGCACGACGGCCGGTCACAAATAGATGTATTACCTTTGGATCTGGCGGCGGGAGTACGTAGTCATCCTCGTCGTCCTCGGATCGACACGCCATGCGCCCTCCAGCTACAGATCGGGCGACGAGATCTGCCCGGGTGGAGCAAAAAACGGGTACGCGCTGCCACGGTCGGAGGAGAGGAAGATGCGCGCCGATACGGTCGGAGGGAGGGAGATGCGCACCGCCACGGTCGGAGAAGAAGAAGATGCGCGCCGCCACGGTCGGAGGGAGGGAGATGCGTGCCGCCACGGTCGGAGGGAGGGAGATGCACGCCGCCACGGTGGAGCTAAGATCTGGTGCTGCGTGGAGGTGCCGCCACACTTTTAGAGTGAGGCTGAGAGTGAGAGCGATGGAGTTTAGGGCTGTGTGAAGGGCGCATTTATAGCAAAGTAGAACATCAGAAACGGAGGGTATAAACAACCGTTTCCTTTGATTTTTTCACTGACACACTGGGCTTATACTGATCTGTACTACTATTTAAGTTGAAGAACATAAAAATAAATAACTATAACTACTCCTCGGCCTCCGCCTTCTCCTGCTCGTATGCGAGGAGAGCCGCGTAGTCGTCCGTGTCATCGCGCGGCTCCTCGCCGTCGATGTCATCGCCGCCCGTGCACCCCTCCCACATCTCGTCGTCGTCGTAGGCAGGATCGTCGCGCAGCTCCGACGGGAGGAGGAGCCGGCGGCTTCTGAAGCAGCTCAACTCTTTCCGGTGGCATAGGCACCGACGCGCGGTTGAGGTGCCAGCCACCGGGTAGCCGAACCTTTGACCATGGCACTGGCCTCCTATATTGCCAGTGCCGCTCCGCGACGGCCTGCTCGACGATGACGCGGTTCCATCCAGGCGACCGCGGAAGCGCGTCTCTCCGCCGCGGCGAGCGGCTGCGGTCGCGGGCGCCCGAGGATCCCGCGTCCTCTTCCGGCGGCATAGGCACCCTCCTGTGGTTGACGCGCCAGCCAGCGGGGAGGCTAACATTTGACCAGGGCACTGGCCTCCTATATTGCCAGTGCCTCTGCGCGACGGCCTTCGGCATGACGACGCGGTTCCAATTCAGCGAAAGCGGGAAACTGCTGCGGCGAACGCCCAAGGAGTTGCTAGGAGTATCCATGGCTGCGGCGAAGTGGCGTACTGAGATAGCAGGGAGATCGTGGGTTTTTAAGGAGTAGTGGGTGGTGCCGCGGCGTCACTACGCCACTACGCCATAGCAGTTACTCCGCTCGCATTGAATTCCAAGAAGATGGAACGTGTCCACATTGCACACGGACACACAAAAGTCTCCGTTTCTATAGAGGCACATATCGAAAATGGAGCCAGAATTAAGACCGTTGCCAATACTATGGGTAACGGAGTTAATACTTTCTCCGTTACCTATGTTGATGGGCCAGCCACGGCCCAGGTCAGGTTTGTACGCACTGGCCACGCGGAAAGCGCGATTCTCCGTCGCCTAACGCCTGCCGTTTCCATAGAGGGGTATCCGATATGTCGTTCTGTATTAGTGCACAAACCATGGCTAACCGAATTCTTGGGTGCCTGCCAACAATCACATACCATGGAGGAGTGTCTATTTTACTTTCTTTACTTTTTGGATGTTATAGTGGTCTAACCAACTCTTTGTAAAATTAGTGACGAGCAGATGAAGCATGCAAGTCGGGGTACTTAATTTAGTATGGAAGATAACAAACCCAACTACTACGTCCTCATGAGGTAAAAACAGTGTCACAAAATGAGAAGTAATTTGAAGGTTTTAATGGTAGCACATGAAAATTTACTTGAATGGTTTGAAATTCCATGCATAGGACTTTTATAGTGGACTCTTTGGAATAACTTGGTTTTTAGGGATTTGGAAGCACGAGCAGCATTCCCGCTCAGTACAAGTGATGGCTAGCAATAGACTGGGAAGCGACAATCAAGAGAGAAATAACCGTCATAATCATGCATGCGACAAAACAAAATTAACGGAGGCATAAAAGTGATACAAGAACTCTGAGGCAAAGTAAATCATCAAGGCTTAATTGACCTTTTGTTTTTCAGTCATAAGCATGCGTGAGCATGTGCCAAGTCAATTCAAAAGAATCATTCAGAGGAGGATACCACAATACCATACCATCTTATGAATAGCACAATGCATGTTAACATCAAAATATCATAATATACACTATTAGCTAGTTGAGACTAACCATAAGAAAATATAACCACAAAACAATATCATTCACACATCATTTTTAAGTTTCATCAAATAATCCATTAACCAAGTAAACGTTGAAAACAGAAGATAAATAAAATATGTGAGGATCCACTTATTAATGTAACTGGTGTTTGATGCTAAGATAAATAGATAATAAATACAGCCGCTTCAAGTTTAGTCAAGTTCATATGTTGCTCAAAAAACAAAGTTTGAAGGTTTGCAAACCGAGGGGTTATTGATGAAGAGGGATGCAGGGACATCCCCAAGCTTATGACTTTGGCCATTCTTCAACATTTCACAATTTGGTGTTTCTTCATTCTCTGTGAAAAAACTTCAACACAAAAACTTTCCCATTCTTTTATGCGGTTAGACTTTAGTGCAATAAATAAGATTTCCCAAGTGCTGCTATTAAACCGAATCAAATTTTGTTTTTATGTTACAGAAAGGTTTCTTAAATGGCCAACTTATAAATGAAAGGTAAGAACCATTAAAAATCAAATGAAAATGAAAAGAAGCCACTCTTGCGACAAAAGTCAGAATCTGTCCAAAAAAACAGGAGCTGGAAAACGCAATTTTTAGGTGCTCTTAAACATGTCCGAAATTTTAGCCATTTTTTGTGCATGCATAGGATTCGGTGATACATATTCAGTAATTTTTCGTGATTTTTAGAGTTTCTAGTAAAACATGAAAAATCGCGCAATGAGCAGTAGATACCGAAAACTAAAAATCACTTTTTACAATTGTATCAACTAAGCTAAATGGGTAAAACTTGGTACTTTATTTTTGATAAACTAATAGAACAGAGGCTAAACAAGACCTAAACATGCTAGGTACAGCAAGGAGAACTCTAAAAGAAAACCAAAAGTAACAACCAAATAAAGAACCTAACAAAGAAGCAAAACAAAAGAAAATATTTTTGTTGTTTTGAATTTATATGTGAAAGCAAATAAGCAATTGAAACCAAATAAAAAGCCTAAGGAAACTAAAAAAGGTAATACCAAGACATATAAAAGCAATTATAATACACGTTAAGACAATTCATATCATGTGGACGGGTAATATAGAGTATGAACGAGATAACCTCATGTTTGTTGATGAATAGGGGATGACTCGGGCATCCCCAAGCTTAGATGATTGTATGTTCTTGAATATGTTCTTGGGATGCACCTACACATTCCCAAGCTTGAGCTCTTGTGTCTTCTTGTTCATCTCATATCACCATATTGATTGGATCTTATAAGCTACATCCACATAAATCTTCACAAAACTCATTAGTAGGGTTAGTACTCATTAAATAAAATCCACTCATGTTCAAGCATTGACAAATTACATAATATTTATCTAACATTAGCCACTGTATATACCGAAGTTCTTATTATTTCCGCTGTCCGTCGGAAAACTAAGGAAATCAAGAGACCCTAAGTACAATATTGAATACACATAATAGAAATCTGTCAAAACTGAATAGTCTGTAAAGATGACACTTAACGAGATAGTTATATAGCTCAAATTACAAAACTCAAAATTAATTAAAGACAGACAATAATCTTAGGTTTATGCACAAAAAATTTCAGGTCAAAATAATATTGTGAGATTTATCACGATTTTATTTACAGAGAAGCACAAAATCTGTCTAAACAGAACAGTCAGTAAAGATCGAATTTTTCGACCTATCTACGTACCTCAAATCAGAAAAGTCAAAATTAATGAACATTGCGTACATATTTGAGGATCACGCACGAATGTTTTTCAGAATTTTTCAATTTTTCTAGAATTTTTAAAGCTCAAAACGGTGGACAACAAAAATCTGTCCCTGTGCAGAAATCCAAATCTAGCATCAACTTTCTACTAGAGATTGTTATAACCAATTTTATTTTTATGTACAGAGGTATATACACAATATTCACATGTTTTTTGATGAAAAGCTTCCATGGAAAGATTTTGTTTTGGTTTTATAGGCATGAACACAAGTGTTCAAGGTCGACCCCCACTTAACCAATACTCTTCTTTCCAATCACTTTTCTTTTTGAAAACTTTTTAGATAACAACTACAACTAATTTTTTTTATAATTCGCATTCCCTACCCATGCTAAGATAGAGAACAACTTAAAACTGAAAATAAAAATTATTTAGAGACAAAGCAAACAAGTGCACACAAGAATATTCACCTACGCTATGGCTCCCCGGCAACGGCGCCAGAAAAGGTCTTGATAACCCACAAGTACAGGGGATCGCGTGTAGCCTTTTTGATAAGTAAGAGTGTCGAACCCAACGAGGAGCTAAAGGTAGAATTAGTATTCTCTCAAGTTCTATCAACCACTGATACAACTCTACGCACAATAAACGTTTGCATTATCTAGGAAATAAAACTACGGTAGCAATACGGGTATGAGAGATAGTTTTGCAGGATAATAAATACAAGAAAGTAAAAGTTAGTGCTGCAGCAATAAAGTACACTAAGTAACCATATACTAACCGTACCATTAGTGTGGAAAAGTGGTGGTAATTGTGATGGCTTTGTCCAAGATTAATTAGTCAAGATATCAGGTTCATCGTCTTCGATGCAGTTTTCAATGTGGGAGAGGCTAAATATACATGCACTCCATTACTTGGAATTACAAGTACTATATGATTGGATTGTTAGCAAACATCCGTAAATACTAACAATGCATTAAGGTTTCCCCAACCATAGCCTTAAGTTCATGGTCCTCTTACTCCCATACATGCAACTAACCGGTTTGAGCCCTCAGATTTCTGTCACTCCGGCAGGTCTACCCTCATTCCTTTGCACATACTACTAACCCCAGGGTGTTGATCCATGCGCGCACAAATATAATGGACACCAAAGGACAGTACCATATCAACATACAACTCTAATGAACCATAGACATTCAACAAAGCAATCAAAAGACAAATAAACTACGCAAACATGTCATAGATCATAGGATAAATATTATAGCATCAAACACCATGTTTACATAGGACGGTACAGAGGTTTGTGGGAGGATGAACCACTGAATACAAAGAGGAGTTGGTGATGGAGATGGCGGTGAAGACGGCGGAGAGGGCAGCGAGAGGTGTAGGGCGACGCCGACACCGGCGGTGGCGCAGGGGGCTCCTCCTGCGCCGCTGGTTCCATGGGGGAGCGCCGCCCCTTAGCCCTCTTCCTTCATGGCTTCTTGGGAGCCCTCCCATTGGAGATGGGATCCATGGGGGAGGCAAAAACATGGCTTTTGGTGGCTGAAATTCGTGGGTGGAGGAGTCCTCCACGAGTTAGGTTTCCTCCCTTTATATATCTTCTCGGATTTCTGTCACCCCCTTTTAGGGTTTCACCATATTGGGCCTACAGACCGCATCCGATCTCTGATTGGGCTGATCTCAGGCTCAAACTCTTCGTATGGAAATTCTGACAACTTTCTAAACAGTCGAACCTCCATTGGACGTCATCTTCAAGGGTCAAACTGACAATCTCCAAAAACAGTTCTGGGACAGATTTCAGCAAAAGTCCCAATTCGACCCCAACAAGGTTTCCTCTTATATTCTTGATAATTCCTACACATCAAAGTGTAAAATAAGAACATTGTGCACTTTTGCAACTATTAATAGGTTAGTCCAAATAAATCATAAAATTAATATAAAAACAAGTGCCAAAGGCATAATATTAACATGAAACAATCAAAAATTATATATACGTTTTGCACGTATCAACCTACGAGCTCAACCCCGACCGATGGGTTCCAAATGGATTCAACATCATCGATGGCGGTGAGACCCGCCTCCCCCGCACCTTCTTCACACCTCCGGCAGCTCCGCCGCGGAGGCATGACGCCTACTGCATTGGGATCGTGGAGCCGACCCAGCCTCTCGAGGACGAAGCGTTCTGGAGACAGCAGGTTCGTAATTTCATCGAGAGTCAGCTAGAGAGAACAGTCGTCAGCATGCAAGCCTGTCTGTTCGAAGTGGGGATGTTCGAGATGCGAAGCGTTGCAGCTAGGTTTACCTTGGTTAGCCATGTACCGTACCGTATTCAGCAAAATCATGAGGTCTTTGTTCGTTTTGTTAACCATGATGATAGAGTTGAAATTCACAAAGCAGACCAAGGATATCGTAGGGGCTAGCTAATGTTCCTCGGACTGCCTCTAGATTATCGCAATGAACAAGACATAGCTGGGGCAATATCCACCTTTGGCAGATATCACAGCTGGCATCAAGAAGATAGTGCTCTTGAGAGAACCCTTGTGTTTGCCTCCTTTCCCTCACGTCAGTTGGTCCCAAGAGATGTTGTCTTTGGTAACTACAGCAATCTAGGTGATGTGAGAGAGTCCTGGACAGCTGCAGTTTTACCCCCAGATGAAGACCCAATGCCTCTGGATGGAAACCCACATCCACTACCTAGTAATTTGGTACATGATCATGGACATTTTGTGCTACCACCTTACCCTCAGCTAGGCTGGAATGGACAACCCCTGCATGGTGAAGCCAATGACAATCTGAATGATGTTCAGCACATGAATGAGGATGCAGAGGATGCAGAGGAGGCAGAGGATCCTGTTGAAATTAATGATTCTGGGTCTGTTTTGTTCGACAACTCAGAAAACTCAGTCAATGCAAATGTAGTTCAACAAGGGCAGATTATTGTGAATTACATGCAGTTTGAACTACCACATGTATCTATGGAACAACTTCAAAATCTTGTGTTGGAACATGCACCTGCAGTTGGACCTGCTCTGCCTCTAGAGATGCAATGGGAAAGGATATTCGAGGAGCTTGCACCAAACATGCAGGTTACTCTGCAAGACCCTATCCCATATTCAAAGATGAAATCCCTCACTAAAGTCCAGCTGGAGCAGGGTGATCTATTCATATTTGAACAAGGAGCACGCATTATAGGTGTCAAGAAGCAGAAAACAGCCAGACAACTCACCTTTGATGAGGAGGAGGCAATAGAGGAGCTGAGAGATCCCCAGATGGACCTACACAACTGTTCTTTTGTGTTTTTTGGAAAGAAAAAACACAAGGTTATAAAAGGTACACAAAAAAGGAGAAGTGAGAAAGGTAGCAAGCTGATTGAAGTACCTGAAGGAGAAGGAGAAAACATGGACACACAAGACACTGGATCACTGAACAGCACAATGCAGCTGATAGCACAGAGCAACTCAAGGACACCTGACAAACCAGCAGCAGCAAGTATATCAAAGAAAAGAGGAAGAGCCAAACAACAGGCACCAGATTCTGAAGCCACTATCAGAAGAAGCACTCGACAAGCTGTTAAGGCTCATGGTTTCAAATTAGAGCCCATGAGGGACAAGCCCACACCGAGGAAGAAACCCAGATCGGCCAAGCCCATGGATCAGGATGGGCCAGTCACTCCACACACACCAATCAGTGTGCTACATCAGGTGGGCCGGGCCCTTGAGATTTCAGAGACAAAATTAACTGAGGAGAGGCTTGAGGCCCTCCCCAAGCAAGACAAGCCCAACAGCCCAAAAGATGATTAATAAGGCCCAAGGTGTTTATGGTCCGGTTAAGGACTCTTTTGTGTCGAGTGTGCTCCTAGTTCTTTTGCATAAAACTCTAGTACCGGATGTTTATGTGTCCCAGACTGAAGTTAGGCTTCTGTGTTTTCTGAACTATGCCTGTATGGATCTCTATGATATTAAGTTCAGTTATGTGGTTGATGGTTATGCTGATTTGTTGCTGACTGGTCATTTCCAGTCCCCTACTGTGCTTATATACTGGAGTTTAAATGGATAGTACACAATTCTGGTTGCTTGATTGGAAAGTGCTTGACTGGAATATGAGGGGCCTAAATGATGAAGAAAAAAGACTCCTAGTATATAACAAACTTGATGAAAGCCAATGCGCCATAATCTGCTTACAAGAGACAAAGTGCGAGAATTTTGATCACTCCTTTATTAGATCTTTCTGCCCTAGAAGATTTGACCAATTTGCTTTCTCCCCTCTATGGGTGCTTCTGGAGGGATTATTGTGCTTTGGAACAGTTCTATTTTTGAAGGAAACCTGCTTGAAATTCACAGATCAGCTATTAGAATTTGTTTCACTTCAAAACACACACATGAGTCTTGGACGCTGGTCACTGTTTATGGACCATGCAGAGGACAAGAAAGAGATGAATTTGTTCAATGGATCCATGATGTAAATATACCAGTTCATGATTTCTGGCTCCTGGTGGGGGACTTTAATTTTATGAGATCAACTGACAACAGAAATAGACCTGGTGCAGACATGAATGATATACTCATTTTCAATGAAATTATCAGCTATTTGGGTTTGATTGAAATCCCTCTAAAGGGTAGAAGCTTCACCTGGTCTAACATGCAAGACCAGCCACTCCTGGAACAGTTAGATTGGTTTTTCACCAGCTATGAATGGACAATCAAATACCCAAACACCCTTGTACACCCCTGGCTAAATCCACTTCTGACCATGTTCCCTGTGTTGTGAACATCTCAACCAATATTCCAAAAGCACAAATCTTTCATTTTGAGAACCACTGGGTGCAGCAGCCAGGGTTTATGGACCTAGTATAAAAAATATGGAACTACCCAATTCATGGCAAAAGCCCTACAGGTGTGCTCACTGCCAAATTAAAGAACTTGAGGTATGAGCTGAAGAAATGGGCACTAGTACAGAACGACACATCGGATACCCCTCTATGGAAACGACAGGCGTTAGGCGACGGAGAATCGTGCTTTCCGCGCGGCCGGTGCGTACAAACCTGACCTAGGCCGCGGCTGGCCCGTCAACATAGGTAACGGAGAAAGTATAAACTCCGTTACCCATATTATTGGCAACGGTTCCCAATGCGCCTCCGTTTCCGATATGTGGTTCTACGGTAACGGTCATTTCGATATGTCCGTTTCCAATGTGGCCGCGTTCAAGCTTCTTGGAATTCGAAGCAAGGCGAGTAAATGCCATGGCGTAGTGGCACCGCCCACTACTCCTTAAAAACCCCAATCATTGCTAGCTCAAGATGCCACAGAATCTGCTCTCTCTCTCTCGCTCGCTCGCTCCCTCCTACTGATTAGCGAAGATGCCTCGCAGCAACGACACACAGGAGCACACTGAGTCACCGCGGGACAGTCCCCCCCATCAGCGGCGAGTCCGTTGAAGGACCGACGCCGGAGTCGAGCGACGACGAATACGCCAACTTCCATGATCCCACCTTGATGCTGGGCCCGCCGAAGGTTGATTCTGATGAGGAGTCAACCGAAGAGGAGAAGGAGGAGGAGGACGACGAGGAGGACGAGGCGGAGGCGCCGGTCCCGAAGAAGGGAATCCCGACGACGGAGAAGAAAGCCGCCGCCACCGCCTCCGATATGCTGCCGCCACCGCCGCCACCACCTCCAATGGCCCCCAACAAGCGAGGTCGTGAGAAGGAGGAGGAGGACGAGGCGGAGGCACCGGTCCCGAAGAAGGGAACCCCGGCGACGGAGAAGGAGGAGGATTGCGCGGAAGCAGGGCGCACGAAAAATAAGAAGTAGCTAGTAGTAGTTCTATAAGTTCTCCATCTGTAATTTACTTTATTATTATTAATATGTACTACGTATGTAATGTAGTACTCACTAATATTAATTTAAGTATCCTATAAGTGGTTTTCTCCATATAGTAGAGATTAGGAAAATATTATTCTAGAGAGTAGTAGAAATTCCACAGAGTGGGCGCGTAGGTCCCACACCTCAGTGGAAGAAACACAAAGGAAACGGTCCTTTTAAAGAACCGTTTCCTATGTTTTACCTATATATATGGGCGTACATAGCAAAACCTAACACTCACTCGTTTCCTCACTCTGTCCCAGTATGCTAGATCTGTTCGTGGCGGCGGCTCCTGGCGTTGCGACCATCGCCGGCGCCGTGGCGGCACCGTCTCCGCCCAGACGATGGCTATCACGGCGAGGTCTTCGCCATCTCCCCTGACACGGCAAGGTCTTCGCCATCGCCCCCGACACGGCGAGGTCTTCGCCATCGCCCCCGACATGCCGAGGTCTTCGCCATGTCCCCCGACACGGCGAGGTCTTTGCCATCTCGCCCGACACGGCGAGGTCGTCGCTCTGTCTGCTTCCTCTGCCTCCACCACTTCCGGATCTACTAGATCGATCCAATGGCGACGTGAAGAAGGTATCAGATCCACTCTTTGATGTAGCTAACTTGCCCATTGTGCACATGATCTAGAGCAACTAGTTGTAGTTTAGCTAACTTGTTGATAGTAGTTCAGTTCACATCCGGTAGTTCTATCTAGATAATTTCTTGATGTAGTTAACTTGCCTATTGTGCACTTGCAACTAGTTGTAGTTTAGCTAATTTGTTGATAGTAGTTCAGTTCACATCCGGTAGTTCTATCTAGATAATTTCTTGATGTAGTTAACTTGCCTATTGTGCACTTGCAACTAGTTGTAGTTTAGCTAACTTGTTGATAGTAGTTCAGTTCACATCCGGTACTAATTTCTTGATGTAATTAACTTGCCTATTGTGAATTTGCAACCGGTTGTAGTTTAGCTAACTAGTCCATGTGAAAACAGGAGTCTATTTCGGTGACACTGTATAAAAAAGTCGGAGACACAGAACAAACAATGAACACTACTCAAGACAGTAGTGTTTGTTAACTTTCCCATAATGTCCTCCAATTATATACACAGGTCAGTACACACTAAATACTACTATATACTTCATATTATTGTGTTAAATTGTTCGTTCTATCTAGTAGTGTCAGAACTAACATAAATCCTTATTTACATTTAGGGATATCAAGCTATTCCCTTTCAAACTCCACCATACATATCCACCGTCGCTATTGTGACGTTTTGGTACACTGCATAAAATACTTTTTTAAGTAAGAGTGTTTTATACAGTGTCGCCGAAATGTCACATCGGTGACGTATTAGATTAGATTTCGGTGACACTGCATAAAAAATCCAGAGCCGGTGGTGGCCTCCATGGAAAGGATGATCGGTGTCAGGCATCTTATGAAGCTGCTGACATCGCAATATCTTGTTGACAAGCCGTGTGTTGGCTACTCCGGTTCATCAATAAGAGCCACCTCAAGACATAGGTAAGATATCGTTTCAGTTTGCTTAAATTCATAGTGTATTTGCTTTAGCATATGTATTTAACAATTGTAACTCTATTTACTGATGTATAGGGTCCAAAGCTTCAACATCCTTCTCTCAAGAAGTTGAGATAAGAAGAGATTGCTAGAGTGACACCTGCGAGGATTGTGGACAAGGATGTAGGAAGAAATCATATATTCTTTCCGTCCTTTGACATGATAGGCTTAGTATAGATGAAATCTGTTATCGTTTTACCTCTTATGTTTGTCACGTCTTGTGATGCAATTGTAAAGGTGAAATTGTGGCTGAAATGTAAAGTTACATTGTGATATGAATGAAATCTGTTACCGTTTTAGTATTTGAGCTTGTGTTGTGAGATTTTGAATGTCAATTGGCAACCGCATTGCTGCTGTAGGCTTCTGAAGAAATCTCAATGCAAACGAGGTAAACAGAATCTCCGTTTCTGATGTCCCGATACATCGGCAACGGAGACTAGATGGCAACCGTAGCCAAAATCATGCCTCATCGGTGACGGTTTTTCTTGTCCATTGCCGATGAGAGCCTTCACATCAGTGACAGGGTCGGGGACACGGACCCTTTTTCCGTTTCCGATGGGTTTTTTGGCCCGTTCCCGATGTGTCGTTCTGTACTAGTGAGGGCAGGAATTTGTCGCAAATTAAAATCCTAATTGAGAAATGCAATGGGGTTATATTAATCATGGATAAGCTGGAAGATGATAGAGACCTGAGTAGGCCTGAGTTCAATTTCAGAAACATTGTGAAAAATCACCTCAAAAAATTACTGTACCTGTAGTCTGAATATTGGAGGAAAAGATGCACCATTAGGTGAGTGCAATTGGGAGGAGAAAACACCAAATTCTTCCATGCAAAGGCCACTGAAAGGTACATGCACAATACAATTGCTGAAATCAAAAATAGTGATGGCATTGTTTTGGTGGATCACCAGCAAAAAGCTGCTGCTTTCCTTCAGAATTTTAAGGCAAGAATGGGAGTCACTAGTCAGACAGTGCAACCTTTTCAACTAGCAGACATCTTACAACCAGTGGAGAATTTGGAGGAGCTAGTGATGCCTTTTTCTTCTGAGGAAATTGATAATATTATCAAGCATACAAAAGTGAATTCTGCCCCTGGACCAGATGGATTTAATGGCATGTTCCTCAAAAAATGCTGGCATATAATTAAGCAGGACTACATAAATTTGTGCTCTGCCTTCTACACTGGTAACTGCTCCCTGGAAAGCATAAATGGTTCTTTTATAACCTTAATCCCCAAAATACAGAGCCCTGAGTCTGTGAATGATTTTCGGCCAATATCACTGACAAACACCAGTCTAGAGTTTATTACCAAGTTGCTAGCCAACAGATTAAAGAAGGTGATTAAAAGGACAATACATGCTAATCAGTATGGCTTTATTAAAGGAAGAACCATACAGGATTGCCTTGCTTGGTCTTTTGAGTTCATCTTTCAATGTCAGCAATCCAAGTTTATTACCAAGTTGCTAGCCAACAGATTAAAGAAGGTGATTAAAAGGACAATACATGCTAATCAGTTTGGCTTTATTAAAGGAAGAACCATACAGGATTGCCTTGCTTGGTCTTTTGAGTTCATCTTTCAATGTCAGCAATCCAAGTTTATTACCAAGTTGCTAGCCAACAGATTAAAGAAGGTGATTAAAAGGACAATACATGCTAATCAGTATGGCTTTATTAAAGGAAGAACCATACAGGATTGCCTTGCTTGGTCTTTTGAATTCATCTTTCAATGTCAGCAATCCAAGAGAAAATGTGTGGTGTTGAAGATAGATTTTGAAAAAGCTTTTGATACTCTGGACCACTCAGCTCTACTGCAAATCCTGAAAACTAAAGGCTTCCCTGATCTGTTCATCCAATGGGTTAAAGAAATTCTGTCATCTGGATCCTCATCTGTCCTACTTAATGGGGTTCCAGGCACCCCTTTCATCTGCAAGAGAGGAGTTAGACAAGGAGACCCTCTGTCTCCTTTGCTCTTTGTCGAGGGTTATGATTTGCTACAAACCCTAATCAACAAAGCATATAGAGATGGAATACTCAGAACCCCAATTCTAGTGAGAACAGACTACCCAATTGTACAATATGTTGATGATACAATTGCAGTTCTGCCAGCCAATAAGCAGGACTTGCAAGTATTTACGGATATACTGCAAATTTATGCTGAGTATACTGGACTGAAGGTGAATTACCACAAATCCTCCCTAGTCCAGTTAATTTGTCCCAGGCAGAAACTGAAGAACTGGCTGAATTCCTCGAGTGCAAATTGGAAAGCATGCCTTTCACCTACTTGGGGCTTCCCATGGGTAGAACAAGGCCTCAGATAAAGGATTTATCTCTGTAACATCCCAAAAATTAATATAAGTTTTATTAGTTCCAGAAATGAGAGCCAACAAAAACTTTTGTTAATTATTATGTGTTGTTTGCAGTTGTTGCTTGTGGTAATTATTCCTCGTTGCTTGTGTGGTTTAAATCTTGCTAGTGGTGTTGTTTGCTCTAAATAAAAACAAGAAGAAAAGAAAAGAGTGGAAATAGCAAATAAAGCAAGAAAAATAAAAGTGACATGTGTGTCCACAAATTCTCCAAGGGGAGAATCAAAAATGGTTTCGAATAAAATTGAGAGGAGAGGTTATATAAACTCTCCATTTTTGTTCCTATAACTTTTCCCTCTCCAATTATATTTTCAAAAATCTAAATTTAAAATTCCAAAAACCTTCCTTTATCTTTTAAAATCACAAAGTGTGTGGTGCAACACTTGTCAATTAAATTGCACCACAGCACCACAAAACCACATTTGATTATGTGAAACAAATTTTGAAAATAAATTTCAGAAATTCAAATTCAAATTTGGCTTAAGCATTTCATCGAACACATTGCAGTCATGCACTGTGTTCTTCCCCAATTCATCCAACCCGAAGATCAATTGATCAAATTCGAGTGTTGTTCGTCGAATTGATGCTGGCAATCCCTTTTTCCCCTCTCCCCGACCTCGCCGCGCTCAAGAAATCAAAGAGGAGAGGTTGGCGTCGACGAGACGCTTCGGAGGGGACCGAGCCGGGCGCGGCCGCGCCATGGTCGGCATGGTCGCCGTGCGTGGCATCGCCGCGATCACCCACTCCCTGGCCCCCCTCTCACTCCCTCGCTTCACCATGCTCTCCCCTGCCTCCACCGCGCTCAGGAGAACCCGGGTCACCAGGGAAATCATCACCGTCGCGCGCCCCGAGCACAGCCCAAGCCACCACAGAGCTCGCCGGACCGTCCACCTCGCGAGCTCACTCCACGTGTAGCCATCCTCCCAGGCCCCCCACCACCGTAGCCATCCTCCCACCGCCCTACGGCGAGCTAGCACAGCCGCGGGAGCTCCCCTGCGCCATGTCCATCGTGCACCGCCGGCGCGGGCATAAATACCCCACCCCGTGTCCAACCTCCCTTCACTCCACTCCACTACCCTTCACCCACTCCCCCACCGCTCGTGCACCGCCAGGAGGGCGGTGACGCTGCCGCGAAGCCCCAGCTGCTCCTGAGCTTCTTCGAGCTCCGCCACTGCCCGAGGTAGGCGACGACGCGGCTACGCCGCGCTGCTGCTCCCCTTCCTCCCCTGACCACACCACCTTGATCCCCGTACTCCCCGCACTCACCCGAGCCCTTTGCCCCTCTGTTTCGTGCACAGAGACGCCGCCAGGACATCGCCGGAGACCGCTGCCGTGGCCGTGGAAGTTCAGCGGCTCGCCGTCGACGATTCACGCCGCCCCAGCAAGCTCCAGTGGTACCACGAACTTCCCCGAGCCTCCGCCGTCGCCCTGCACCATCCCGAGCCTTCCCGAGCCCTGAGGTGAGAGAATCATCCACCACCGTGCCGCCGGCGCGGCGGCGCCACCACTGTTTGGTCGCCGCCGTTAGGATAGAACACGGGCCGTTGGATTTCAATCCAACGGCAACGTACCCCTTTGTTAGATATCACGCTGACGGGCTGGCCCCACACGTCAGTGATTTGAACACTATCCACAGCGCGGGATTTTCCACTGAGTCACTGACCAGTAGGCCCCACATGTCATAAATTTAAACATTATCCAAACTGAACACTTTTCCTAATTTAGTTTCTCTGAGAAATCAGTACTGGACCCATTTTGTAAATTCAATATCTCAATATTTAGGAATCCAAATAAATCAAACTCAATTGTTCTGGAAAGCTTATGAAATTGTTTAACCAACCCAATTGGTCTCATGTCATTTAAATAAATATTTAAAAAGTATTATTGAAAATGCCACAGAAGGTTTAAAATCTAAACTTGTTTGTTTCTGATACTCTGTTAGTCCAAATAATTCCAAACCAATTTTTTAGCTTAGTACTGCCTTGTTTAGCTCCCCTAATTTTGGTAGAATTAATTAAGCAATATTAATTGTTGACTTTAAGATAAACCCATCTGGACTAAAACAAACAAATATGTTTATTTGTTGACCCAAATGAGTTAGGACCAATTTTGTTAGCTCACTTATAGCCATGTTTAGTTACCCCTAAAAGGGTTTAATTTTTGAGCAATAGAATTTAAATGGTAGCTAAAACTTGATTATTAAGCTACTGGATCAATCCAATGTGCAGGGAGTTTGGTAACTCCAAATGACCCAATTCAAATTGGGTTGTCTTCTACACATCAGTAGCTTTCCATAGAATTTTAGTTTGTATTTTTGTGACCAACAGAACTCAAGTTGTGGATTTAAACATGAATAACTAGTTTCTGCCATAATTGGACTTAATTAAATAATGTTTAATTCAACTTTTTGAAAACCAAATTGTGTGGTTTGATGTGTGCAGTAGCTAATGTGATGTTTGTGATTATACGTTGTGATGCTTGCTAGTAGTTTAGTAATTGTTTGCATTGCTTTGACGTTTAGACGAGAACGTTGCCGGAGTCTACGAGGAGGGGGAATTCTTGATCATCAAGCACAAGAACCGACACTTTGCCGAGCAAGGCAAGCTATTCTCTGAGCTTGCACTACAAACTATGCATCTACTTTCATAACATGTTTTACTCTAAAGGCAAGATTTATAAAACCCATTTCAAAAGTATATGGAAATTATTTTGCCACCTATGTAGAATACAAGATAGTTATATCAAATTATAGGATGGGAAAAACAATGTGTTTATTCAAAACTCCTTTGAAATTACTTGTGAGATTATGAATACCGAGATGTCGGTGTTGGAATGGAGAAGTGGAAAAATGGTGATGTTTATGAAAAATGCACAGTGTGTCCTTGTACTTACGTCAACCATCCGATACCCTGTGCGACCACATCCACCACATATGGGAAAAGGGCGTAGTCATATAATTTGCTCATATTAGTATGGGATCCTCAACAACGAGGATGACCTCGTTCCATGAGGGGATGGTCATGGCGACCTACCCCCTGACCTGGGTCCTGGCATCTGAGGATGGGGGATTGAAGGGTTCGCTCGCCGGGCAGAACTACGAGTCCTCACACTTAGGTTTCCCGACGGGGAATCTGGACTGGGTGTGATGGAAAGGATGATAATTTCGTAGCGGTAGGATCCTATACTAGCATGAGCAAAGGACAGGCTATGGTCGGCGGCTTACTTCGCATACACCTGTATGGCGAGACGTGGCGGACACGATGAGCTGCCGGATGGATGTGGGATAAAAGCGTGCTACCTCTGCAGAGGTTAAAACTATTCGAATAGCCGAGTCCTCGGATATGGACAGTTGGGAGACCCTACTTTGACCATGTGCAAGTTTTGGAAAAGCTTTTAAGTAAAAGAAATTGAAATGGTGGTGTTGTACACACTATACCAAATGAGTGGTATGAGTTGTTGGAATAAATGGACTATGGTGAGCCATGGTCAGGAAAAGGAGGGTTTTGAGAAACAGATAAAATGGTGGTTTCTTTAAAAAGTGATTATAAAACTCTTCTTACCTTTTTCAATAAAGATATAGAGATGTTTTAAACAAACAAAAGTTGTAAGTTAAAATAAACTAGTGCATACTCATGTTGGGGTAGTTTGCGAGTACATTCAAATGTACTCATATTGGTTTCGTCCCTGGCTATTGTCCTAGCCAGACTACGAGGAGGAGCACTACGCCGAGCAGGATATGGCGACTTCTACGAACTAAGGATCTCCACAAGTCAGCTGCCTGTCGGGTTGTCATCGTTAGAATATGATGTCTACTACGCCGTAGCTTCCGCTGATATTTTGGTTTGGCCCATGAAGGCACCTATGTAAGAACTTGGTCTAAATGACCATTTATGTAAGACTTTTATTCGGTACTGTAATGGATGTAAACTTTGGTATCCAATTCGGATTATGTGCAACGACAGACTGATCACGGGATCGTTGTGTTAAGCATAATCGGGTATTTCGGACAGCTAGTCCGGGGTCCCCACAGACTTGGTATCAGAGCCATCCTGACTTTAGGAAACCTTAGTTAGCATGGTCGTTTGTCAAATGTTACAAAAGATGAATTTCTAAAAAGAAAGGAATGAAGTATTTTCGAAAATTGCTTATCTCCAATCCTCTTACTTATGCAAAATTTTACTCTCATTAAATATTACATTTTCCTTGGTATCCCTAAAATTTTGTACACCTCTCATTAAGTTAAAATTTGACTCACTTGTTGCCCTACTATATTAAAATTTTGATATACTTGTCACCTAACTAACTTAAAATTTTGCTTAAAAACTGTAGATGGCACTCCATTGGACCGAGTTCGTTCAGCTGGAGAAGGACAGCAAGCTGACGTTTGAGAGGGACTTGTTCGAGTTGACCAAGCTGTTAGGTCGCCCCGCTCCAGAGTTTGAGGGAGCTCAGATTGATGTTCACGGTGTCGGAAGGCTGAGCTGGCTCATCAGTCGTCAGTTCGCAGGAACATCAAGTCTCCCAGTTCCAGGACGCTCATCTTCACCACCAAGGAGGCCACCTGGGTTGATGGTCTCTGTACTGCTACACAGAGGATGCTAGCCCGACTTTGTGAGGAGCACAAGGCGGAGTTAGTAGACTCCCGTTTCCGGTTCTACGGGAGGCGCAACTGTGATGGACACCCTACTCCTTCACCTTACCACCCGATGTTTGGGAGCTACATCATGGACATGGAGATCTTACTTCAGTGCACTCAGGATGATCTGTTGCGCACTAGGATTCAGCTCACTTTGACCGCGAGTCGCTCGTTGAGCTTCGCGAGAGAGAGAAGCTGAGGAGAAGGTGCTCTTCTCAGGAAGAGGGCCCAGCTGAGGAAGACTATCGTGAAGCTCCGCAGAAGGTGGCAGAGCAGGACGACTGATTGAGGATCTAGAGCACCATACTGACGAGATGGAGGAGGAGGGCGAGGATCTCCGCAAGGAGAACAACGCTTTCCTCAGTGACGATGATGACTTCGTGGAGGAGATGGACTGTGAGGAGGAGGATGATGAGGAGGAGTTAGTTGACGAGGAGGAGGAGCCACTCGAGCCAGTTCTCGAGGACGAGGAGGAGGATCCCGAGGAGCCAGCCTACCAGTCAGATGCTGACGTGTTAGAGCTGGAGGTTCCACCTCAGTAGGCGAGTGACTTGATCACTACCGCAGGATTAGGTTGACCCCTATAGCTAGTCGAGTAGTAGTAGTGGTTCTTTTGGAAACCAGATGTTATGTATCCTAGATGTAAGGTGATGTTGTAAGCTTGAGGTTGTAAGCTTGATGTTGATGTGAACTCCTTGATGTGTTGTTTGTGAAATATAAGTATGTTTGTCTTGTTTAAATCTGTGTGAACTATTTTCATATAAATCTTAGGATTAATCAACCACTTGAGAGATCGTCTTTTCCCTTAGTCGAACTTTTCTTGCCTTGTCTCTTATACCCGGTGTGCTTCAGGATGCCGCCCCGTCGCAGCAATGCGGAAGGATCAGGATCAGCACCACCACCACCGGACCCAACCCCCACCCAACTTCTCGCGCTTATCATGGAGGAGCGTGAAAATGCCCGGCAAGAGCGCCAAGCTCATCTCGCTGCCTTACAACAACTCGCAGCCGCTTACAACAACAACAACAACAATAACAACAACAACAACAATGGTGGCAATGGCAATGAAACCAGCGATCTACCTTAGGCGATTTTCAGAAGACCAACCCACCCACCTACTCCAAGGGACTTCACCCACTAGAAGCCGATGATTGGCTTCGCACCATCGACAACAATCTGGAAGTTGCTGCTGTGGGAGAAATGAGAAAGTGTTGTATGCAACCCACTATCTCGCTGGACCTGCAAGAGCTTGGTGGGAAACTACCAAGACTCTCCAGCAGCTGGTCATGTCATCAACTGGGCTGAGTTCCAGGAGAAGTTCCGCAAGAAGCACATTCCCATGGACTCATTGAGAGGAAGAAGGATGAGTTCCGTAAGCTGAGGCAGGGAAGTAGAGATGTGGTCGGTTATCTTGAGGAGTTTACCGACTTATCTCGGTATGCTCCTGATGACACCGACAAAGAAGAGAAGAAGATGGAGCGTTTCATGAGTGGACTTCATGATGAACTGCAGTGTGCTCTGGTTATCCATGACTTCCGTGATCTGGAGTCACTTGTGGACAAAGCCATCCAGCTGGAGACCAAGCGCAAGTCTATGTATGAAGGTCGCAAGAGGAGGATGAATGCTCAGGAAGGTTCGAGCAGCCAGAAACCTCGTATCTTTCAGCAGAACCCCAGGCCTGCCTATCGTCCACCCCAAGCTCCACGCCCCAATTTCCCTAACCGCCCAAACAACTTCAACCGCCCCAATGACAATAACCGTCCCAGAGGAAACTTCAACAACTTCAACCCCAATGCCAATGTTGTCTGCTTTGAATGTGGCAACAAAGGTCACTACTCCAGGAATGCCCCAATCCAAGAATGTCCAGCGCCCCAATGCACCTGCACCGAACAATGGTCAAGGCCGCAATGGAAATGGTAATGGCAAGAATGCCGCACCCCGCGGGAATGCTGCTGTTGTCAGAGGCCGTCTGCACCACATCAATGCTGAAGAGGCTGAAGAAGCGCCAGATGTTGTGCTGGGTACGTTCTTGTCAACTCAGTACCTGCAACTGTTCTGTTTGATTCTGGTGCTACCCATTCGTTTATTACCAAAGAGTTTGTTTCTAAGGGAGGTTTAGTCGGGAGTCTTTTACCCAAACCAATGTTGGTACAAACCCCAGGACTGTTAGCCAAAACCAACCAGATGTGTTCCGAAACCCCCATAGAAATTGGAGGAGGAAGGTTTGCAGCCGACCTAATTATCTTAGGAAACCAAGGCATAGATGTTATTCTTGGAATGGATTGGTTAGCCAAGTACCACGGTCGTATTGACTGTGCCCGAAGAGCTGTTTCTCTCACTTCTGATGATGGAGTTGAAGTGGAGTATGCATCTGAGACCAGCCAGACCAGACCCGGATGCCATGAGAGCATAGCTCGACCCGCCCTAGATGAGATCCGTGTTGTTCATCTGTTCAAGGATGTTTTCCCAGAAGAATTGCCTGGTATGCCGCCAGACAGGGATATTGAGTTCATAATTGAGCTTATCCCAGGAACATCCCCCATATCCCAAAAGCCTTATCGGATGAATCCGGAAGAACTGGTGAGTTGAAGAAGCAGTTGGCTGATATGCTAAGCAAAGGTCTTGTCCGCCCAAGCGCTTCACCATGGGGATCACCCATTATTTTTGTGGACAAGAGAGACGGTACCACACGCCTGTGTGTGGATTATCGCAAGCTGAATGACGTGACCATTAAAAACAAGTACCCTCTTCCCAAGATCGAGGATCTGTTCGATCAAATGAACGGAGCCCGAGTCTTTTCAAAGATCGATCTTCGGACAGGTTACCATCAGTTGAAGATCCGAGAGACAGATATTCCCAAGACCGCCTTCACCACCCGTTACGGTTTGTTTGAATACACCGTCATGTCCTTTGGTCTGACCAATGCCCCAGCCTATTTCATGAATCTCATGAACAAGATTTTCATGGAGTACCTCGACAAGTTCGTGGTAGTTTTCCTTGATGACATCCTTATTTATTCCAAGACCGAAGAAGAGCATGCTGAACACCTGCGTCTAGTTTTGGAGACCCTCCAAGAGCACCAGCTGTATGCCAAACTTAGCAAGTGTGAGTTTTGGCTCAGTGAAGTGGCATTTCTTGGACATATTGTATCCGCTGGAGGAATTTCTGTTGACCCTGAGAAGATACAAGCCATTCTTGACTGGTTATCCCCAACCAATGTTTTTGAAATCCGAAGCTTTCTCGGACTTGCCGGTTATTACCGCAAGTTCGTTGAAGGATTTTCCAGTATAGCCAAACCTCTGACCCAACTGTTGAAGAAGGACAAGAAATTTGAATGGACTCAGAAGTGTGAGGATAGTTTCCAAGAACTGAAGAAGAGACTAACCTCAGCCCCAATTGATTATGCCAGACGTCACCCAGAGTTTCGACGTGTATTGCGATGCATCACGCCTCGGACTTGGTTGCGTTCTGATGCAAGAAGGCAAAGTTGTGTCGTATCTGTCCCGGCAGTTGCGACCGCATGAAGAGAATTACCCAACCCATGACTTGGAGTTAGCTGCTGTAGTCTTTGCTCTTAAGAAGTGGCGTCCCTATCTTGCGGGACATCGCTGCGAGGTCTATACAGATCACAAAAGCTTGAAGTATATTTTCACCCAGAAAGATCTGAACCTGCGACAGAGGAGATGGATGGAATTAATCAAGGATTATGATATTGGAATCCATTATCACCCTGGAAAGGCTAATGTAGTTGCCGATGCCCTTAGTCGCAAACCTTGCACCCTGAATGCCCTGATCCAAGCCGAACAGCCAGCCTTGTTCAAAGAGTTCCAAGATTTTGGACTAGAGCTTGTTAGCCATGGTTATCTCGCCAATTTAGAGTTAACCCCAACCCTGATGGATCAAATCAAAGAAGCCCAAAAAGGTCATGAAAGCATAGAGGGAATTAGGAAGAAGATTTCCCTCGGCAAAGCACCCGGTTTTACCGAAGATGCTGAAGGAGTGCTGAAATTCAATGACCGTATCTGTGTGCCCAATGTCACGGAACTTAAGGAGTTAATCCTGAAGGAGGCCCATGAGACCCCTTATTCAATCCACCCCGGCGGAACCAAAATGTACCAAGACCTTCGAGAAAGATTTTGGTGGCATGGAATGAAGCGAGAGATTGGTTCATTCGTAGCCAAGTGTGACATCTGCCAGCGAGTTAAGGCTGAACATCAGCGACCCGCTGGATTGCTTCAACCTTTGAAAATTCCCGAGTGGAAGTGGGATGAGATTGGAATGGATTTTATTACCGGACTTCCAAGATCCAACCGAGGCCATGATTCAATCTGGGTCATCGTTGATCGACTGACCAAGGTTGCCCATTTCATCCCTGTCAACACCACCTATCGGGGACATCAGTTGGCCGACTTGTATATTTCCAGAATAGTGAGCCTGCATGGTGTGCCTAAGAAGATTGTATCTGATAGAGGCACGCAATTCACCTCAAGGTTCTGGAAATCCCTTCATGAAGCCCTCGGAACCAAGTTAGCATTTAGCACAGCTTATCATCCCCAGACCGATGGCCAAACTGAGCGAGTGAACCAGATATTGGAGGACATGCTTCGCGCATGTGTTCTATCCTATGGTTCCAAGTGGGAAGATTGTCTTCCGTTTGCAGAATTCTCGTACAACAACAGTTATCAGTCCAGTCTGCAAATGGCCCCTTTTGAAGCCCTTTACGGCAAGAAGTGTCGTACACCCCTGAATTGGTCCGATACCGGAGAAGGCAAATTGTTTGGACCAGATACCCTCCGTGAAGCTGAAGAGCAAGTTCAGCTTATTCGTGAACGCCTCAAAACTGCCCAATCCCGTCAGAAGAGTTATGCTGACACCAAGCGCCGTGACCTCACTTTCAGTGTCGGAGATCATGTTTATCTCCGAGTGACACCCCTCAAAGGAATGCAGCGTTTCCATGTCAAAGGAAAGTTAGCGCCAAGGTATATTGGACCCTTCAAGGTCATTGCTCGTCGAGGAGAAGTATCCTATCAGCTGGAGTTACCCCAGAGTTAGGAGATTATCATGATGTCTTCCACATTTCCTTGCTCCGGAAGTGTCTTGAAGTTCCTGACCAGCCTGATGTTTTCAAAAACATCGACCACCTCTCCATCGACCTGAACCAAGACCTGACCTATCGTGAGAGACCCCTCAAAATTCTCGAAGAAGATGTTCGTGTTACCCGAAGACGTGCGATCAAGTTTTACAAAGTCCAGTGGACTAACCACTCTGAAGAAGAAGCAACTTGGGAACGCGAAGATTATCTTCGAAGCGAATTTCCAGACCTCTTTAGTACCCAGGCCTAGCAAATCTCGGGACGAGATTTATTCTAAGGGGGGAAGGATTGTAACATCCCAAAAATTAATATAATATTATTATTCCAAAAATGAGAGCCAACAAAAACTTTTGTTAATTATTATGTGTTGTTTGCATTGTTGCTTGTGGTAATTAATTCTTGTTGCTTGTGTTTTTCTTGCTAGTGGTGTTGTTTGCTCTAAATAAAAACAAGAAGAAAAGAAAAGAATTGAAATAGCAAATAAAGCAAGAAAAATAAAAGTGACATTGTGTCCCACAAATTCTCCAAGGGGAGAATCTAAAATGGTTTCGAATAAAATTGAGAGGAGAGGTTATATAAACTCTCCCATTTTTGTTCCTATAACTTTTCCCTCTCCAATTATATTTTCAAAATCTAAATTTAAAATTCCAAAAACCTTCCTTTATCTTTTAAAATCACAAAGTGTGTGGTGCAACACTTGTCAATTAAATTGCACCACAGCACCACAAAACCACATTTGATTATGTGAAACAAATTTTGAAAATAAATTTCAGAAATTCAAATTCAAATTTGGCTTAAGCATTTCATCGAACACATTGCAGTCATGCACTGTGTTCTTCCCCAATTCATCCAACCCGAAGATCAATTGATCAAATTCGAGTGTTGTTCGTCGAATTGATGCTGGCAATCCCTTTCTCCCCTCTCCCCGACCTCGCCGCGCTCAAGAAATCAAAGAGGAGAGGTTGGCGTCGACGAGACGCTTCGGAGGGGACCGAGCCCGGCGCGGCCGCGCCATGGTCGGCATGGTCGCCGTGCATGGCATCGCCGTGATCACCCACTCCCTGGCCCCCCTCTCACTCCCTCGCTTCACCATGCTCTCCCCTGCCTCCACCGCGCTCAGGAGAACCCGGGTCACCAGGGAAATCATCACCGTCGCGCGCCCCGAGCACCGCCCAAGCCACCACAGAGCTCGCCGGACCGTCCACCTCGCGAGCTCACACCACGTGTAGCCATCCTCCCAGCCCCCCCATCACCGTAGCCATCCTCCCACCGCCCTACGGCGAGCTAGCACAGCCGCGGGAGCTCCCCTGCGCCATGTCCATCGTGCACCGCCGCCGCGGGCATAAATACCCCACCCCGTGTTCAACCTCCCTTCACTCCACTCCACTGCCCTTCACCCACTCCCCCACCGCTCGTGCACCGCCAGGAGGGTGGTGACGCTGCCGCGAAGCCCCAGCTGCTCCCGAGCTTCTTCGAGCTCCGCCACTGCCCGAGGTAGGCGACGACGCGGCTACGCCGCGCTGCTGCTCCCCTTCCTCCCCTGACCACGCCACCTTGATCCCCGTACTCCCCGCACTCACCCGAGCCCTTTGCCCCTCTGTTTCGTGCACAGAGACGCCAGGACATCGCCGGAGACCGCTGCCGTGGCCGTGGAAGTTCAGCGGCTCGCCGTCGACGATTCACGCCGCCCCAGCAAGCTCCAGTGGCACAACGAACTTCCCCGAGCCTCCGCCGTCACCCTGCACCGTCCCCGAGCCTTCCCGAGCCTTGAGGTGAGAGAATCATCCACCACCGTGCCGCCGGCGCGGCGGCGCCACCACTGTTTGGTCGCCGCCGTTAGGATAGAACACGGGCCGTTGGATTTCAATCCAACGGCAGCGTACCCCTTTGTTAGATATCACGCTGACGGGCTGGCCCCACACGTCAGTGATTTGAACATTATCCGCAGCACGGGATTTTCCACTGAGTCACTGACCAGTAGGCCCCACATGTCATAAATTTAAACATTATCCAAACTGAACACTTTTCCTAATTTAGTTTCTCTGAGAAATCAGTACTGGACCCATTTTGTAAATTCAATATCTCAAGATTTAGGAATCCAAATAAATCAAACTCAATTGTTCTGGAAAGCTTATGAAATTGTATAACCAACCCAATTGGTCTCATGTCATTTAAATAAATATTTAAAAAGTATTATTGAAAATGCCACAGAAGGTTTAAAATCTAAACTTGTTTGTTTCTGATACTCTGTTAGTCCAAATAATTCCAAACCAATTTTGTAGCTTAGTACTGCCTTGTTTTAGCTCCCCTAATTTTGGTAGAATTAATTAAGCAATATTAATTGTTGACTTTAAGATAAACCCATCTGGACTAAAACAAACAAATATGTTTATTTGTTGACGCAAATGAGTTAGGACCAATTTTGTTAGCTCACTTATAGCCATCTTTAGTTACCCCTAAAAGGGTTTAATTTTTGAGCAATAGAATTTAAATGGTAGCTAAAACTTGATTATTAAGCTACTGGAGTCAATCCAATGTGCAGGGAGTTTGGTAACTCCAAATGACCCAATTCAAATTGGGTTGTCTTCTACACATCAGTAGCTTTCCATAGAATTTTAGTTTGTATTTTTGTGACGAATAGAACTCAAGTTGTGGATTTAAACATGAATAACTAGTTTCTGCCATAAATTGGACTTAATTAAATAATGTTTAATTCAACTTTTTGGAAAAACCAAATTGTGTGGTTTGATGTGTGCAGTAGCTAAATGTGATGTTTGTGATTGATACGTTGTGATGCTTGCTCGAGTAGTTTAGTAATTGTTTGCATTGCCTATTTGACGTTTAGACGAGAACGTTGCCGGAGTCTACGAGGAGGGGAATTCTCTGATCATCAAGCACAAGAACCCGACAACTTTGCTGAGCAAGGCAAGCTATTCTCTGAGCTTGCACTACAAACTTATGCATCTACTTTCATAACATGTTTTACCCTCAAGGCAAGATTTATAAAACCTATTTCAAAAGTATATGGAAATTATTTTGCCACCTATGTAGAACTACAAGATAGTTATATCAAATTATAGGATGGAAAAAACAACTGTGTTTTATTCAAAACTCCTTTGAAATTACTTGTGAGATTATGAAATACCGAGATGTCAGTGTTGGAATGGAGAAGTGGAAAAATGGTGATGTTTATGAAAAATGCACAGTGTGTCCTTGTACTTACGTCAACCATCCGATACCCTGTGCGACCACATCCACCACATATGGGAAAAGGGCGTAGTCATATAATTTGCTCATATTAGTATGGGATTCCTCAACAACGAGGATGACCTCGTTCCATGAGGGGATGGTCACGGCGACCTACCCCCTGACCTGGGTCCTGGCATCTGAGGATGGGGGTTGAAGGGTTCGCTCGCCGGGCAGAACTACGAGTCCTCACACTTAGGTTTCTCGACGGGGAATCTGGACTGGGTGTCGATGGAAAGGATGATAATTTCGTAGCGGTAGGATCCTATACTAGCATGAGCAAAGGACAGGCTATGGTCGGCGGCTTACTTCGCATACACCCTGTATGGCGAGACGTGGCGGACACGATGAGCTGCCGGATGGATGTGGGATAAAAGCGTGCTACCTCTGCAGAGGGTTAAAACTATTCGAATAGCCGAGTCCTTGGATATGGACAGTTGGGAGACCCTACTTTGACCATGTGCAAGTTTTGAAAACTTTTAAGTAAAAAGAAATTGAAATGGTGGTGTTGTGACACAACTATACCAAATGGAGTGGTATGAGTTGTTGGAATAAATGGACTATGGTGACCCATGGTCAGGAAAAGGAAGGGTTTTGGAGAAACAGATAAAATGGTGGTTTCTTTAAAAAGTGATTATAAAACTCTTCTTACCTTTTTCAATAAAGATATAGAGATGTGTTAAACAAACAAAAGTTGTAAGTTAAAATAGAACTAGTGCATACTCATGTTGGGGTAGTTTGTGAGTACATTCAAATGTACTCATATTGGTTTCGCCCCTGGCTATTGTCCTAGCCAGACTACGAGGAGGAGCACTACGCCGAGCAGGAGTATGGCGACTTCTATGCGAACTAAGGATCTCCACAAGTCAGCTGCCTGTCGGGTTGTCATCGTTAGAATATGATGTCTACCACGCCGTAGCTTCCGCTGATATTTTGGTTTGGCCCATGAAGGCACCTATGTAAGAACTTGGTCTAAATGACCATTTATGTAAGACTTTTTATTCGGTATTGTAATGGATGTAAACTTTGGTATCCAATTCGGATTATGTGCAACGACAGACTGATCACGGGATCGTTGTGTTAAGCATAATCGGGTATTTCGGACAGCTAGTCCGGGGTCCCCACAATCTCCTCTTATAGACAGAGTAGAAAGAAGATTATCTGCAACTGCCT
The DNA here is from genome assembly GCA_947311845.1 of Poa pratensis. Lineage (NCBI taxonomy): Eukaryota > Viridiplantae > Streptophyta > Magnoliopsida > Poales > Poaceae > Poa > Poa pratensis. The sequence continues at coordinate 69,409,208 of CAMZMU010000052.1, read as the reverse complement.
CCTTTCCATCATATGGAGACAGACTAGTACTTGTCAACTCGGTGATATCCTCCCTCCCAACTCATTTCATGTTAACATTGGTACTGCATCCTGGTGTTATTGAGGTTTTTGACCGAGCTAGAAGACACTGCCACTTGTATAGAACGACACATCGGATACCCCTCTATGGAAACGACAAGCGTTAGGCGACGGAGAATCGCGCTTTCCGCGTGGCCAGTGCGTACAACCCTGACCTGGGCCATGGCTGGCCTGTCAACATAGGTAACGGAGAAAGTATTAACTCCGTTACCCATATTATTGGCAACGGTCTTAATTCTGGCTCCGTTTCCGATATGTGCCTCTATAGCAACGGAGACTTTTGTGTGTCCGTGTGCAATGTGGACACGTTCCATCTTCGTCGAATTCGATGCGAGCGGAGTAACTGCTATGGCGTAGTGGCGTAGTGACGCCGCGTCACCGCCCACTACTCCTTAAAAACCCACGATCTCCCTGCTATCTCAGTACGCCACTTCGCCGCAGCCATGGATACTCCTACAACTCCTCGGGCGTTCGCCGCAGCAGTTTCCCGCTTTCGCTGAATTGGAACCGCGTCGTCGTGCCGGAGGCCATCGCGCAGAGGCACTGGCAATATAGGAGGCCAGTGCCCTGGACAAATGTTAGCCTTCCCGCTGGCTGGCGCGTCAACCACAGGAGGGTGCCTATGCCGCCGGAAGAGGACGCGGGATCCTCGGGCGCCCGCGACCGCAGCCGCTTGCCGCTGTGGAGAGACGCTCGTCCGCGGTCGCCTGGATGGAACCGCGTCATCGTCGGGCAGGCCGTCGCGGAGCGGCACTGGCAATATAGGAGGCCAGTGCCATGGTCAAAGGTTCGGCTACCCGGTGGCTGGCACCTCAACCGCGCGTCGGTGCCTATGCCGCCGGAAAGAGTTGAGCTGCTTCAGAGCCGCCGGCTCCTCCTCCCGCCAGAGCTGCGCGACGATCCTGCCTACGACGACGACGAGATGTGGGAGGGGCACACGGGCGGCGATGACATCGTCGGCGAGGAGCCGCGCGACGACACGGACGACTACGCGGCTTTCCTCGCATACGAGCAGGAGAAGGCGGAGGCCGAGGAGTAGTTATAGTTATTTATTTTTATGTTCTTCAACTTCAATACTAGTAGAGATCAGTATAAGCCCTGTGTGTCAGTGAAAAAATCAAAGGAAACGGTTGTTTATACCCTCCGTTTCCGATGTTCTACTTTGCTATAAATGCGCCCTTCACACAGCCCTAAACTCCATCGCTCTCACTGTCAGCCTCACTCTCAAAGTGTGGCGGTGCCTCCACGCAGCACCAGATCTCAGCTCCACCGTAGCGGCGCGCATCTCCCTCCCTCCGACCGTGGCGGCGCGCATCTTCCTCTCCTCCGACCATGGCGGCGCGCATCTCCCTCCCTCCGACCGTGGCGGCGCGCATCTTCTTCTCCTTCGACCATGGTGGCGTGCATCTCCCTCCCTCCGACCGTATCGGCGCGCATCTTCCTCTCCTCCGACCGTGGCAGCACGTACCCGTTCTTTGCTCCACCCGGGCAGATCTCGTCGCCTGATCTGTAGCTGGAGGGCGCATGGCGTGTCGATCCGAGGACGACGAGGACGACTACGTACTCCCGCCGCCAGATCCAAAGGTAATACATCTATTTGTGACCGGCCGTCGTGCCGACGAACTAGGGTTGTTGTCATTGTTCTGCCTAGGTTTTCTTCCATAGGACACTCATGAACAGAACTAGAACTAGGGTTGTAATACATCCGAGGACGATGAGGACGACCACTGGCGGATCCACCTTGAGCCAGCCGGGTGCACAGGACACCGGGAGAAGGAATTTTTCTTTGTAAATTAGCAATTTTTCATCACATATGCACCCCTAAAAATTGTTTTAAATGTATTGTGGTAACATGTGTGCATCCTGGTTAAATATGTTCTAGCTCCGCCACTGAGGACGACTACATAGTGTCGCTCGAAAAGAACATAACTAGCACAAATCGGTAGTGTATGAAACTCATGGCTGACTTATCTCCTTTGCAAAACAGATGTACATTTCGGTGACACCGTATAAAAAGCCGGGTCCTTAGCCAAGGTGCACTTGTCGTCCGGCATAATTGTTGGTACACAACAACTATGCAATGGATTTGTAAGTTTGTTATTCTGTCTTATGCATCCTTTTGTGTTGTATGTCCTTTATGCTAGATGTATAGTGAGCTAACATGGAGTCATATATTCTCTCTTTGCATTTCAGTGACCACTCTACAAAAGAGGCACCATCAGTACATCAGCACTCGCTTATTGCACTATGTGCAGAGTATGGTGCTGATCCGTTTAGCTCATTTAAATGAGCTAAATACAAGGTCGGGGACAAAGTGGCGAGTTGATTATATTTTGGCGACACCGTCCAAGAAGAAGATTGAATTCATGAACTCTAACAGCAAGTCATGAAGATAAATTAAGTTGGAAATGACAAGGATAAGTTTAGAGAGGCATGACATAGATAGATTTAGCTAGACATGTCAATGATAGATTTAGAGAGGCATGACAATGAAGATAAGTAATTGGTTGTCTTGTAATGCAATGTATCGGTGACATTTGTTATACCTTATGAATGAATGAATTTGTTAGCCTTTTTGTGCTTCTGCTATGAAATTTTAAATGTCCAGTGCCAAATCTATTCCTGCTCTAGGCTTATGAAGAAACCTCAATGCAAACGAGCAGAAACAGAATCTCCGTTACTGATGTTCCGACACATCAGAAACGGAGGTTGTGCACAACCGTTGCCAAACCGACGCCTCATCAGCGACGGTTTTTCGCCTCCGTTACCGATGAGGGCCTTCACATCAGTAACGGGGTCGGGGACACGGACCCTTTTTCCGTTTCCGATGGGGTTTTTGGCCCGTTTCCGATGTGTCGTTCTGTACTAGTGTGCTTATGGAGGAAAAAAGACAAGGATCGTGTAAATTCTCTTGCTTCCTGGGATATGATCTGCAAGCCGAAAAATAAAGGGGGACCTTGGAATAATTGACCTAAAAGTGCAAAATGTTGCTCTGTTGTTAAAACACCTGCACAAATTCTATAACAATGATGACACACCTTGGGTACAGCTCATCAGAGATACTTACTATCACAACACAACACCTCATGCTGTAATTGATTCGGGCTCTTTTTGGTGGAGGGGTGTGTTTGCACACTCAGATACATATAGAGAAATCACAAAATGCCAGGTGGGTGCTGGATACTCTATTCTGTTCTGGTCTGATTTGTGGTTAGATGAGAAACTTGAACACAAATTCCCCAGGTTGTTCTCTTTTGCCCTGGACAAACTACAATCAGTGGCTGAATTTATGAGCCCTGACAGCTGGATTACTGCCTTTTACTTACCACTCACAGTGGAAGCGCATGAGGAGTTCCAACAACTATGCATCCTATTATTAGATGTGCAACTTGATCCAGAAACAAAGGACACATGGACTTGCACTCTTGGTAAGGGAGAATACAAATCAAGCAGCTTCTACAAGCACAGCTTCAAACATATTGATGATCATGCTCCCTCCTGCTGGATATGGAAAAGTAAGTGCCAATCGAAGCATAAATTCTTCGCCTGGCTTTTGCTACATGATAGGATGAACACAAAGGATATGATGCTTCGCAGAAAATGGAATGTGGTGGATAACCATGACTATGTGCTATGTGTGGCACACCTAAAAGAAGACTGGCGACACTTGTTCTTCAATTTCCAGTTCAGTAATCGTGTGTGGAACTACCTTCAGATCCCCTGGATTCCTGGCACACATGCTGAAGCTCTTCTTGCTGCTAGAAAAGCTTTCAAGGGCCCCTGCTTCACTGAAATCTTAACTCTTGCTTGCTAGGCGATTTGGAAGCAACGCAAATGGATGGATTTTCAAGAACATAAGACCTACCTTCCGAGGATGGAAAGCTCTCTTCTTCCAGGAAATCACCCTTCTTAAGTACAGGGTGAAGGATTCTGTATATAGTGCTCTGACATCATGGCTAGATAACTTACATTAGTTTCTTTCTGTTTGTAAATATCTTGTATATATTGTACTTTTGGTGTGGGGAGTAATAAAGTGAGTGGAGGTTGTGGGGGTTTCCCCTGCAGTCATAAAGTTTCAAAAAAAAAAAACACAACCTACCTGCAGTTGAGAAAAAAATATCTCAGTTGCGAACTATGTGCAACCCATATACAACTGGAAAGAAACTCATATACAACTTAAACCACATTATAAATCCGATTGTCCTAGAGTTGAATGAGTTACAACTTAACATTCCCACTCAAATGAGAATTAGCAAACCAAGAAAATTAAGTTATTCCTCCCTTGAGTGAGAATTTAGTTAACTCTCACTCAGATGACTCCAGTTACATGTGCAATCGAGAACTTTTTAATTATAACTCACGAATCACTATACAAATCTTACAGGATTAAAGTTGAGTGAGATCTAGCTTAATTATCACTCCAGTCAGGATAGCAAAAACGAACAGATAAAGAAGAAGACTTCGTTTGCATAGTATTGAACACTAGCAATTATTTGTCAAAAAAAAACACTGACAATGGCCTCACAAAGGAGGTTGGCTCGGCCCGTTAGATACAAATGGATATGGGCCATTACGCTCTCTTGTTAACCCGTAGGCCTAGATTCAAAACCTGCACATGTTTTACCTCTCCTGTCTCTCCAAGAGAGTTCATTCTTCTTCTTGATGCCGTCCGAGATCGCGTCTGATAGTTTCGCCACGCTGCATGTGGCGCTCCGCCAGGATTTGTTCATAACCCAACAGCCGGCCGTCCTTCATAGTCCTTGCTCGTTCTACCTCGATCGTACCCAAAGACGCTGTCATCTTTTACCTCTCTTGCTCCGCCCCACACGCGTCCTACATAACCTGCAAATGCTGGAGCTAGGAGCATTGCCGAGTCCGTCTTGCCTCTCTACCCGTCCTTCCAGTTCCGACTTTCTCCTGAGCCGATCCCGGCTAGCATCCGACCATGAGCTACTTCAACCAGCAGCAGGCTCCCATCACCGGTAACCCCCGAGAACTCGAACGGTTCTTACTCAACCTCTGCGCGAGCTGACCGCGTGTTCTGTTCCTTTTTGTTTTGCCGGCGTGATGATCGAGCAGCGTACCCACCGCCACAGGCCAACTACGTGGTGGTCGCGCCTCCCGTGGGGCAGGCGGCGTACCTGCCGACCGCACCACCGCCGCCGCCGGGCTACCCAGGCAGCTACGCCGTGGCCATGGGTGCTCCGCAGCCCGGACATACACAGAGCCGCGGTGACAAGGCCTTTTTGGAAGGATGGTGAGCTTTGTCGCCTCACCTTATTATATACGTGCACTGTAAATTCTGTGCAAAAGAATGACAATATATGCACACACACTCTCTCAAATTGCTACAACTTCACATAACGCACTCATCACTATCCAAGCTGTGATGGTGTGATATGTGTTGTTTTATATCTACAAACCATTCATCCATATCCATCATACTCTGAAACCTGCAAAGGAGAGGAGGTAAACAATGATACACCGGGTTACTCATCATCTGTTATCTGTGTTGCTTTTCAGCTGCGCGGCCATTTGCTGCTGTTGCCTCCTCGACATGTGCTTCTGAGTAGACAGAGAGCAGAAGTATATGACAACGTTTGTTTGCAGTTGATTGTAGTGCTTGCTTAATACACCATCTGTTTAGTTCTGGAGTTGTAAGGGAGAGTCCATTTGTAACTAGACAACTGTAGGTTCAGTACCAGTTGTGCCTTCTATTCTGTTATGTTGGCATAGGCCTGAGGATACAGAGAGCAGAAGTACTCCCTCCGTTCTAACCGTCGAATTTAGATGAGTTCTATTCGTCTACACGCCAATGTATCTAGACAAATTACATGTATTGATACATCCACATGTAGACAAATGCAATTCATCTAATTCGAAACGGAGAGAGTATATGAAGCCGTTTGTTTGCAGTTAATTGTACTGCTTGCTTATACACCATCTGTTTTGTTCTGGAAGGGAGAGTCCATTTGTAACTAGCAACTGTAGGTTCATATACCAGATGCGCCTTATATTTTGGTATGTTGGCATAAGCTCTATTTATGCACATTGTACATACGTACTAATAAAGAATCATCATGCACCTTGTACTAGTTGCGAAGGCAAAATAAGATATGAATAAACCTGATAATTAACATAATAATAATTACTGATGACATCTCCGACAAGTATACAGGGTAACAAAACCTGAAATGGTCATATTCACATCTACAAGCTTGGGGAAACTCTTTATGCCTCAGGATCTGTGAAATAAACAGGGCTTTCTAGGTCATCATTGTTTGCAGAAGCGAATGAATCTTCAGACCCTACGGTTGACGCAGTTGAAGTGCTCTCTTCAGAATCTGATATTTCATCATGTGGATCAACTGGTACTTCAAGGTCGGACTCAGATCCAGAAGTCCCCAACATGAGTTTGTGGATTGCAGCCTTGGCTGACTCAAGAAACCATTCATCCTCCGGAAGAGCACTGAAAATATTTTTAGTGTGGGGAACAATATGATGTTCAGCAGTAGACAAATAGACAACCAAAAGACTGAAACAAAGGAAAGAAAATGATTACAGACCTTTGCGGGTCAACATCCCTTGCTGAGAATGCTGCAATTGCTCTAGTAATTATTACCGACACAAGCTGCTGAACTGGTCTGTGTGGGTATCGTCCACATACAGCAATCTCAACGAGGAAATGCATATCAAGGATAAGCTGAAAAGGGCAAAATACTGATACTTTCAGTATTTTATAGTCAAAATGACGCGAAATTTGATATGGAATACCTGCTGAAGTCCAGAAGGTTGGAGTTGGATGGACTTGTCCTCAAAGACATCCCAGAATTCCTGTTCATTGGAGAGCCAAATGACGACCGTTTCAGTTAGCCTTGATAGCAAGACCTTTTGTACCTTCTCTTTGCCTAGTAGAACATCACCAGCAATACTAGCTAGCTGCTGCAATCTTCCAAACAGTGCCTGAAAGAAAATTAGGTGAGACAGGTGTGTTTGGTGCAAGGCCTGATTAGAATGAGCCCAATACTTATGTATACATTGTCTTTGCCTTTCAAAATTATATCCCTCAGACTAAACAAAAATTTACCGAATAAGATGATCATGGAAACAAAATATGGAACTTTCCAAAGCAGCCACATTATCTATTGAGCAATGAACAGTTGTTGCCCAAGTAATGCCTAGTTGGAGCATGCGTCAAGTTGAAATTAATCACCCAGTGCCACACCCCCAAACAAGGATCCATTCTGTATTTTTGTAATATGGGAATATGGCAACTAGAGTTTTCATAAGAAACAAAGAAAAAATTACACTTCAAGACTAGATGCAAATTCACATCATTAAAACGCAATCACCTGGAAAGATAGTGACGGTAAGGGATCAGAATCCCAAAGAAGATCTTCCCTGTTCCCCTCCAAGTACATTTTAGCATCCAATCGTGATTTCCCTTCCAAGTAAATAAATGATAAGACATACTGTCGGCAAAAGTGATCCCTCAGTTTGTCCAATGAATGTTGTAGATGACGTTTCCACTCTTTGTATTCTGTGGAGTATATGGACCCAGGACCCAGGCCTTGACTCGATCCAGTAGTTCCTTTCTTCTCGGTTTGCATATCAAAAAACTTGGATACAGCTGCTGGCAATAATTCATCTGCTATGGTATATGCCATTCCGATTAGTGCAAGCTGCTGCGCATCACTTTCAGCTTTAAATTCTACAGGCTCTTTTGACCCAACTACATTATCATCTTCAGAATGTCCTGGCAAGACTTTGATAAGTGTTTCAACATATCTATCAAATAGCTGGAGAAATTTGTTCAAAATTGTTCCACCAAAGTGAACTATGGTCATTGGGGTAACTTGATCCAAAACATCCTGTAAGAAGCACATGCAAAGTCAGCTGCCTCAGATTATCAGATATGCAGTTAAGTACAGAAAACTGTGGGAAAACGAAATTAACTACACAACATTGCACTTTACAATGTTTCCAGCAAAAAACTATTATATCCAAAGTTCAACAACAGGTTCTTAGCCAGTAAAAATATATACATCACGCTTAATAATTCTGCATAGGTGCACCGTGCACACAGGGTTTTATTACAGTTGTGCATGTCTTCTTGTGTCAATTAACTAGCATCCATCGAGACTGTGCTGACTATAGGTTCACAGAGGGTGTTATTACAGTTGTGCCTGTCTGCTTGTGTCAATTAACTAGCATCCATCGAGACTGTGCTGAGTACTAGCATGAAATAAGTGAGACTAACAGTGAGATCATCCACATCGAGCAAGGTTAAACAAGAGTTTCAAGGGATGTTAGAAACTTTGCAACTTACAGAAATGCCTTGCTTCAGTAAGGTGCAGATTTTTTACCGCAGATAGAATTTATTGGATCTAATACATGTAAAAAGTACAGACAGGGCTAGTCAAATGCTTAAAAAAAGATGCAACCTAACATGACGTGAAAATGAATTCTCATACATAGTAGCACATGTGATGGTAATAAGGAAAATCCAGAATAAAAATATCAACGAATCATAATCAATACAAAGAGAGCTCACATTGACAATGGACATGAAATTCTTTCCACTGCTTGTAAGCATCATCTTAGGTGCAACTGCATTAGATGGCAGTGATCCTTCTTGAGGAGTGAGAAGCAGAATATCATCATTCCTTGCTGAATCAATAATATTTTGTCTCACCCTTCTAAAATTCAGATCAAGCACTTCTTCGATATAAGGGCGCAATAATACCATAAGTAACTTTGAGAATTTCAGTCCATGTGATTCTAGACAAGAGCAGTGAGCAAGAGTAGTTTGTATGCATATGCAGGCAGAGCGAAGGGCAGAATCACTCTCAAGTGAAGGGGATTTTTCTTTAACCAAACGCGCAAAAACTTCTATTTCATATTCAGCCCATTGGGTAATCCGATTCATATTCGTAGGGCTATCTCCAAATAGTGTACTAGATTCTTTCAAAACCTTTGAGATAGCTGAGAAAACAAGTTGTGACAAGGTTGCAGAGTAAGTTTCTTTGTAGACTGAACAGGTGGGAAGAAACCCCTCAATATTTTTCTGAAGGCGTGAACCATAGGTTTTTAGAAGTACTTGATGGGCTACAGAACCTTTACCAATCTTAATTAAACCAGACAAAGATTTTCTTAGTTCAGTAATCGATAAAGATGACTGTTCTGAATACCTAACAAGCTGACCCTCAAGAGTTGATTTCCTTCTTAATAGTGCAGCCTTATAGGCAGAAATTTCTGCATCTGATTCTTTGCCTGAATTATCTATAACCATATATTTCTTCTCTTCAGCTTCCAGAACAAGCAGAGCCTCCTCTATTTTGTGCTCTGCTAGCAAATTGTCCAGTCTATCAAGAAAAATAACTTTGGGGTCTTGGGTACCAACAGATAATATTTCATTAAGTTCACTCTCAAAATCCTTTTCTACCACATGTTCTTCCTTGCTATATTTTTGCCACATTTCAAGCTCACGGCACACACCACTCATCAGATCTTGCACAAGCATCCCCTGGGCAGACACGTGCTTCTGTAACTCAATTAACTCTTGTTCTGCCTCAACAACCTCCTCAGATATTCTGCATGAATACAAAAATTGTTTGGCAATGAATGCAAGGAAGTGTGCAGAATAGAAGCACAAGACAGACACTATAGTTCACAATCAAATTTTTACTACTTGAATGAAGGTTAATGCATCAGGCAGAGCATTTACGCGCTTCGACAAAAGTTTGACTTTCAGGTTATCATACATTCACAGTTTAAGTTGTTTTAAGTTAGGCAACATTCAATATCTGGAAATAAAATACCATAATTTTTTATGTGTTCCCTGTGGATGTCCTTGTTACAAATATCGAAGTCTAATAACACAGATGCCAATAGTTGTCTAATTCTAAGCAATGCGGGTTTTTTAATAGCTATGCATGAAATCAGTGTAAATGTGTAACAATCAACTGTAAGTTAGGTCTTTTGGCACACGGCAGCAACCTACATGTTACTGGAAGGTGACCAAACAGCCTTTTTGGAATCTTCAACCTAGGCACATACTAACCACCAAACAGTGTAGAGCCGATAGCAAACAAGATATAAAAACTCAGAACAGAAGAAAGTATGTGTGTGTTCGATTTGTGCCATATTATGCCCTCACAATTTTACAATCCATTGGCTAGCCAAAAACTGGTTAAGAGATTTCTTGGACCTTTTTGGCCAATATTTTGGCAAGAGTGTGAAGCGAATGTAAGGTGGATAGGCTACTTTCATAGGCAACTAAACAGTGAAGTCTGAAATATTCTAGGTTGCCAAAATTTTGGCAGGGCACATACAGGCAGCAAAACATACCCAATTATCAACAATATAATGGCAACATTTTAGTAATCACAGAGCTAATATTGTCATTAATTACTTTCAGACGGAATGAAATAAATGAGTATTACCTGAGGAAAGCATGATATTTCGACTGCTGATTCCCGCACAGGTTTTCGATAGCATCCTTCAACTCCAGCAGCTCAGAGCAAATTTTCCTGATACCCTGTTAAACACAACAGCATCACTCACTGAGCACCGTGGCCACACTAATGAGATGGTTCCGGCAACCACCAGACTACCAGAGTCCCCACCGGCCTCAACAGACAAAGAGTTAAAGATGCAGGCGGATCAACACTCTCATTCAGTTCAACTGCAATGAGGTGAAGCTAGCCTAGGTTGTACGTCGAATTGCTGCAACAAGGTGCAGATATTGTGCCACAGATAAAACGCATATTCAAGAAATCAAGATTGGCGCACCAGATTTTACCCAAGGGCTCGTAATTAAATGCTGCGTAGGTTCATTTTCTACGAGCGATTGCCACAAGCAACGCCCGCTCTAGATCCAAACTCGCAGTCCTACTGAAAGCCAGCAGGCTGACCAGACGGCAGAAAACATTTCAGAAACACGTGGATGGACTGTTTTGGGGGAAGAAGGCGGCACGGCAACAAGTGAAGAAATCTGAGAAGAGGGAGGGAGAGGGGACTGGGAGGGGACGGAGAGGGAGAGCACCTTCTCGGTCTGGGACTGGTAGGCGGCGCGGACGGAGGACTGCGGGGTGATCCACTCGTGGCCCGGGAAGTCGTCCTCCAGCTCCTCCTCGCTGCTGCTCTCCATGGCCGACCTCTCCATACTCCGCCGAGCTCCTCGTCCTCGGCGCTCCCTCGAGAGCTCCTCCGGGTCGCGGGCGTGCGGCGGTGCGGTGAGCGAGCGAGCGAGCGAGCGGGCGGCGCGGCGGGAGAGACTGGAGGGGCGGTGGTGGTGTGGAGCGTGGAGGGAGTGCCGTTATGGGGGTCAGCAGGTCACCCACCGGCAGCGACCGGAGGCCTACCGTGCGGCCGGGTCTAGTCTAGGGGTTTTCCTTTCTTTTTCGAGCGATGCAGGTGGAAAAGCAGAGCCGTCGGCTGAAAGACGCTTTTGGGAGGACTTTGCCCTGGGCTAAAATCTGGCTAAACCCTATGTGCACTAGCAAAATTGCCCGTGCGTTGCTACGGGCGGCTGAACATATTTTAGTTCGTGAAATAATGCTTACAAAATCACACACACTATGGTTTATGTCATCTTCTACAATCTACCACTTGTTGCATCATTTTTCCATTCTTTGAAAAGCTTAGAAAATCTATGTATTATGTTGTGCATTGTACGGGAGCCAAAATAGTGAGATTATAATCTGTGAATAACTTAATTACCTCAATTAACCAAATAATTTGATTTTTTTGGGCTTCCACTGTCTTCTCAATTGTATGATGAAAAGTCTGTAACGCCGTTTTAATTTGAGTTTGTTTATGCTATTTTCACATGTATGATCACAATATAATTTGATTTATCTGATTATCTCATAGCCGATTCAATATAGACAGCCACATTTATTCAGAAAAAATAAAGACAAGCTAGAATCCAAGAATTATGTTGCCCCCAATTGTCATGTCACTCTTGTTGAAAGTAGACCAGGAAGTACGGCCCGCAATCCCTGCTTCGTCTCCGACCCATCAGTATCTGGTCCATCATCTGAGAATATAACAAACCTTGGCTGGAGCTGATGGATAAGTGCAAACCAGCCATCGAACATATAATTAATCTCCCTGTCATCGCCCTTTGCACCATCAAGCCAAATTTCCTCCACATCTCCATACCTGAACATGCAAAGGCAGAATCTATAAGGAGAGTAGAATATACAGTTAAGACTATATTCACCACAAAAACATATGGATAGAATCCACACACTCTGTAATACATGTAATAAATTAGGGGAAATGGAGCCTATATTTCTTTGAATCCAGAGCAATGCAAGAAGCAAAGAACTAAAGGCATAAGCACCAAATATTCAATCATCCGAGAGATAAAGTGCTCAGTGACTTTCACCAAGGAAACACCACAAGACGTTAACTTTCTTTTTTCATCAGGCATCACAGTCCACAATAAGCACAAAATACCCCAAATCCAAGAACGATACTACAACTTTCTGCAAAGGAACAAGCATAAAGGCTAACTTCCTAAATTTTCACATCAAGATCGAAGGTTTCCATGACCTGTATCTGCATGCTAAATTCAGTAGTTTGCTTTCAAGAAACTGCAAATAAAAAAACTAACAACGACAATACTGTAATTCGAGGTGCACGGATGAACACACCTGGTGAGCAATTCCGTCATCTGGCCCATGTAATGCTCATTGTACGCGAGAGTGTCGCCGTACACGGGCTCGTGCACTTTGCCTCGATTCCTGGGCTTACTCCACCACCAATGCCTTCTTCGCCTTTCCGTTTATCCCGACCACCGGCCGGGCACAGCAGGCAGGCGCTGACACACACACCACGTACATGGCGCCGGCAGATGCAGTCTCGGACGAGCCAGTGCACAAGGGCCGGACGAACACCATCCTGCCCGGTGAAGAAGAAGGTCTTGCACTCGTCGATGATCTCGTCCATGCTCAGGAGCGGAACCTCGCCGTACTCGGGCGCACACGCCTCTAACATGAGGCCGAGCAGGTCGTTCCCGTAGCCCATGGTGTCTTTGTTCGCGAGCCGGGTTTTGATGATGTTCATGAGCATGGTCCTCACCTCCCTGTCCAGTTTCCATATCTTACGGTTCTTTTCAGTGGGAAGGTACCTGATTGATTTCACGAAAACACATTGATTAATTATCTGCTGTGTGAAACTGTTTGTGTATTCTGCAGTTATCTGAAGTGACAAAGGGGAAAATTAAGGTAGCTGTGGTTTACCTGAATGCTGGGATTTGGACGTTCAGTACAGTGGAGAAGGCAAGAAACTGGAGCTCCCTCTGCGCCAGGAACACTTTTTTCCCATCCGTGTAGCTGCTCCCGAATGCCGTGTGAGAGATCACGTCCGCGGTTAGCTCCTCAAACTGCCTGCTTAGATCAATCTCCACTTGGCCGCCCTTCTCCATCTTGGCTTTCCACTCGGACATCATCAATCCAGCGCAGTCGGACATGGTCACGGTCATCATCTAGAGTGGGCGCCAATTGTCAATGCACAAAGCGTCAGCTAAAGTGGCACGCATCGTGTACACGAAGTTCAGAAATAGAATACGAAACACATACGTCAATACGTGCTGTTGCCTTCAGACATACCTTGAGCTTGTCCATGTTGAATGCAGGGTGGACGACCTTCCGGTGGCGCTTATAGTCGTCGCCGTCGATGAGCACGAGGCCTTGGCCGAGCAGGCGGGCAATGTGCGGGTTCCCGGAGTTCTTGGGGAAGACCCCGTTGCGGGTCGAAGAGCACCTGTTTCACCACGTTCACGTCGGCGATGCACAGCGTCGGTCTTGCCCCGAACCAGTACAGGAACGTGCGTCCTGCAGACAGAGCAAGGAACAAACAACGTCAGAACAGGAACATGATAAATGGTGCCGAATTACCGAACCGAGGATTCAGTTTGGTGAGTACCGTGGATGGGGATCCATTTGCGGAAGTGCGGCTGCACCATGGGCACGAAGTCGTGGGAGCCGACGTCGAGCGCGGCGCCGGCGGTCTCGGCGCGGAGCCCCTTGATCTCGCCGAGGTTCCCGGACAAGAACCGGTAGCCCGGCCCGCCGACGCCCTGCGCGCGGAGCTGCCTGGTGATGGCGCGGGGCCGCCACACGAGGTACATCAGCTGGCTGAACGCCCACGACGCCAGCACCGCCGCGACGGCCGCCGCCACGGCCCAGACCAGACCCGCGGTCATGGTGGTCGCTCAGAAGTCGGGAGCCTCCGCCTGGACCGCCTCCCGTTCCGGCTCTCGCCCTGCCTCCGCCCCAGCAGCGACGGCACCATGTCCTGCTGCCGTACTTCGCGCCGATCGCCGACCGGCTCGGCGCGTTGCAGCCCTACCTCGGCCCCATCGCCGAGCGGCTCGGGGTGGTCCCCGTCCCTCACGGCGTCGCCAGCGCGCTCGTCAAGTTCTGGCGGCGTCGACGACGGGCAGAGTCCGTGGGGGCGGCGGCGGCCAGCGGCGGAGGGGGATTGATTCATAATGCCGTGTGAGAGATCACGTCCGCGGTCGTCCGACGGGGAGGGGCCGGCGAGGAAGGCGGCGGCACTGCGGACGGCGGCGGCGGCGGGCAACGAGGAACCCTAGTTCGCTTGGGAGTTGCTGGTTTTCCAAAAGGGGCAGGACAAAATAACGAAACATTATTTCCACTTGGCGGTGGCGGTGTTGTAAATTCTCATAAAACATAGGGGTAAAATCGGAACTTGAAAAAGACGTACCAACCATCACCTCTGGCTATATTATATAGTAGAGATTTTGAATGTGGCTTCAATTATATCGGGGAGGGACTCGTGGCCTAGCAGTTTTTGTTCTTCTGAAGTTGGAACTAGATTATGGTACTATGATTTTTGTACATCAGGAAATGTTTTGTGTATAAGTTAAGCCAACTCCAACGGGCCGACGTAAATGGACACATTTTTTGTCCGTTTGGGTCGTCAAACGGAAAGAAGTCTCACCCATGTACGCCCCTCCCTGACCCATGAACCCAATGGACCGACGCATCGGGTCCTCACGGACAGGGTTTTGCTCATTTTTATCACTTTTAATCATTTAACCAAACATATATAACATATAATGGCTAGCAACGAATCGAACACATCACGTTATACCCAAAAGAATATTGCCATCCGGCATACCACATCAAACTCAAAAAATGCACATAGTTTCGACCATCTCGGCGATATTTCAATGCCGGTATTAAACATTGTTAAAACGATTGAGATGTGATCTCTCTTGGTGCTTGATATGTCTCAAACGTATCTATAATTTTTGATTTTCCATGTTGTCTAACCTATTAACAAGATGTCACAGTGCGAGTTCCTGTTTTCTGCTGTTTTTTGTATTTCAGAAAAGTTGTTCTGGAAATATTCTCGGAATTGGACGAAATTAATTCTGGAGTTCCTATTTTCTCCGACACGTTGTCCAGAGGGGAGACGGAGCAGAGCCACGAGGCCCCCACACACGACCTCGGCGCGGTAGAGGGGGCCCGCGCCCTAGTGTTGTGTGGGGCCCACAAGCGCCTCTAGCCGCCGCCCTTTCGCCTATTTTATTCCACTCGACGTGAAAACCCTAAGGACCTGAGCAGAAATCCACGAAAAGTTCCAGAGGCGCCGCCGTCGTCAACCCTAGCTCGGGAGGGTTCAAAACCTCTTCCCGGTACCCTGCCGGAGAGGGGAATCATCACCGGAGGGCTCTACATCATCATGCCCGCCTCTGGAGTGATGTGTGAGTAGTTCATCCTTGGACTACGGGTCCATAGCAGTAGCTAGATGGTTGTCTCTCCACTTTGTGCTATCATGTTTAGATCTTGTGAGCTACGTATCATGATCAACATCATCTTATTATAATGTTATATGTTGTGTTTGCTGGGATCCGATGAATATTGAATATTATGTCAAGTTGACTATCCATCTATCTTTATATGTTATTTCTGATCTTGCATGTTTTCCGTTACTAGTAGATGCTTTGGCCAAGTAGATGCTTGTAACTCCAAGAGTTAGTATTTATGCTAGATAGTGGGTTCATGCCTCCATTTAATCTGTGAGAGTGACAACAACTTCTAAGATTGTGGATGTGTTGTTGCCACTAGGGGTAAAATAACAATGCTATGTCTAAGGTAATATGTGTTGTTTACATTATGCACATTACTTAATGCAATTATCCGTTGCTTGCAACTTAATACCAACGGGGGACACGGATGTTAACCCGAAGGTGGATTATTAGTCATAGATGCAGTTGGATAACGGTCTATGTATCTTGTCGTAATGCCCAAATAAATATCATAGTAGTCAACATGTAATGTATATGCATTGCCATGCATTCAATATTTGTCAATTGCACAGCTGTAATTTGTTTACCCAACATATCATTTATCTTTATGGAGAGACACCACTAGTGAACTGTGGACCCCGGACCATTCTTTTACATCTGATAAAACAACCTACTATAATCATTATTCTCTTTTACTCTCTACAATTAATCATCATTTTCCACACCATACGTTTAATCATTTGTTTTCAGCAAGCCGGTGAGATTGACAACCTCACTGTTTCGTTGGGACAAAGTAGTTTGATTGTGTTATGTGCAGATTCCACGTTGGTGTTCGAGTAAACGGTGCAACCAACAACCTTCTTAAGATCTCCTACTCCTCCTGGATTCGATAACATTGGTTTCATACTGAGGGAAAACTTGCTGATGCATTACTTCAAACCTTCCTCTTTGGGTCTCCCAACGAACGTGTGTTTCACGTCATCAAGCTAGTTTTCTGGTGCCGTTGCCGGGGAGATATCAGTCTTCTGCAAGGGGAGTCTCACACTTCCAATCTTTTTATTTTGTTTTTTGTCTTGCTTAGTTTATTTTTATTTTATCTTATTTGCTTTAATTATAAAAAACACACAAAAATAGTTACTTGCATCTATTTTCGTTTAGTTCCTGTTATTTCATCATGCTTCTTCCAAAGTTTGCTTTAAAAGATATACTTATCATTGGAAAGGATAACATAGAAGATTTTTTTAGTCATGTCAGTAAGCTTAAAGATTTTGAAGATAGATCATTGGTAGAACTTGCTCCAAATTATGAAATTGGTGCAGCCTCTCTAGTTCACATGTTAGAAGCTACATTTGTTAATCTTAACCCTATAATGCATCATATGTTTCTTACACTCCATGACATGGAAGAGGGTGAGAAGAAAGATTTTGTTTTAGAAACCCTTCTTAAAGAATTTGGTTACGTTGCTAGTGAGGCTAGAAAAGTCTTTATTCGATATAAGATGCTTGGGTATCTATTATATAATTAAAACACAGGATAACCAACGGTTAGGATGCATCCGTTTTAAGCTAGAGTGTATCAAGGGATGAGATTAAAAACACATGGAACTAATTCGCATGGAAAAAGGCAGCCGTGGATTCCACTTCGTCATCTTCCATATTTCTTGGACTCTGTGCAACTTGTATTACGACTAAACGTATGATGGCAGGACTAGATGTAGGAATTGATTCGTATTCTAATTAGAGTCCACCACATCACGTACGAAATAAAATAAGATGCTTAGCAAAACTGAACACGTTCTCTTCTGCCATATCGGCCGTCATTGGTGTAACTTCCCTAGGATCAACAGGGATAGCGATCTCAGACCGCAGGCGTACAACGGACGCCGCGTGCAGCACCAGCAGCAATCAACGATGTACGTTGTGTGATCTGAAGACGGCAACTAGCATCCTGGCCCAGCATAAATCCTCCGATCTTTGATCTCGAAGCGACAATGTCGATCTCGCTGTCTGATCAAGCTTTCTAGGCGTGCCAAGGATGATGACGAACACACAAGGTACCCTGGATCTCTCTCAAGCTTTTCGACGAGTACGTATGGCGAATTAGCTACGTCAATCAGGTGTAAATCTACGACTGATGAAAGCCAGCAGGCAACGTTGGGATGATGGCGATCCAAAGAGGCAAACACATGTGGAACGCCAACGGTATTAGAGGAATTGGTGATCGACCATGCGGACGTCGACTCAAGCAAATTTGCTATGATAAAGTACAATCACCCGGGGATGCAAGCAGTGTTGTCCGCGCGTGGCCGGCCACAGCTCTCCGCGGTAGCCGAAAGCGCAAGCGGCTCTTTCTGTGATCCACCCGATGGAAGATGCGTAGCACGCACAATCAATCAGATACTTGGTCCTTCAAGAAGCACATATTTATTGGTTCGACGTACCGCCGGCCGGAGAAGCCATCAAATTAAGCAATCCAATCACCATGTATGCCGTGTGGTGGTACAACCTGGAGTGCAGATCCGTCTGCAATGCTCGCGACGACTAGATACCAACAATTTAAATCAGGCACTACCTCCCGTCAACAAACCCAAGTTGTTCTCCTTGGACACAAGGTGGTCCTACCGGTGCAAAGATAATTTACTTTGGCCGTGGTTACACGCTGATTTTTAAGTACAGATCTTTGTCGGCGAAGTTAGAGTTTCAAGGGCTTCGTAAAAATCGAGCTTGAAGATACCAACACTGATGTTTTGGGCTCTCTGCAGGTTTTTAACCCTAGGCTACGCCAATGGAGGTGCAACACGGTCCAAGTGGGCTGCCGGCCGGAGAGGCAACAACGACGAGGTGGAAGGCTCCGACGAGATCCTTGGCAGTGGTCATAGAGGTGCAAGTGCAACACGGTCCAAGTGGGCTGCCAGTGGGAGCGTCGCTGCAAGCTGCACACCTACGACGAGATTCTAGGCCACGGAAAGTCGCCAATGGAGGTGCAGCATGATCCTAGCGGCCTGACAGGAGGAGCGGGCACAATGGCAACCTGCACGGACCTAACCTGTGCTTCCTATCAATCCTACTGAATGACCCCTCCAAGTCCTCTACCTCCTGTCCATGCCGGGCGGCAGCCACAACCCGGCCAGCATGCAACGGCCCAACAACAGCGAATTGCCTCCTCAATTAACTGTCTAATCGATTTTATCGCCACTTTCTCCGACGTGTCTACCTTTCCTACTTGCCAAAACTAGACAGGAAATTTCTCCAATATAAGAAGTCATGTCCTGATTAATATCTCTTCGTTCATCTTTCTTGGCATAAATTTAGCTTCATGAGATAGCATCCAGTGATGCAGGTATCTTCAATACGTAAAGTCATAACCAAGACAAATTTGTTTTTGCTGAAGCTCAGATCTCTTCTAGGGAAGCTAACGTCCAGATTCTCTCTGCTAATCAAGCGCGCCTTATATCTTGCATCAGGTTGAAATTTTATACCTCCGGTAAGACGGCCTACCCATCAACTATTTGCTATTTTCCCACGAAATAGCTAGGCATGTAAGTTTTACTTATACAGCAAACTACAGGACGTGCAGACTGAAGTTATGGTTTCGATGTTTATGCACAACAAACGTTTGATAAACTGCTTGAAGAAGCTCAATGGAGTTTTTGGTTGCATGTTCGAACCAGGTAAATTCTATTAGTTGTAGAAATCACTCTTTATCACCCTGTATCCCTTTCATGTGTGAAGGTGTGTACAAAATATACGGTGGTCATGGAGCTTGAAAATTAGTGAAGCCGGTACTGATGCCTTCATGTTGATAGACAAATCGGCTAGCATATATAAGTATGAGAACATCAATGTGAAATACGCACGTTCAACAGAGCTGATTATTTCCACCATTAATAAGCAATTTATACCGGCGTAGATGATGAATCAAATTCTACAACTCTTTATTAGTTTAACACATCGGACAAGTCTAATTTGGAGATTCATTATGATAGAAAAATGGAATAATTATTTCCCGTATGGAATCAAAACAAAAATGACACAAAATTTATTAGTTTGGTTCCATGAGAATCGCAGATAAAATCCAAGAAATAGCCTATTTTCTGAATAAATTAGTTATGGAAATTAGTAGTATGACTTGGCAGTCCAACTCTATTAATATATGAAATCATAAATAATAAGAGATGGGAAATAAGAAATGTGGTTTTCATGCAAATTCAATACAAAGTTCATGAGAGGTATCTGGTGACGGAGGACCAATTTGAATATAGCGTGTCTCCGAGTACACCATTGTGGGTTCGGTTGTGGGAAAACGAAACAGTTGTGATTAAATTAGTCTAGGGGCCTATGTGATAGGTATGACTAATATAATTCAGAACTGACGAAAATGTTATACACTATAAAGAATAAAATATACATGCACTAGGGACGATGGCATTTGACCATTTTTGTATGAGAAAGTAAGGAGGTCGGGAGGAATAGAATAAGGTGCTTATTTCGGTGAAGTTCAGTTTATTGTTATAATTCACAACAACAACAACAAAACTTGGTACACCAAGAAAGGCAAATGGTGTATTCTTGGATGAGGAGTGAAATCATAGATCTATGAACAATAATTTTGCCTACCATATAGTAGTTGCGTAGTCGACTAACACAGTAACACTTCACACGAGACTAAGTAACTTGCGTTGAGAACAACATTTATAAATTTCCACTCAATAACACATCAACATCTCAGATTTAATACAAAATACATGTCGTGGAATATCTAGCCGCGCAAATGCGCGGGTCACCCAGCTAGTTATATTAATATTGCCAATACACTTGAAAAGGTGAAAAAAGATAGGCTTAAATACAATAATGAATCGAATCATGAAAAGGAAACTAAAATACCAATACCTTTTAAGCTCGTGGGAATGCATGAGGCTCTAGAAAAGAATTTTGATTGGATTGTTCCTGAAAATTTATTTGAGGAAGATAGTGTGCCTAAAAGTGTTGAAAGAGGAGTTTCTGAAACTTATATAGATAAGATACAATGCATTTTTGATCAAATGTACGACCTTTCAGTTGATGCTTCTACACTTGGTAATACTTGATGTATGCTTTGTGCCTAGCTAAAAGGCGTTAAAGAAAAACGCTTATGGGAGGCAACCCATTGTTTTTATTTCTACAATTTTTCTTTATTTGAGTCAAGGTCTTGCCTACTTCTGTAGTAATGCCTTTGTATCTTTATTTTTTCTTGCATTGTTGTGCCAAGAATAGTCTCTAGCGATAAGATGTTGCTAAAATTTTGATTACTGCGCAGGAACAGATTTTTGCTGTTCACTGTTTTGGCTCTGTAAAATCACAGAAAAATTAAAACAATTGATTACCCCCAAGAGCAGGGGATCACTATAGCACCTCTCAACGTGGAAGTAAGGTATCGATCCGCAGGAGCAAGAAGGAAAAGTTATCTATTCCCTACAACTAAAGTGTCACAAGTTTTAGTTGATTATGCACTAAACAAGTTTAAAGAACAAGGTGGTTGATTTGATGGATGGAAGTTTAATGTAACCAAGCAAGAATGTAAAAGTGTCCCAATCCTCTTCAGTGCAAGAGGACAAGACAAAGGTTTTCTCTTATAGGAACAATGGACATGGGTTCACTTAATCCTCTCTCTCATCTACGGTGATTATCATGTTATAGATAAAGTACACACAATTGTCATGTTTTAGTGGTAGCTTTTAATGACGGCTATATGTCCTAAAACACATAGTTGAAAGAAATACTTATTTGTGTGCTATGTCACCCCCGTAAGGCTAGCATGGTTGTTGTCACTCCCACATCATACTCTTTCTTTTTACCCCCAGATAAAGGATGTTGGGCGGTACTGTGTCACTCAATACCTATGCCGTGTCACATCGGCCATCCCGTACCCACATACATCATACTTCTTAAAGAACAATATTCTATCAAAGTATGACAAGTCATAAAAGTTCCAACACAACAGTAAATGCATAACAAATCATCTCATACCACAATATCCACCATAAGAATTACATAGATGACCGTAATCATGTTCAGCAGCTCATACGGTACTAATTAGTGAAGCTCAAAGAGAGGAGATACATAAGTTACTACCACAAACCCATAGTCTAGAGGGTGGACTACTCCCTCTTCATCATGGAGACGGTGGAGAAGTCGTTGGAGAAGGTGGACACCACCCCGGCAGCGCCCCGCCGGAGTTTTCCCCCTCCAATCTGCAGCTCCAGATCTTCGTTTTCGTGTTTCTGTGATATGGCGGCGCTTGTTTTCGAGAATGTCGTGGACTTCTTTTATAGGCGTTTTTAGGTCAAGACGAAGGCGGTGGAGAAAAGATCGACAGCTGCGGGTCCTCGAGGGCCAAGTTGGTGGGCCCCACGTGGCCAGGTACGTCTTCCTCCTTCCAAAATAATGACACTTGTATTTTTCCAGATTTTTATGACGTCGTTTAGGTCCCTGAAACATAAAAGGAAAGAAATAGGGTTTTCTGCCTGCGCAAGGTTAATTCGATAAAAATAGGAAACAATTATTTTATTTCCTAAAATCATTAAATAACAGTTGTATAACCCTTATATGATGCAAATATGATTGGAATATGAGTGATATAGTGCAAAGTTCATGTATGCATTTTACATGCATCAACATCCCCAAGCTTAACCAATACTCGTCCTCGAGTATGAAGGTGATAAAACTAACATGGGCTTTGCAATATAGCACTAACAATGAATATCAAAGATGATTGCTACTGCTACATAGAGTCAAATGATTCATTCTTTAAAGGAGTAGCAATATGCAAAATAGTTTATGAAGTGATATCAAGTATTCAAGCAAGGATGTTCAATGATAGTTCACAAAGTGTAACATAGAAGATAGTAATATGGACCACATGTATGCATAATGATAAGTAAGAACATCCTACTTTGGTCATAGAGTGTAGATGAAAATCTGAATATAAAAGGTGGACACTTTGGAAAGATGTATATGTGAGTAGAGGTAAAGCATGCATAAGTTTCATCTAACTTCCAAACTCTTCTACTTAAGTTAATGATTGCAATGTGGAATTCTTGGTGTCAAGCTCTCATTACCCCTATCATAGCATCTTGAATGATGAAAGTTTAATGTGAAAGCAAATATGAGTAGTGTGCTTGATAAAGTAAAGGTTAGGTGTCTCATGCCCCTTGAATACAAGTACCTACACCATGATTACTCAACTTAGGAAACAAAGCAAATTCAAGTTATATATCATTGTAAGTAATAATAGTATCATCAAGAGCGTCAACTGGGGTACCTCTTGTCCCAGGATATGGAACAAGCCCATATCAAAATGACAAGACAAACAAACAAGATGAACAACCTCAACACC
Organism: Poa pratensis; assembly: GCA_947311845.1. Classification (NCBI taxonomy): domain Eukaryota; kingdom Viridiplantae; phylum Streptophyta; class Magnoliopsida; order Poales; family Poaceae; genus Poa; species Poa pratensis. The sequence goes on along the minus strand of CAMZMU010000052.1, from coordinate 69,385,963 downwards.
TTTTTTATTTACCATTGGAATAGCTTTTTATTATAAGGTGCATCACAGACGGTTCACCATAGCATGTAAGTAAATTTCCACCATGAATGATGCATGGCTTAGATTAGCGGCCCAGACGTCTCTCTAACCATTTATACAAACTCATTTAAACTACTTCATTTCCACCTTATTTCACCATGATAGGCATCCATAAACAAAAGTACATGATATCAACTAAATGAGATGAAGGAGCATGTTGAAAGCTTTGCATGTGACAACACATATGGGCTAACTCCCAACCTCGGACATTTATCAAGCCACTAGCATCATATTATTAATCACAATGGGTCATGTTTTATTTATGCAATAAAAATAAAGTTGTGCATCAAGTTCGTGAGAGCTATATAACCAACTTTTCCCATAACAATCAATAACATAAACATTTTCATTTAGAGGTATAGATAACACAAATATCATGATATACATACTTGGAATAGCATAAAGTCATTAGGTAGATATGGTGGACTCACTGGAATAACTTTGGTTGAAGGTGTTGGAAACAAGTTTTTGCTTGTTGGAATGTTTGTGCTAGCAAGAGGGAGAAAGTTGACCATCTAGATGCATGCATAAGTGTCCATAGAACTAACTAATCCATGTTAAACAAAGTAAAATAATTTTCAGCATCAAAACATGAATAAGTGATAGCTCTTAATAAAGCATTTGCAAATTATTACTTATTAACAAGCTCATGAATCATGCAACTATATGTATCATTAAAAATCAACTCAAACATCCCTTTTCCCAATATGATAAAAGCATCCAACATATTTCAACCCATATTTCCAGTAGCTCTTTCTTATATAAATGATAATGTGGTGGTCTCACAAAATAACAAACAAACCAAAAACAAACAAAAAGACGCTCCAAGTTTATGCGATAAAGTGTTTCGATCGAAAAACAGAAGTTAGACGTGTGCAAACCGAGAGTGTGTAGGTCCAGTTGGGTTGTCTTCACATCCCCAAGCTTATGTTCTTCACCATACTTGGATAACTCTTGGTGCATCTCCTCCAATCCCAGTGAAAAAACTTCAAAACACCGTTTCTCCCATTTTCTTTTCTGTGGGGTGCATTAGTAGTGATAAACAAATAGGTTTCTTGCTGTATATAATCCTTAAATAAAACATCATATGAATGTCCAGAAAGTATATTATGTTGTATGCCTACTCATAAACTCATTGAATCAAAAATATTCAAGATAAAAGTTCAAAACATGCATAAAACAAAATGGGACAAAATCTGTCCAGAAAAACAGCAGCAGCAAAACGTATTTTTATACCCTACCAAACTTTGCCTAAAAATTCTGCAAAAATTCATACATACAGATGATGAAAAGTTGCAACTACAGTTCAAATATGAGCTCTTTCGGAGTTACAGAATAAGAATTAAAAATCATACCGTGCACAGATTCGTGTAGGAATAAAATCTCCGAACGCTATAAGCAACTTTTCAAGACCAAAATGGGTAAAACTTGGCACTTTATTAAAAACTCTAGAAACTAAAATAAAAACAAACTCTCTTGATACAGAAAGAGGACACAAAGAAAACCACACATAAAAATAACCGGGTTGCCTCCCGCAAAGCGCTTTCTTTATAGCCATATAGCTAGGCTTCTTACTTGTTGTTTATTGAAGATGAAGCTCATGAGGGAGCTTGAACTTTGATATTCCCCTCTTTCTTGGGAAGTGTTCCATGCATAATACTAGGGTCCCATGTTGCTCTCAAACCGATCAAAATAATAGTCAAGTTGAAACCTGGTTGAGAGAAAAACGGAACACAAAAGTAATAACAACGAAGTCTAACTTTCTTCCTATGCATTGTCATTTTGTATATGAATGAATCACGATGAATAGAAGTTTTCCAATGCATATTAACAATAGTTAATTGCAGCCCATAATTATTAGTACCATACAGAGGGTTCTTATCACCTCCTCTTTCATAATAGTTGCAAGTAGTAGAAGTGTATTCAACCATATAACCAATAGAATCTTCCAACTTAGATAATTTTGGGAACATAATGAGGATCATTAAATTTATTTTGGAATTCATTAGCATGCTTCCCTCTTTCAAAATAGTTATTAAGATCAATATCAAGTTTAATATCATGGTTGCAACAAAGATTTGGAACTAGAGATAATTGCAAGCCACATAAGTATTTCTCAACATAAGCAAACTTCTCCTCTATGGTGTTATTAGGAGAATTTAGGAACAAAGTAGGACTCTCATTAGTAAGAGTATTTTCAAAAACAGCAAGTATATCCTTTTTATCCTCACATAAGGTAGTAACAAGTTCTAAACATGGAGGATTATCAATAAGCATAGGATCATCATCTAAAGCATTATCATATAGCACATTTAAGCAACACTCCTCATTATCATCAATAAGTTCACTAGTAGCATTAAATAGTAAAGGAACATTATTACTTAAATCATAATAGCATGGGTCATCATAAAGAACTCGAACATGATAGACAAGTTGTATATTAAAGGGATGGTTTTGGGTAATCCCCCCATAACTATGACAAGTTTCATGAGGATGATTATAATTATTAGCATGATCATTTTCAGAATTAGTACCAAAGAGATTTTCAATATCAAAAGTACTATGCTTTTCCAAATCATGATCACTACTATAAGGAACAGGCATAGGATCATCATCGAATTCAGACTCATCAGCAACAACTATAATAGGAGCAGCATGCTTAGGGGAGGATACTGCTTCCTCTTTTTCATTAATAAGAGTAAAACAAACATTAGTCCTCTCATATTTTGGTAAGGTAGTTCCATCTTTTATAATATTTTGTATGTAAGTGTTGGCATGACAATTATTAACACAATAGAGATAACATCCATGTAACACGCTATTCATATCAAAAGCACTCATATCTAACGAAGAAGTTTTTCTTGATAACTCTTCACACCCCAAAAATAATGTAAGTTCATCATGTTGATTAGGAGTGATCATGTTATCACAAAAGTCTCCCGCAATATCCTTATTAGAGGCTGAGCATTGGAATTTGAAATGCCCCTCTTTATAGCAAAGTTCACAAACAAAAGGATATATGGCACAAACTTTTTCACCAGGATCATATAGAGCCTTGCTCCACATTCTAGTTTTTTATTCTTATGATGGATACAATATTCTTCTTCGATTTGATTCTTTTCACAAGGTCTAAGTGCTCCACAAAAATTAACATGCCTATAAGAAATAGTATTTTCAGAAGTTTGAGCATGTTTATTGCAATCATTAATAACAATTTTATTTTACATGCAAGTGTCTTTAAAAGGTTCGTGATACTTGTCCCAATTTTCTTTAGGAACATTCATAAGAGAGGCAAAGGTTTTACAACAATTAACCATAATTTGAGAATCAAGACCAAATTTAGCACTAAGCTCACGAAAACTAGATGTTTCAGTGAAAGACTTAACGCAAGCATACTCATAGTTTATACCTGATTCTTTACCTTTGTCGTTATCCCAATCTTCAGTATTGCGTTGAATTGTTTCAAGAAGATCCCAATTAGCTTCAACCTTCTTACTTGTGAAAGAACCTCCTGAACATGCATCTAGATGATCCTTGTAATGACCTGAAAGCCTTGCATAAAAATTAGTGACAATTATTTCCTTAGGAAGCTCATGGTTAGAACATTTGAGTATTAATGTTTTCAGTCTTCCCCAAGCTTGAGCAATGCTTTCTCTATCATGAGGATAAAAATTGAAAATGTAACTCCTAGCTAGTTGCACTTCATGAAGAGGACAAAATTTAGAGTAAAAGAGAGATTCAAGTTGTTTCCAATTCGAAGGACGATCATCCAGCATCTTATACCACTCCTTTGCTTTGTCCTTAAGTGAAAATGGAAATAGTTTCCTCATGACATCTTCTCTTGATAAACCTGCAACCTTAAACAACTCACAAAGTTCTGTAAGTTTCAACAAGTGATCCTGTGGATGGATTGTTCCATCCCCTGCATAACGTTCATCCATAACTAATTCAACAATTTCCATAGGTATTTCAAAAGGGATACTTTCAGTAGGTTGATTTAGAACATTACAAGCACCATTAGAGTTATCACATATAGGAGACAAAGTATTATCAAAGCAATTTTTCTCCTTCAAAGCTGGGAAACCAAAAGGATCCTTTTCATAAAAACTAGCTTCCCCAAGCTTAGGCTTTTCTATAGCATTAGCAATAGTAGTGTTCAAAGAATTCATGCTAATAACATTGGTATCACTATTATGCAAACAAACTTCCATAGATTTTTAATTTTCTGCTCAAACACATCATGTCCTAACTCAAGATAAATTTCATAAAGCTCCCTAATTTTTTTGTTGTTTTCCATTTTCTAATTTTTATGGGTTTTTGATATATATAAAACTAATGAGAAACTCACAACCAAACAAGTTTAAAGGAACCTCCCCAAGCTTAGATGATTGCAAGATACAAAGTCTAGTGCACACAAGAATAGAAACTTAAGCGCTACTGACATGGGTATGCCTATCGGGTACCCTACCATGAGGGTACCTGGTGCACGTATCGACTAGGCCCAACTATCAGAGCCTACATGAAGCCCATGAAGGGAGGCCCACGAAGATGGAGTATCCTCCAAGTTTGGCGAAGCAATAGTCGGTTTAGAGTTTCCTTACTTGTAAATCGAGTCGGTTACGAACACCCGAGACCCAGCCTATTATTTAAGGACTGGGAGGGCCATCGAACCAGACCACGTACTTTCAGAGCCACCAAAACCCTAGCGAGATCGACATCTCGCCGGGACTCTTGTAACCATCATATTCACAAAGCAATAACAGACAGGCAGGACGTAGGGGTGTTACCTCCACACGAGGGCCCTGAACCTGGGTAAAATCTTTGCCCTGCTTGTCAGCCGACGATACTTCCAGCTCTACCACGTTCTCTCCCCCATATTCATAACCTAGGGACCTTAACCATGGGTCTTGATGAGTCTACCCCTCGTCAAGTGGCGCCGTCTGTGGGAAAGAATAGCGCTGGACTCGAAGTTTCGCCGGTCCCAACAGCAAACGGCAAATCGCCGATCACACCAGCAAACGGCAACTCGCCGATCTCATCTGCAAACGGCAACTCGCCGGCCATGTCAGCAAACAGCAACTCGCCGATCCAGGCGACACACGGCGACTCGCCGATCCACTCGAAAAGCGGCAGCCTGCCCGCTTCACCTGCAAAAAGCGCATCTGCTCTTCCAATGAATTTCAATCCGCACTCGCCAGAGCTTCAGGAGGCGTTTTCTGGCCTTGAATCAGGTTTGAGCTTAACTGTTGGAGCATTCAATTTTTTCGTAAACAATCTTGGCACGCAGGACTCGACAGATCCGCAACAACGGTGCTGGGCGCACTCGAGGCTCCGTCGACTGCGCTCGCCCCGTCGTCGATTCCTGAAGCCTGCTCGCCCGCAACAACCATGTCGACCGGCGAGCTCGACAGGTTCATGATGACGGAACTCCAAGGCGAGGAGGCAGAATCAGCATACCGCACAAGCAACGTCGACTTCAACCTACCACTCGACGAAGTTTCGACTGCGGGATCTCCCTCGATGACTTCTACGAGCCCGCGATTCATAACGACAGCAACGTCGACTCGGAGATCTTCACCAACACCAACCTCGACTCAGAATCCATAATGGCTCGCCAACACCGAGATGAGCATAGGCGATGACACACGACAACGAGATTCGCCTCGAAGATCTACTCGATGAACATACTGGCTCTGACATGAGCCTCGACGGCGACGTCGAGTCCATGACTGGAATCGACAGCACATACACCTGTCCTCGGGTCACGCCCCATCAGGTCTACGTGGCCTTCACCGCAGAATCATCCGCAGACGCAGCCGCTCGCAGGCCTGCACAATTCCCATGCACGGTAACCATGCCGGATGGGGTCACAACCTTGACAATCACGGAGGAGATGGCAGCAAAAGCAGATAAAGTCATAAAGGAGTGCACAATGATGCCACCAAATTCCACCCCAGAGGAGATGTTGACCTTCCAGTACTTCAACTGGCAGGAGTCAATTCGACTGCAAAACTACCGAGCGACGCTCGAGGAGCGCAAAAGGCAAGCCAGCCTCTCGAGTGCCCGAAGAAGGGAGCAATCCCTCGGGTCCACAATGCAACCAACCCCACGACCTAGGTCGCGGTTGGCAAGCCTTCCAGAACATGAAAGGGTAGCAATCACCCGTAACCTGTCGTTCATGACAGAGGACGCTAATGGAATCCCAGTGCCCAAAACTGCTGCGGGTGCATTATTCTCCGTAGGTGCTTACCTCAAGGCAATGCAACCTCCGGCGAATGACCCTAACGCAGCCCTGCATCGCCAACAACTCAAATCGCTAGCTCTAGCGGCACAGGCTATACAGCCAGAAGACAAAACTCCAGCAAGGAATCGCGATCGCGACATAGTCGACTCACGACACGCAGCACATCATCGCAGTGGTCGCAGCCACCACTCGGATGAAGGAAGGAGAAGCACGCGCCGGCACAGGTCCAGCAGAAGCAGATCTCGAAGATCCTATAGCAGCGATTCATACTCTGATCGAACCAGAGCCATGCGGAGCATTGTGCTTCACTCGACGCATCCGTGAGACGCGGATGCCCAAACGGTTCAAGTTGACAGGCGAACAACCCAAGTACAACGGTCGCCAAGAACCTTCTGGGTGGTTAGAAGATTACAGACTCGCCGTGGCATGCCAGCGTGGCACGAACACCACGGCGATGCAGTACATACGACTTATGCTCGAAGGAACTGCCCGCGACTGGCTCAAGTCGCTCCCTCCATCATCATACGACTCGTGGGACGATTTCCGCAGAGACTTCATCAAAAACTTCGAGCCTCTGTGTGAGCGCCCGAAGACATTCGAGAATTAAGGACATGCACTCAACGATCAGACGAGTCGTTGAGATCATACATACGGCGGTGGACCGAAATACGCAATTCGGTTGGCAAAGTGTCAGAAGACAGGGCCATGGATGCCTTCATACAAGGTCTCGCCAGGAAGGACTTCAAAGAGGCACTTGGTCGTGAAAAGCCAACCTCCCTGGCTGACCTCATCAAAGTTGCGACTGAGTGGGCAGATGGAGAGGATTCTGTACGCAGATCCCGTGCTTCCCCAACACGCGACAACTACGAAAGCGGCAGTCGAGGCCGCAGAGATTCATACAGAGAAGATCGCAGGCGCAAACGTTCCAAACGTCCTTACGACGATAACAGACCCGAGTTCATGGCGGCTGGATACACACAACCCGGGAAGACCAAGATAGAAGCAATCGACGCTCGGATGATCGACGGGACAGTCGAGATCGCGAGCAGCGGAGCGACAGCTACAAAAGGCAAGAATGGCGCAAACGTAGCGACGCAAAACCCGAGCGGTCATTCGAGGAAAAGATGGACGACTGGTGCAGATTCCACCTCTTCAAGGGGGACGACGGAAAACTACGCTCCAATCACACCCTAAGGAACTGCAGGGAATTCGACCAAATGGCGACTGACTACATGATACGACTCAAAAGGTACGGCCCAGCACCTGCTCAGCCCACGCCTGCACCCGCACCACAGCCGAACGCTGTGCCCGCTCTCATGGCGCCACAGCCGCCACCGCAACCACCACCACAGCCTGCTCCAGGCGCAAACCTCGCAGGTGCCATACAACCCGTACTACGGGCGGAAGATGATCAATATCCACAGCCCCACGGGCAGATGTACATGATACAAAAGGGTCGCCCCTCCAACAGGCAGCAAAAGCTAATCACTCGACAGTGAACATGGCTGTCATGGCACCTCCTGCCGTGCCGATTTCTGAAGGGATCGGAAACCATCATAAGCTTCAGTCGAGAGGATCATCCCCCAGCTGTAGTTCGACCAGGGCACGCGGCTCTGGTACTCGACGCGCAAATAGGAGGCTACGCCATGACCAAGGTCTTCATGGATGGAGGCAGCGGCATAAACATCATCTTCGCGGACACGCTCCGCAAAATGAACAGGTCAGTCGAAAACCTCCCAAAATCTTCAAATACCTTCCACGGTATTGTTCCTGGCAAAGCAATTAGCCCAGAAGGCACCATACAACTCGACGTTACGTTCGGGGACAAAAGCCACTTCAGGACAGAGTCGATTGAGTTCGAGGTCGTCGACTGGAAATCACAATACCATGCTATTCTTGGTCGCCCGACGTTTGCTCGATTCATGGCGGTGCCACACTACGCGTACCTCACGCTGAAGATGCCAGGACCAAAGGGAGTCATCACTGTCCGTGGAAACTTTCAAAGGTCCGATGCTTGCGACCGCGAGTTCAGCAAAATCTCCGAGATGTTCGGGGTGGAAGAATCACTCGCCGACTTGGCGATTACCAACGACCGCACACTCCTTCCAGAGCATAAGAAGTTGGCAGTCGACAGATCCTTCAATGCTACAAATGACACAAGGTCGCATCAGGTGCACCCGACCGATCCGTCCAAGACAGTCAACATATCTTCGAGCCTGCCTATCGCATAGGAAGGCGCGCTCGTCGAATTCCTCCGTGAGAACTGGGAAATATTTGCGTGGTGTCCAGCCGACATGCCAGGTATTCCCAGGGAATTCGCCGAGCACTCTCTCCAATTGTTTCCAGATGCAAAGCCAGTCAAGCAAACGATGCGTCGAATCTCCGGCCCAAAGCGAACCGCAGTCGAATCTGAAGTCGACCGGTTACTCGCAGCAGGATTCATTAGGGAAATCAAGAAATCACAATGGGTGGCCAACCCCGTACTCGTAGAAAAGAAGCATACAGACATCCTTCGGATGTGCGTGGACTTCACAGCGCTGAACAAGTGCTGTCCAAAGGATCACTTCCCGCTACCCCGAATCGACCAGATCGTCGACTCCACCGCCGGATGCGCACGACTCTCCTTTCTGGATGCTTACTCAGGTTATCACCAGATAAGGATGAAGCAAGAAGACGAAGAAAAAACGGCGTTCATAACCCCACTCGGGGTCTACTGCTACACAACTATGCCCTTTGGGCTCAAAAACGCGGGTGCAACATACCAGCGCATGATGCAGGACTGCCTCAAAAAGCAAATCGGACGCAACGTCCAGGTCTACGTGGATGACATTGTCATTACCACAAGGGAAGAACACACACTACTCGACGATTTGAGGGAGACGTTCGCAAACCTCAAACGCTTCCATATCAAGCTCAATCCTAAGAAGTGTACGTTCGGCGTTCCAGCCGGGCAGCTCCTAGGGTACCTAGTCTCTGCCCGTGGAATCGAAGCAGACCCGGAGAAAATACAGGCCATCCTCACAATGCAAAGGCCTTCAAAGCTTCATGATGTGCAGAAACTAGCAGGACGAGTAGCAGCGCTCAGTCGATTCATCAGCAAACTGGGTGAAAAGGCTTTACCATTCTATCGACTGATGAAGAAGGCGGACAAGTTCGAGTGGACGCCAGAAGCTGAAGCAGCCTTCACAGATCTCAAGCGGATCCTCACAAGCCCTCCGATCCTCGTCGCACCTAAGGAACGGGAACCACTCTACCTGTATGTCTCGGCTACAAACAGGGTGGTGAGCACCGTACTGGTAGTCGAACGCATGGAGGAGGGGCACATCCAAAGCATACAACGTCCAGTCTACTACCTAAGCGAGGTTCTCTCCATATCAAAACAGCGGTACCCGCACTATCAAAAGCTGGCATACGCTGTATTCATGTCCTCAAGGAAGTTGACACACTACTTCACCGAGCACCCGATCACCGTGGTAAGTAACTCAGCAATCGGTGATATCCTCACAAACCCCAATGCAACGGGTCGAGTCGCAAAATGGCTCATCGAGCTGGCTCCAAGAGACATCAAGTACGAGCACCCGAAGGCTATCAAAGCACAAGTCCTACCCGACTTCACAACCGAGTGGATAGAGGCCCAATTACCTGGAGCACCAGACGTGTCCAATTCCTGGACCATGTACTTCGATGGGTCCAAGAAACACGAAGGCGCAGGCGCAGGCGTCATCCTCATATCACCAAAAGGGGACAAGCTACGTTATGTTTTGCAGATGGGATTCAAACTACCCTCCAATAACGAGGCTGAATACGAGGCCTGATCCATGGCATGCGGATGGCAAAAGCACTTGGGTGCACTCGATTGATGATCTACGGCGACTCCAATCTCGTGGTGCAGCAAACAATGAAGGCCTGCGACGCAATCGCGGACAACATGATCGCTTATCGCGACCTGTACAACACACTGGAGGGCAGCTTCGAGGGCTGCGAGTTGAGGCACATAGGAAGGGAAAGTAACGAAGAAGCAGACATGCTAGCCAATCTTGGCTCAACTGGCGCACAAATTCCACCTGGTGTCTTCCTCGAGCGCATCGAACACAGATCTATCAAGGAGAAACGAGAGCCTCCTCCGTCGACTACGCCACCCAAAAGCAAAGTGCCTAGCACAGAGGACCCCCCAGTCGAGGTATTTCTCATTGAGCCAACTGGACTCAACCTTTTCTGGCTTACATACTCCGTGGCGAGCTACCAGATGACATAACCGAGTCCCGACGCGTGACTCGAAGATCAAAAGCATACACCGTTATCAACGGCGAGTTATACAAGCGCAGCATATCAGGTATGTTCCAAAGATGCATCGCATTCGAAGATGGCCAAGCCATACTTCGAGACATTCATGCAGGTACCTGTGGGCATCACGCCAGCAGTCGATCACTCGTAGCCAAAGCCTTTCGCGCAGGGTTTTACTGGCCTACAGCACTCAAAGACGCGGAGGACATAGTCAAAAGGTGCGTCGGCTGCCAGAAATTCGCAACAAGGCCGCACGCACCCGCATCGGCGTTGAAGACTATACCGCTGGCCTGGCCTTTCGCCCAATGGGGGCTCGATATGGTTGGGCCACTCAAAAAATCATCGCATGGCGGGCATACTCACCTACTGGTGGCAGTCGACAAGTTCACAAAGTGGATCGAGGCGGTCCCCATCACAAATTCGACTGCTACTACGGCAGTCAACTTCATAAAGAGCATCATCTACCGCTTCGGTGTCCCAAACAGTATCATCACTGATAACGGCACAAACTTCACGGCTGAGGAGTTCAAAACCTTCTGCAAAGAGCAGGACATTACGCTCAACTACGCATCCGTGGCACATCCACAATCCAATGGCCAAGTCGAAAAGGCCAACGGACTTGTGACGAGTGGGATCAAGAAGCGCCTCCTGGTGCCACTCAAAAGAGCTGCGGGTGCTTGGGTCGAAGAACTACCATCTGTGCTATGGAGCCTACGCACAACTCCCAACACTTCTACGCAGTTCACCCCATTCTTCATGGTCTATGGTGCAGAGGCAATCTGCCATCAGATGTAAGGTTCAATGCGCCACGAGTTGAAGCATACAATGAAGAAGACGCGGAAGAAGCACTCGAAGACGCAGTCGACTTGCTCGATGAGGCGCGAGACACGGCCTTGGCCCGCACAGCTGTTTACCAGCAGGATCTCCGCAACTACCATAGCCGTCGACTGCGAACCAGGTCCTTTGTTGTGGCGACCTGGTTCTTCGACTGAAGCAAAAGAAGGTGCACAAGCTCGCTTCCCCATGGGAAGGTCCCTTCATCATCACGGAGGTCCTTGGTGGAGGCGCATATCGACTGAAGCACGCGAAGACAGGCGAACTCTCTCATAATCCTTGGAACGTTGCGCATCTGCGCCGTTTCTACGCATAAAGTGCTCACAGTCATACAATGTAATAGGCTATATGTCGGATGGCTGCAGGTTTCAGACGCGCTCTTTTCCTTACCAGGGTACCTAAGGGGACTGGAAGGTTTTTAATGAGGCGGCCTGCAGCCTAACATTCAAAAGAGGAATAAAATCAATGTTCCTTCGACTTCTTTGTGACTACTACCCGCATAATTCATACCTTAACCGCACCCGAAACCCTCGGGGGCTGTGTTATTGATCAAATGAGCTCTCGCTCTTGCAGAAACACAATGCCTTAGCCACCCGAATGCTCGGGGGCTGCGTAACAAGGATCCAAACAAAGAACACAAAAACTCTGCAGCCGCACTCGAATACTCGGGGGCTGCACAGTCATTGGTTCACAACCAACACATATTTCACAAACCCCGCTCGACTGACTCGGGGGCTCGACAAAAAATCAAAGTATACAAACTATACAATATACAAAGAGTCAAAAATTACACTCGGGGGCTGCCCCCTATACAAAAATTGCACTCGCAAACTATTCTAATCCTCAGGCTCGTCCTTTACGGGCAGCTCGGGACCGCAAAGCTGTTCGCGAGTGCACTCGATTAGTGTCTCCGCAGCTCGGATCGTGTCATCCAGGTCTTTTGTTCGAGAACCTCTCCGGCTGCAGGTGTCCGCAACACCAACCTTGGTTTTCGACTACGCATATACGCCATTGCAGCGTTGGCTCCAATCACAAGTCTCTGAGACAGCAACTCTCGAATGGGATTTGTTTGACGGAAGATGTTCAACAAAGCACGAATCCCTTGTGGTTGTGGCCCCGCAGGAAAAAGAGTCTCGTTCAGGCGAATAAACGCTGCCCGGCATAACTCCAGCAGTTCAGCACTTCGCCAGACGCGATCCTTCAGGGTGGCGAGTATGCGGGCATGGTACCTATCAAGCCAAAAGTGTTGACGCCCAGTCGTAGGGTCGTCAACCACGCTATCCAGACGCCCTTCCACGCGAATCTTTTCAGCCTGGAAGTTGTCGACAAAGCCTACAAAACGGGCGCACCAGTCAGATCAAAAGGACAATAGCTACGCAAAAAGCTTGTAAACAGAGCAAGATTCGAACTTACACTCGAGTTGCCTGTTCACAAGATCCATCTCCCCGAGCACATATTCCTCGCGTTGGGTGGCCAACGCGGGTCTCGCCCTCAATCGATTCAGCTCAGCCTGGGCGTCCTTCAGATCTTGCTCCATTCTCACAAATTTGGCCTTCATATACTCCATCACCTTGGCATCATTTACCAATTGACCCTGGGATCGGGTGGTGATTGGAGCCTGCGAGGAACTAGTCGCAGTAGCAGGTTCTCGTGACTGTTCAAAGAGCATAATCACAAACACAAAGTTTGTGTCAGAAGCTAAAACTCATGTCATAAGCATACAACTCTTCGAGTGAAAGACATTAGCAAAAGACTATTTGCATAAACAAGGTAGCACAAACAAAGCGCAGACTCGCGCAGTTCAGAAGGTATCATTACAAGGCATAAACAAAAGGGTACAGCTACCCTAAACCTAAGATTCGATTTCCTAAGCAGACGATTGGCAGTCTCGAGTGCCCGGCGCTCCATGGTGGACATAAAAACCTCGGCCAGTCGCGCGGCGGCTCCGCTCACCCCCTTCAGAGAAATGGGCTTCCCATCTGGCTTCCGAGGGAACGCAGACAGTGCTGCCTCGTAGTCGCAATCTATCCCATGTCCCATAAGAAGCTTGATGGTGGACTCGGATCCGCGTACCGTGTTGGCGCGAGCGAAACCCGCCATGGTGGACGTCCCGGGGCCAAACACGTCGGCGAAGTCGTCCGCCGTCGACGGCACTACGCCAGTCGGGAACACCACCTTGTATACAGCGCCAAGTGTGTTCGTCGATTTGGCGAGTGCGTCCTTCGCCTGGTGCATACGGCGCCTAGCCGCCCACAACCTGTTCCAGCGAAGATCATCACTCGACACGTCCGCAGAGGCCGGTGCGCCAACAGCTTCTGCACAATAAAAAAAGGCAAAAGTCATTTCATGACACTCGACAGTTATATTATCATATCAAAAGGAGAAAAGATTACTCACCTCCCATGGCCTGCGCGAGTGCCGCGAGCTGGTCAGCATATCCTCGCTCGCGTGCAGCGGCTGAGTTGGTGGCGGCAGCCAGTTCTTTCTTCGACTCTTCGCGCTGTGCGGCGAGTGCATCTTCCAGCTCCTTCTTCTCGCCTGGCCCAGCAAAATCACGTGCATTCAATACTCGACAAAATCAAGCATTGCAAAAAGAAATTCGGCAAAACAAAGCAAAAAGGAGAACTCACGACTGAGCCGCTCTAGCTCGGCGCGCATGGTGTCCCTCTCCTGCTCCACCTGGACATAAGCCTTGGCGGAATCTGCCAAGGTGTGGTAGAAGGGCTGCGAGCGAACGAGTTCAGCAAAAATTCAAACTTCACAGACCTACAACTAAACGGGTCAAGCAAAAAGCTCCTTACGTGGTTCATCCACGGCTCAGGAGCCGCGACTGATGTCCCGATAACTGGAGTTGCCGCCTTGGTTGCTCAACAACAGCATCAGTGGCCGTTGGCTGGGCAGCCTCGTTTCCAGTCGGTGCATAATTCGACTGCTCCAGGGTTGGAACATTTTCGACTGGAGGAGTCCCAGGCTGATTGTTTTCAGCGCTGTGGGCAACACAACAAAGCAAAAAGACGGTCAGCACAAATATGTGACAGCACAAAATTCTCATACTCAAAAACACATACCTGTGCTCCTCATCTTCCTCATCTTCGGAGTCGCCAAAAATTGGTCCCCCAAAGGCTGGGGTACCACTCGACTGAAGAGGAAGAGTTGAGCTTGTTGAGCACGCACGCAAAGGAGCGGCTTGGAAAACAGGTGGTGAGCCTGATTCCTCGTCATCCTCCAAGCCCTGCTCCCTCGCGGGTGAACTACAGCAGAAGGCGCCTTCTTGGCCAGTCGACGCCGCTTCGGTGGCGCGGTATCGACTTCTTGGTCAGAGGTGGCCTTGTCTTCAGATTGGACCTCTTCTGCTGCTTCCTCCTCGACTCCTCCACATGTGAATTGGTGGCAGAAGGGATGGGCGACTGATCCCCTTTCGGGTCCACCACCAGTGCCTGAGTTTCTTCAGTCTCTCCATTTTCAGGCAGAGGAGGAAGGGAGGCAGCAGTCGAATGACCCTGCATAGCACATATCACAAATTGCAAAGTCAGAATCAAAAAGCACATATCGTAGAAGCTACGAGTGGCAAACTATTAAACTACAGACATACCTCAAGCAAAGGGTTTTCCGTCCCGTATGGCATGACGGGCAATCGATGTTGCAAGGGTCGGCTGTCGTCAGGCTGGTGATGTGGCGCACGTGCGTCACAAGTTCGTTCCTTGACAGTTCCTCTGGGCTCATTCGAGTGGAGTCACCCGTGCCCTCATACTCCCACATGGGATGCGCTCGGGCACGGAGTGGCCACACCCGCCTCTTCACAAAGGTGGCGATCAAATGGATGCCTGTGACTTGTCTAGCATGCCTCCGATCCGAGCCAGCAAAGGGCTTGCCTCCTCCATTTCTTCGGCTGAGAGTTGGTGATCCCACGCCTTGGTCCTGGTGAAAGCAGCAGTCGAGAAAGGGGCGGCTGCGTCATGCTCGACAGTCGCATAAAACCACCCCTTCCTCCAGCCTTGGGCGGAGTCGACGGTCTTCAGGCGGAAGTAGCGGGTGTCGCTGCGCACCTGGATTCCACAGCCGCCAACTGGGTAGGTGCGACCACCTCCTCTGTTCGGCCGTACCATGAAGATGGCTTTCCACAGCGCCCAGCTGGGTGCGACGCCGAGGAAGCACTCGCACAGCGTGATGAAACACGCGATATGCATAATACCATTTGGGGTGAGATCATGGATCTGCACCCCGTAGGCAAAAAGAAGACCACGAACGAAATCGTGGAGGGGAAGCGAAAAGCCCCTAGGCAAAAACTCCGCAAAACAAACACGCTCGTTAGCGCGTGGTTCAGGGAGTACCTCCTTGGGCGATGGCGCGCGGACGGCGAGCTGCTCCGCGGGTGGCAGATACCCCTGCTCGCGGAACTTGACCAAATGGGCGTCCTTGATGGTGGACTTCGCCCAGTCCCCGCTGCCTTTCTTCAGCGCGGCGGATGCAGATGTACCCGCCACAGTCTTCTTGCCCTTGGCCGCATCGGTCGCGGCAGCGGCACCACGCTTGGAGCCTCCACCTTTCGCCATCGCAACGGTGGATGAGGGTGGAGAAGAGAGCTTGGTCGCAGAGCAATGGAGGTGGGCGCGAGGAGGAAGATGAGACGAGGGGCGGCGCAAATAGGCAAATGGCAAGTAAAAAATTCTGCCAGCGCCGTCTCCACTATTTACCACAGATCGCAATACGATCGCAACCGTCAAAACAAAGGCATACGCTCCGCGCGAAATCTAGCCATACACGTGGCGGCCGCGGAAGGCAACCGTCGCAGGCCACTCCGCCCACTACGCACGGAAACTAGGAAATCATCATCACGCCCCGTGAAAACCGCGCCAGAGCGGTCAAATCAAGTCCAAACGGCGCTATACTTGGTCAGCTCTGCAAAAATGGGCCCACACAGAAGTGTCACGTCCCATCAGTCTTACCAGGCACGCCACCGCTTGTCAGAGATGGCAGTCGCAAAATGCGTCATTGCTGACGTTGTTTCATCCTTCAGAACTGGCATAAAAATCACTCGATGATATCTTCGGGTGGTCTCTCGCATAAGTCTCGGTTGGTTCTTTAGCAAAGATCATAAAGCCAGTCGAAATTCTTTCGACTGTAGTATCATACTCCCATCGGGAGCGTATCAAAAAATTTCTTTGACTAAAATGTGCAGGGTAAAAGATTTTGAGATTATCCTCCATTGCAAGCAATAAAGCACAATCTCGGGGGCTACTCCCATCGGGAGCGCTGTCGCGCACCCGATAGAATAATGGCAAAAGTGTCAGTCGACGAAACATTCGACTAAGTTCATAAGCAAAATCACACTCAAAATATTCCCGAGTTGATCCGACGATCCTTGGATGCTGCATGCATAGTGCAAAGGTAAGACCCACCGATCAGTCGAGCTGGGCTAAGGACCGCTCCAGCAGCGTTATCCTTAAATTTTCCGTGTCAGCAGACATGATGAATTATCCCCGACGGACGCGTTGGGTTGATTCAAAATTATACTGCAGTTCGATTCCGTAAGACCTCAACGGCTGTTTCGAGTCTGTCCAGTTTGTTCCAGATTCGAGTCCGGGGACTCGAGTTTGATTGAAAGCTAGTATGGTTTTGCCACAAATGGTAGTTAACTGGCCCCGATCCGTCGTGTGTGCCGGGCCTGCTAAGCTAATATCCCTTGACTATCATAAGCAAAAACTCATAGTCGATGAAACACTCGACATAGCCAACATGTGCTATTTCATAAGAATTCAAACAGATGTAAAAAATATAACGTGCATGATGTATGAGTCCATGCCCGACTCTTCGACAAGTACTCGGGGGCTACTGACATGGGTATGCCTATCGGGTACCCTACCATGAGGGTACCTGGTGCACGTATCGACTAGGCCCAACTATCAGAGCCTACATGAAGCCCATGAAGGGAGGCCCACGAAGATGGAGTATCCTCCAAGTTTGGCGAAACAATAGTCGGTTTAGAGTTTCCTTACTTGTAAATCGAGTCGGTTACGAACACCCGAGACCCAGCCTACTATTTAAGGACTGGGAGGGCCATCGAACCAGACCACGTACTTTCAGAGCCACCAAAACCCTAGCGAGATCGACATCTCGCCGGGACTCTTGTAACCATCATATTCACAAAGCAATAACAGACAGGCAGCACGTAGGGGTGTTACCTCCACACGAGGGCCCTGAACCTGGGTAAAATCTTTGCCCTGCTTGTCAGCCGACGATACTTCCAGCTCTACCACGTTCTCTCCCCCATATTCATAACCTAGGGACCTTAACCATGGGTCTTGATGAGTCTACCCCTCGTCAGCTACGCTTCCCGGCAACGGTGCCAGAAAAGTACTTGATTACCCCCAAGAGCAGGGATCACTATAGCACCTCTCAATGTGGAAGTAAGGTATCGATCCGCAGGAGCAAGAAGGAAAAGTTATCTATTCCCTACAACTAAAGTGTCACAAGTTTTAGTTGATTATGCACTAAACAAGTTTAAAGAACAAGGTGGTTGATTTGATGGATGGAAGTTTAATGTAACCAAGCAAGAATGTAAAAGTGTCCCAATCCTCTTCGATGCAAGAGGACAAGAAAAAGGTTTTCTCTTATAGGAACAATGGACATGGGTTCATGGGTTCACTTAATCCTCTCTCTCTCTCATCTACGGTGATTATCATGTTATAGATAAAGTACACACAATTGTCATGTTTTAATGGAGCTTTTAATGACGGCTATATGTCCTGAAACACATAGTTCGGATGCGGCCTAATCGGAGTTCGGATGCGGCCTATAGGCCCAATATGGTGAAACCCTAAAAGGGGGTGATGGAAATCCGAGAAGATATATAAAGGGAGGAAACCTAACTCGTGGAGGACTCCTCCACCCACGAATTTCAGCCACCAAAAGCCACGTTTTTGCCTCCCCCATGGATCCCATCTCTATGGGGGAGGGCTCCCAAGAAGCCATGAAGGAGGGAGGCTAAGGGGCGGCGCACCCCATTGATGCCGGCGGTGCGGGAAGGAGTTCCCCGCGCCACCGCCGGTGTCGCCGCCACCCTGCGCTCCTCGCTGCCCTCTCCGCCGTCTTCACCGCCATCTCCATCACCAACTCCTCCTTGTATTCAGTGGTTCATCCTCCCACAAAGCTCTGTACCATCCTATGTAAACATGGTGTTTGATGCTATAATATTTATCCTGTGATCTACATCATGCTTGTGTTGTTTATTTGTCTTTTGATTGCTTTGTTGAATGTCTATGGTTCATTAGAGTTATACGTTGATATGGTACTGTCCTTTGGTGTCCATTATACTTGTGCGCGCATGGATCAACACCCTAGGGTTAGTAGTATGTGCAAAGGAAGGGGTAGTTCTGCCGGAGTGACAGAAACCTGAGGACTCAAACAGGTCAGTTGCACGTATGGGAGTAAGAGGACCATAAACTTAAGGCTATGGTTGGGGAAACCTTATTGCATTGTTAGTATTTACGTATGTTTGCTAAGAATCCAATCATATAGTACTTGTAATCCCAAGTAGTGGAGTGCATGTATATTTAGCCTCTCCCACATTGAAAACTGCATCAAAGACAATGAACTAAATGTTTTCACTAATTAATCTTGGACAAAGCCATCACAATTACCACCACTTTTCCACACTCATGGTACTGTTAGTATATGGTTACTTAGTGTATTTTATTGCTGCAGCACTAACTTTTACTTTCTTGTCATTTATTATCTTGCAAAGCTATCTCTAATACCCGTATTATTGCTCTAATATTATTTCCTAGATAATGTAAACGTTTAGTGTGCGTAGAGTTGTATCAATGGTTGATAGAACTTGAGAGAATACTTATCCTACCTTTACCTCCTCGTTGGGTTCGACACTCTTACTTATCGACAAGGCTACACGCGATCTGATACGTCCATTTTGCATCACTATTTTATATCATAATTTACTGTTATTCATTGATATATGTCATATTTAGAGTTGATACTTATGTTATTCTACCTATTTTGCAAGTTTGATGATTATTGGAGAATTAACCACCGGAGTCAGATTTCTGCTGGAAAAAGGACCGTCAAGACACCATGTTTCTGAAGATCAATAATTCGAGGAAAACATCCCGAAGTTCCTATTTTGTCAGATGACGGAGGTAGCCAAAAGGGGAGGCCAAGGTGGGCCACCATGGGCCCTCACCATGTGGTGGCGCGGCCCACCTTGCTGCCGCGCCGCCAGGTGGTGAGGAGGCCCTGGCCCACCTCTGCCAGTGCCCCTTCGCGTACATCATCCCCCAGAAACCCTAAGCTTAGGGGGTCGTCGAGGAAATATTCCGCCGCCTCCACGAGGCAGAAAACACCAGAGGGAGAAAAGCTCTCCGGCAGGGAGAAATCTGCCGGGAAATTCCTTCCCGGAGGGGGGAAATCGTCGCCATCGTCACCGTCATCGAGCTGGACTTCATTGGGATCATCATCATATCTCCACCGCCAGCACCATCATCTCCGCTGCTCCACTCCGTTCCGCTGTAACATCTAGGGTTGAATCTTGTCTAGTTCATAGGGGAAGCTTTCCCGTGTTAATTACTCCTTGTGGTTGATGCTATTGAGTGAAACCGTTGAATTAAGGTTTATGTCTAGCTTGTTATTCATCATTATATCACCTCTGATCATGTTCCATATGATGTCTTGTGAGTAGTTCGTTTAGTTCTTGAGGACATGGGAGAAGTCTTGATGTTAGTAGTGAATTATGTTGAGTAATATTTAATGGTTTGATATTTAAGTTGTGGTGTTATTCTTCTAGTGGTGTCATGTGAACGTCGACTACATGACACTTCACCTTTATGGGCCTAGGGGAATGCATTGTGTATTCGGTTGCCAATTGTGGGGTTGCCGAGTGACAGAAACCTAAACCCCCGTTGGTATATCGATGCATGAGGGATAGCAGGATCTCAGAGTTTAAGGCTGTGGTTAGATTTATCTTAATTACTTTCTTGTATTTGCGGATGCTTGCAAGGGGTATAATCACAAGTATGTATTAGTCCTAGGAAGGGCGGTGCATTAGCATAGGTTCACCCACACAACACTTATCAAAACAATGAAGATTAATCAACTATATGAAGCGAAAGCACTTGACGTAATTCCCGTGTGTCCTCAAGAACGTTTGGTCATCATAAGTAAACCTACCGGCTTGTCCTTTGCTGTAGAAAGGATTGGGCCACTCGCTGCAATTATTATTACTGCATTTTATTTACTTGTACTTTATTTATCTACTATATCAAAAACCCCTAAAAACTTGTCTGCTAGCATTTACAGTGAATTCCATATCAAAACTGCTTGTCAACACCTTCTGCTCCTCGTTGGGTTCGACACTCTTATTTATCGAAAGTACTACGATACACCCCCTATACTTGTGGGTCATCAAGACTATTTTCTGGCGCCGTTGCCGGGGAGTGAAGCGCTATTGGTAAGTGGAATTGGTAAGGAAAATCTTACTGTACGTGTTGTTTTTATTTTTGCCTGCTGCTATATTTCATTATGGAGAGATCTTCTCTTGAATTCCTATTTGGGAAAACCACTACCACTGCTAAGGTAGTAGAGGAGGCGCCACCTGTGCAGGTAATCCCATTCAAAATACCTATGAAAATTGTTGAACGTGTTACAATAACCGCTATGAAGGGGATGGAACTGTCCATCCTGTGATCATTTGCTATTTTTACATGAATTATGCGAGTTATTCAAGTGTGCAGGTATTTCATGGATGAAGTTAAGAAGAAACTATTCTCTATATCGCTGTCTGGTAGAGCTGCACATTGGTATAAACTGCTGAAGAATGGGCGTTCTCTTGGTTGGGAGGAAATTGTACCTCTCTTTTATTCTAAATTCTATCCTCCAAGTGAGATTCACAAAGACCGGAACCTCATATATAATTTTTGGCCTCATGATGGAGAAAGTATTGCCCAAGCGTGGGGGAGATTGAAGTCATTAATGCTCAAATGCCCCATTCATGAGCTTCCTGGTAATGTTGTTATTGATAACTTCTATGCAAGGCTTTCCTTTCAGGATAAAACTCTATTGGATACTGCTTGTTTGGATCATTCACTCGTAATAAAGAAGAGTTTAAATGGGACCTTCTTGATCGGATTCAGGAGAACACTGAAGGATGGGAGAACGACAAAGGTAGAGAGTCAGGTATAAATATGATTTCGAATGCATTAAAACTTTCATGAATACTGATGATTTTCGAAATGTTAGTACTGTCTATGGCCTTGACTCTCAAGTTGTTGCAAATTTTATAAAGCTTTGCCTCTTATTTCGGTATGCCTAAGGAGGGTTTTAAGAAATATCATGAACCTTATAAAGATAAACTTGTTTCTCCTATGACTAGAAGTATTGAAGTTAATACTGTTGATCACATTATTCCTGAACCTTATATTGAAAAAGTTCCTTTTCCTGCTAAAATAAAGGAACACTCTATTATAGCTAGTGTTTTAACAAAAGTACAAAGAAAGCTATAGAACCTGATGAACAAATAACTGTTGAACCTGCTGTAGCAATGGTTAAGGACCTTGTCACTGAAAATATAGAAGATGGACATATTATCTTTTGTGAAGATGCTTCTAATATTGTTTCACATCCTAAAAGCTCTAGGAAAACTAGTGTTCCTGTGCTTTCTGTTAGGATAGGTGATCATTGCTATTATGGTTTATGTGATATTGGTGCAAGTTCAGTGCTATTCCTTATGAGCTTTACAGGGAAATTATGCATGAAATTGGTTCTTGTGAACTTGAAGAAATTGATGTGGTTATTCAGCTTGCTAATAGAGAAACTATCTCTCCAATTGGTATTGTTAGAGATGTGGAAGTTTTATGTGGTAAGACTAAATATCCTGCTGATTTTCTAGTACTTGGTTCAGCTGCTAGTAAAACTTGTCCTATCATTTTTGGTAGACCTTTTCTGAATACTTGTGGTGCTGTTATAGATTGTAAGAAAGAGAAAATCTTTACTAAATTTGCTGGTGAATCTTATGAGTTCAATTTCTCTAAATTTGCTAAAGTTCCTTATGAAACCGAATTGCCTAATGAAGATTTTAAAGTTGCTCAGCTTGCCTCTATTGCTCTTGCTCCTAACAATGCTTTGCAGCAACATATGGAGGACCACGAAAGTGAGGTCTTTATGGAAGAAAGGAATGAGCTTGACGAAATATTCCTTCGTCAACCTATACTTAAACATAACTTACCGTGGAAGATTTGGGTACCACGCCACCCAAGGAGGATCCTGTTTTGATTTAAAACCTTTACCTGATAATCTTAAATATGCTATATTGATGATAAGAAAATATATCCTGTTATTATTAGTTCTAAACTTTCAGGTAGAGAAGAGGAAAGGTTATTGGAGTGTTGAAGAAACACCGTGGAGCTATGGGCTATACTCTTGATGATTTGAAAGGGATTTCCCCTGCTATTTGTCAACATGCTATTAATATGGAACCTGATGCAAAGCCAGTTGTTGAACATCAACGTCGTTTAATACCCAAGATGAAGGAAGTGGTAAGAAATGAGGTATTGAAACTTCTTGAAGCTGGTATTATTTATCCTATTGCTGATAGTAGATGGGTAAGTCCTGTGCATTGTGTTCCTAAGAAAGGAGGAATTACTGTTGTGCCTAATGAAAATGATGAACTTATTCCTCAAAGAGTAGTAGTTGGTTATAGAATGTGCATTGATTTTAGAAAGGTTAACAAAGTTACTAAGAAGGATCATTATCCTTTACCTTTTATTGATCAAATGTTAGAGGTTGTCTAAGAAGACTCATTTTTGTTTCCTTGATGGTTATTCTGGGTTTTCTCAAATTGCTGTGAGAAAGCAAGATCAAGAGAAAACTACTTTTACTTGTCCTTATGGAACTTATGCTTATAGACGTATGCCTTTTGGTTTGTGTAATGCTCCTGCTACTTTTCAAAGATGCATGTCTGCTATTTTTCATGGTTTTGTGAGGAAATTGTGGAAGTCTTCATGGACGATTTCTCCGTCTATGGAACTTCTTTTGATAATTGTTTGCACAATCTTGATAAAGTTTTGCAGAGATGTGAAAAACTAATCTTGTTCTTAATTGGGAGAAATGCCACTTTATGGTCAATGAAGGAATTGTTCTTGGACATAAAATCTCTGAAAGAGGCATTGAAGTTGATCGAGCTAAAGTTGAGGCAATTGAGAAAATGCCTTGCCCAAGATGTCAAAGGTATTCGTAGTATTCTTGGTCATGCTGGTTTCTATAGGAGGTTTATTAAAGATTTCTCTAAAATTTCAAAGCCTCTTACTAATCTTCTCCAAAAAGATGTACCTTTTGTTTTTGATGATGATTGTAAGGAAGCTTTTGAAACTCTGAAGAAGGCTTTAATTACTGCTCCTATTGTTCAACCACCTGATTGGACGTTACCTTTTGAAATTATGTGTGATGCTAGTGATTTTGCTGTTGGTGCTGTTCTTGGACAGCGATAGATAAGAAGTTGAATGTTATTCATTATGCTAGTAAGACTCTTGATTCTGCTCAAAAGAATTATGCAACTACTGAAAAAGAGTTCCTAGCTGTAGTATTTGCTTGTGACAAATTTAGACCTTATATTGTTGATTCAAAAGTCATTATTCATACTGATCATGCTGCTATTAGGTACCTTATGGAAAAGAAAGATGCTAAGCCTAGGCTTATTAGATGGGTGCTTCTTTTGCAAGAGTTTGATTTACATATTGTAGATAGGAAAGGTGCTGAAAATCCTGTTGCTGATAATTTGTCTAGATTGGAAAACATTGCTTATGATCCTATTCCTGTTAATGATAGTTTTCCAAATGAACAGTTGGCTGCAATAAGGGTAAGTTCGCGAGATAGTCCTTGGTATGCTGATTATGCTAACTTTATTGTTTCCAAGTACTTGCCTCCAACCTTTTCAGCTCAGCAAAGAAGGAAATTCTTTTATGACTTGAGGCATTATTTTTGGGATGACCCACACTTTATAAAGAAGGAGTAGATGGCATTATGCGAAGATGTGTTCCAGAACATGAACAACGAGATATTGAGAAATGCCATGGTAGTGCTTATGGAGGACATCATGCTGGAGATAGAACTGCACAAAAGTTCTACAATCAGGTTTTTATTGGCCTACCCTCTTTAAAGATGCAAGAAAGTTTATTTTATCTTGTGATGAATGTCAAAGAGTTGGTAATATCTCTAGACGTAATGAAATGCCTATGAGTTATTCTCTTGTTATTGAACCATTTGATTGTTGGGGATTCGACTTTATGGGTCCTTTTCCTCCTTCAGAAGGTAATACTCATATACTTGTTGCTGTTGATTATGTTACTAAATGGGTAGAAGCTATACCTACAAAAGTGCTGATGGTGAGACCTCTTTAAAAATGCTTCAAGATGTTATTTTTCCTAGGTTTGGTGTGCCTAGATATCTTATGACTGATGGAGGTTCTCATTTTATTCATGGTGGTTTTAGAAAGACCCTTGCTAAATATGGTGTTAATCATAGAATTGCTTCAGCTTATCATCCCCAAACTAGTGGGCAAGTAGAATTATCAAATAGAGAGATTAAATCTATCTTGCAAAAGACTGTTAATAAATCTAGAAAAAATTGGGCTAGTAAGTTAAATGATGCTTTATGGGCTTATAGAACTGCTTATAAAAACCCTATGGGTATGTCTCCTTATAAAATGGTTTATGGTAAAGCTTGTCACTTGCCTTTAGAATTAGAACACAAAGCTTATTGGGCAGTGAGGGAACTTAATAGAGACTTTAAACTTGCTGGTGAAAAAGGTTGCTTCATTTGAGTTCTTTAGATGAATGGAGAAGTGAAGCTTATGAAAATGCTAGACTTTTTAAAGAGAAAGTTAAGAAATGGCATGATAGGAGAATTCTTAAAAGAGAGTTTAATGTTGGTGAGAAAGTTCTATTGTATAGGTCTCGTCTCAGATTTTTTGCAGGAAAATTACTCTCAAAATGGGAAGGACCTTTTGTTATTGTGGAGGTATATCGTTCAGGTGCAATAAAATTGCTTCACTTAAAGACAACTCTACACAAGTGGTGAATGGCAAAGACTCAAACATTATATTTCTGGAGATCTTATAATGAAGATGTTGATACTATTCAAGTGGTGACTCCGGAAGTTTTCATTGAAAAGCAAATTCAGGGGACTGCAGAGTCTGTTTTCGAATAGGTAACAGTTTTGGTAAGAAAAAGTTCGCGTTTAACTTTCCAAGAGTTATTTTTGTTATTTATTTTAAATATGGAAAATAAGAGAAAACCGGGTAGGAAACGGTGCCCGAGGGCACCTCACCATGCGTGGCGCGGGCCCACCCCTGGCCGCGCCGCCACGTGGTGAGGCGCCTCGGAGCCCGTCTCCGACCAGGTTTCCCTGTACCTTCCTTTTGTTGCGAAACTTTTTGCTATATAATCCCCGGATCCCCGAGGTCCGTATATCGCCTTTTCGTCGTGTTTTTGTTTCGAGCTGTTTCTGCCAGATTCCACCTTCAAGTTTTAGAAGCACCATGGTCTCCAACAACAACAAGGGCAAGGAGCCTTTGGAAGATGATCCCAAGACCCTATGCTGAAGGAGGAGATCAAGATGAAGATGAAGAAGAGTGGAGGAAGATCCGCGTCAATACCCTCGCGCCACCATTGCAAGCATTGGAGTGGTGGCAAACCCTTTCAACCTCAAGAGAGGCGCGCGATGAGCACCGGAGGGAAGGTTCCACGTCGCTTTTGGCTCCAAGGACATCTTCTCCAGGCATCGAAACCCTTCCACTCTTATCCATAAGCATCAAATTGAAAGGATCCTGAGGCAGAATTGCCCAATAGCTGGAATATAGATCGTTCTAACAGTGCAGGAAAAAGAGTTCTAAGTCCGATAGAAGTGGGGAACAACTCCAAGAGCTGGGATTCACAGTCTGATAAATTCATGAACCGTATCGAGCACAACACGGAGTTGATTCGTATCCTCACCCACAAGATTGATGAACTGAAGGAGCTGGTTGATAAGCTTATTAAGGATTCACCACCACCGAAGGAGTAATTCATCATTGGTATTGGCATCCCCTTGGCTTGTTCCAAGCTTGGGGGAGTGCCGCGGTATCACACCATTATCTTTACCTTTTACCTTTCAATAGAGTCATATCGTGAGTAGGGAAGTTATCTTATAGGATGGTTTGCAGTGTGGAAGTATCTCTCTTTTAGTTGGTTATCTATGTATCCCTTGGTGTGAGTTGCCGTTATGGAATATTAATGAGAAGTTTCATCATTTACTTTCTGCATACTTTATTTTAGTTTGCAATTTCTTTCATGTGATATCTTGTATTAGTATTGGTATCACTTTGGGAGCATCAAGTAAATCTTTTTGGTTTTGGCAAACTTAGCATTGGTCAGTAGTTACAATACTTTGAGGCTTAAGTAGAGAGGGAAGTGCATGTAGATATATTATTCCATGATCTTTCTTTCTTGTTGGCTCATAAGCTTAGTATTCTCAAGTTAAAATTATTTGTGCTTCCAAGGAAGATTGCATGATTGTTCTTATTACATGTATATTTGTTTGTATCCCTCAACTCTTATGCTTGCTACACAACCTTGCTAGCCAAAAACCTGTATTGAGAGGGAATGCTTCTCATACATCCAAACCTTGAGCCAAACCATTGCCATTTGTGTCCACCATAATACCTATTATGTGGTATTTCCTGCCACTCCAAGTAAATACTTCATGTGCTACCTTTAATTATTCAAAAACTATTATCTCTCATTTGTGTCACTGTTTACTAGCTCATGAGGAAGTATGTGGGTGTTCTCTATTTAACTTGTCAGACAGACTTTCACCAATGGACTAGTGGCATATACATCCGCTTATCCAATAATTTGCAAAAAGAGCTGGCAAATGGGGTGCCCAGTCCCAATTAATACAACTATAATTGTTTAATTTCTTCACATGTTTTGCCAATGATTTATCAAAAGCAAACTTCAAAGTGTTAAACATTATAAATAGGCACTCCTCCATGGTATGTGATTGTTGGAAGGCACCCGAGGATTCGTTAGCCATGGCTTGTGTAAGCAAAGGTTGGGAGGAGTGTCATACCAATTTATAAATATGCATGTGTAAACAAAAGAGAAGAGGGATGATCTACCCTTGGGTAGAAATAACGTCCTTCATGGGAGCCGCTCTTGAAAGTCTGGTTGACAAGAAATAGTTTTCCCACTACCATTCGTTGACAACGACATACATAGCTTAAAACTTATTTTATACTCTCTATATGATTTCAAAACTTAAAAGCTCTAGCACATGATTTCATCCCTGCTTCCCTCTGCGAAGGGCCTATCTTTTACTTTCATGTTGAGTCAGTAAACCTATTCCCTTCTATCTCAAGCAAGCATTTGAGTTGTTGTGATTCAACCATCTATATGTTGATATTTTCAATCATGTCTTTTATGTTTCCTTGTGTAGCACAAAGCTTTTATCTGAATGAATATAACTTTGAAAGTTATCATGACTGTAAGGAGATGTTATGATTGAGCATGTAAGTTCTACAATATAAGCTCTAGTATAAAGACTCTGCTCAAAAGATAAGTACAATCTGTTAATTGTTCTGACCAAGAACAAAGTTTGCCATCACCAATTATGATTTTCTCTATGCACCTTATTGTGACTCCCTTTACTTGTTTCAAGTTAAGTTATATGAAGGAAGTTGCTGTCTAGATACTGTGTATTTAAAATGTGATGCTTCTTGTCCGTATTTTGTTTATCGACACTTCACTCCATAAACCTGTGGTCTTGTTTACTGAGTTCAGCTTTTGCTTGGGGACAAGCGAGGTCTAAGCTTGGGGGAGTTGATACGTCCATTTTGCATCACTATTTTATATCATAATTTACTGTTATTCATTGATATATTTCATATTTAGAGTTGATACTTATGTTATTATACCTATTTTGCATGTTTGATATTATTGGAGAATTAACACCAGAGTCAGATTCTGCTGGAAAAAGGACCATCAAGACACCATGTTTCTGAAGATCAATAAT
Source organism: Poa pratensis (assembly GCA_947311845.1). Taxonomy (NCBI): domain Eukaryota; kingdom Viridiplantae; phylum Streptophyta; class Magnoliopsida; order Poales; family Poaceae; genus Poa; species Poa pratensis. Next base: position 69,357,468 of record CAMZMU010000052.1, on the reverse strand, counting down.
TCGAGGAAAACATCCCGAAGTTCCTATTTTGTCAGATGACGGAGGTAGCCAAAAGGGGAGGCCAAGGTGGGCCACCATGGGCCCTCACCATGTGGTGGCGTGGCCCACCTTGCTGTCGCGCCGCCAGTGGTGAGGAGGCCCTGGCCCACCTCTGCAGCCCTTTCGCGTACATCATCCCCAGAAACCCTAAGCCTAGGGGGGTCGTCGAGGAAATATTCCGCCGCCTCCAAGAGGCGGAAAACACCAGAGGAGAAAAGCTCTCCGGTAGGGAGAAATCTGCCTGGGAAATTCCTTCCCGGAGGGGGGGAAATCGTCGCCATCGTCACCGTCATCGAGCTGGACTTCATTGGGATCATCATCATCATCTCCACCGCCAGCACCATCATCTCCACCGCTCCACTCCGTTCCGCTGTAACATCTAGGGTTGAATCTTGTCTAGTTCATAGGGGAAGCTTTCCCGGTGTTAATTACTCCTTGTGGTTGATGCTATTGAGTGAAACGTTGAATTAAGGTTTATGTCCAGATTTTTATTCATCATTATATCACCTCTGATCATGTTCCATATGATGTCTTGTGAGTGGTTCGTTTAGTTCTTGAGGATATGGGAGAAGTCTTGATGTTAGTAGTGAATTATGTTGAGTAATATTTAATGGTTTGATATTTAAGTTGTGGTGTTATTCTTCTAGTGGTGTCATGTGAACGTCGACTACATGATACTTCACCTTTATGGGCCTAGGGGAATGCATTGTGTATTCGGTTGCCAATTGTGGGGTTGCCGGAGTGACGGAAACCTAAACCCCCGTTGGTATATCGATGCATGTGGGATAGCAGGATATCAGAGTTTAAGGTTGTGGTTAGATTTATCTTTATTATTTTCTTGTATTTGCGGATGCTTGCAAGGGGTATAATCACAAGTATGTATTAGTCCTATGAAGGGCGATGCATTAGCATAGGTTCACCCACACAACACTTATCAAAACAATGAAGATTAATCAACTATATGCAGCGAAAGCACTTGACGTAATTCCCGTGTGTCCTCAAGAATGTTTGGTCAACATAAGTAAACCTACCGGCTTGTCCTTTGCTGTAGAAAGGATTGGGCCACTCGCTGCAATTATTATTACTGCATTTTATTTACTTGTACTTTATTTATCTGCTATATCAAAAACCCCTAAAAACTTGTCTGCCAACATTTACAGTGAATTCCATATCAAAACTGCTTGTCAACACCTTCTACTCCTCGTTGGGTTCGACACACTTATTTATCGAAAGTACTACGATACACCCGCTATACTTGTGGGTCATCACGATCCCCTATACTTGTGGGTTATCAAGACCTTTTCTGGCGCCGTTGCCGGGGAGGCATAGCGTAGGTGAATATTCTTGTGTGCACTTGTTTGCTTTGTCTCTAAGTAATTTTTTTTTCAGTTTTAAGTTTTTCTCTATCTTAGTATGGGTAGGGAATGCGAATTATAAAAAAAAATTAGTTGTATTTGTTATCTAAAAACTTTTTCAAAAAGAGAGTGATTGGAAAGATGAGCAATGGTTAAGTGGGGGTCGACCTTGAACACTTGTGTTCATGCATATGAAACCAAAGCAAGTCTTTCCATGGAAGCTTTTCATCTAAAACATGTAAATATTGTGTATATACCTCTGTACATAAAAATAAAATTAGTTATAACAATCTCTAGTAGAAAGTTGATGCTATATTTGGATTTCTGCACAGGGACAGATTTTTGCTGTCCACCGTTTTGAGCTTTAAAATTCCAGACAAATTGAAAAATTCTGAAAAAATCGTGCGTGATTCTCAGATATGTACGCAACTTTCATTAATTTGGACTTTTCTAATTTGAGGTACGTAGATAGGTCGAAAAATTCGATCTTTACTAACTGTTCTGTTTAGACAGATTTTGTGCTTCTTTGTAAATAAAAATACTTGATAAATCTCAGAATAGTATTTTGACCTGAAAATTCTTGTGCATAAACCTGAGATTGTTATTTGTCTTTAATTAGTTTTGAGTTTTGTCATTTGATCTACGTAGCTATCTCGTTAAGTGTCATATTTACATACTGTTCAGTTTTGGCAGATTGCTATGCTTATTTTGTATTGTGCTTATACTGAATGTTTATAATATTTATTTGATCAATAAATGTTATAAATTTGTTAGTATACAGTAGGTAATCTTAAATTAAACTTGTCAAATCTTGAACATGAGTGGATTTCATTTAATGAGTACTAACCCTACTAATGAGTTTTGTGAAGTTTTATGTGGATGTAGCTTATAAGATCCAATCGATATGGTGATATGAGATGAACAAGAAGACACAAGAGCTCAAGCTAGGGATGTGTAGGTGCATCCCAAGAACATATTCAAGAACATACAATCATCTAAGCTTGGGGATGCCCGAGTCATCCCCTATTCATCAACAAACATGAGGTTATCTCGTTCATACTCTATATTACCCGTCCACATGATATGAATTGTCTTAACTTATATTATAATTGCTTTTATATGTCTTGGTTTTACCTTCTTTGTTTTCTTAGGCTTCTTATTTGGTATCTATTGCTTCTTTGCTTTCACTTATAATTTCAATACAACAAAAATATTTTCTTTTGTTTTGCTTCTTTGTTGGGTTCTTTATTTGGTTGTTACTTTTGGTTTTCCTTTAGAGTTTTCCATACTATAGCTAGCATGTTTAGGTCTTGTTTAGCCTCTGGTGTCTTAGTTTATCAAAAATAAAGTACCAAGTTTTACCCATTTAGCTTAGTTGATACAATTGTAAAAAACTGATTTTCTGTTTTCGGTATCTACTGCTCATTGCGCGATTTTTCATGTTTTACTGGAAACTGTAAAAATCACGAAATAATTACTGATTATGTATCACCGAGTTATATGCATGCAAAAAAATTGGCTAAATTTTCGGACATGTTTAAGAGCACCTAAAAATTGTGTTTTCTAGCTGCTGTTTTTCTGGACAGATTCTGACTTTTGTTGCAAGAGTGGCCTCTTTTCGTTTTCATTTGATTTTTAATGGTTCTTACCTTTCATTTATAAGTTGGCCATTTAAGCAAACTTTCTGTAACCTAAAAACAAAATTTGATTTGGTTTAATAGCAGCACTTGGGAAATATTATTTATTGCACTAATGTCTAACCGCAGAAAAGAATGGGAAAATTTTGTGTTGAAGTTTTTTCACAGAGAATGAAGGAACGCCAAATTGTGAAATGTTGAAGAATGGACAAAGTCATAAGTTTGGGGATGTCCTTGCATCCCTCTTCATCAATAACCCCTCGGTTTGCAAACTTTTAAATTTTGTTTTTTGAGCAACATATGAACTTGACTAAATTTGAAGCGGCTGTATTTTATTTATCTTAGCATCAAACACCGGTTACATTAATAAGTGGATCGTCACATATTTTATTTATCTTATGTTTTCAAAGTTTAAATGGTTAATGGATTATTTGATGGAACTTAAAAATGATGTGTGAATGATTTTTTTAGTGGTTATGTTTTCTTATGGTTAGTTTCAACTAGCTAATAGTGTATATTATGATATTTTGATGTTAACATGCATTGTCCTATTCATAAGATGGTATGATATTGTGGTATCCTCCTCTGAATGATTCAATTGAATTGACTTGGCACATGCTCACGCATGCTTATGACTGAAAAACAAAAAGTCAATTAAGCCTTGATGATTTACTTTTTTCCAGAGTTCTTGTATCACTTTTATGCCTCCGTTAATTTTGTTTTGTCCCAAGCATGTTTTTGACGGTTATTGCTCTCTTGATTGTCGCTTCCCAGTCTATTGCTAGCCATCACTTGTACTGAGCGGGAATGCTGCTCGTGCTTCCAAATCCCTGAAAACCCAGTTATTCCAAAGAGTCCACTATAAATTCCTATGCATGGCATTTTAAACCATTCAAGTAAATTTTCATGTGCTACCTTTAAAACCTTCAAATTACTTCTCATTTTGTGACACTGTTTTTAGCTCATGAGGATGTAGTAGTTGGGTTTGTTATCTTCCATACTAAATTAAGTACCCCGACTTGCATGCTTCATCGGCTCGTCACTAATTTTACAAAGAGCTGGTTAGACCACTATAACATCCAAAAAGTAAAGAAAGTAAAATAGACACTCCTCCATGGTATGTGATTGTTGGCAGGTACCCGAGGATTCGGTTAGCGATGGTTTGTGTGAGCAAAGGTTGGGAGGAGTGTCAAGCTATATATAAAAAGTGCATGCTATAAATGCCTAATATCAATATTTCGGAACCGCTCTCAACTTGTTTAGTATGGAAGATAACAAGAACTCTATTGCCATTCGTTGACAGAAAAACCACCTCCCAAAATAATTTTACTTGTGTTTTTAAAAATAAAAAGCTCTAGCACATGTTAATCTCTGCTTCCCTCTGCAAAGGGCCAATCTTTTACTTTTATGTTGAGTCACCATCCTTTCTTTGAGAACCTTATCGAGAGCATAATTGTCATTCTTAGTGTAATGTGCTTGTCCTAGAATGCGGTTAACTGTGGTATAACTTTGATGCTTTTATCTTTGATATTCTTACTTCTAGTCTTCACCTGAACTTCAGAGGTGCCTTGTCATTTATGTTTTGCTCCACAATTAAGGGCAAGCGAGATACCACTCTACCATGCTTTATTATGATCATTACAATCTTGTTGATGTTTATAAATTTCATATTATGAGCTCTTAGTTGGTTGATACTTTTCATTAGGTAACATGATTGCTAAGTTTTATTATCCATACATCATGCAATTGTTAAAGACCTGATCATAGCATTTACAATCAAAAAATATTTTGTTATCATTTACCTACTCGAGGACGAGTATGAATTAAGCTTGGGGGTATTGATACGTCCAAAACATATCTGTAATTTTTGATTGTTTCATGTTAATATTATGCCTTTGGCACTTGTTTTTATATTAAGTTTATGATTTATTTGGACTAACCTATTAATAGTTTCAAAAGTGCACAATGTTCTTGTTTTACACTTTGATGTGTAGGAATTATCAAGAATACAAGAGGAAACATTGATGGAGTCGAATTGGAACTTTGCTGAAATCTGTCCCAGAACTGTTTTCGGAGTTTGCCAGTTTGACCCTCGAAGATGACGTCAAATGGAGATCCGACTGTTGAGAAAGTTGTTACAAATTTCTATACGAAGATTTTAAGCCCGAGAACAGTCCAATCAATCGGAGTTCGGATGCGTCCTGTAGGCCCAATATGGTGAAACTCTAAAAGGGGGTGACGGAAATCCGAGAAGATATATAAAGGGAGGAAACCTAACTCGTGGAGGACTCCTCCACCCACGAATTTCAGCCACCAAAAGCCACGTTTTTGCCTCCCACATGGATCCCATCTCCATGGGGGAGGGCTCCCAAGAAGCCATGAAGGAAGAGGGCTAAGAAGCGGCGCTCCCCCATGGAACCGGCGGCGCAGGAGGAGCCCCCTCCATCACCGCCATCTCCATCACCAACTCCTCCTTGTATTCAGTGCTTCATTCTCCCACAAAGCTCTGTATCGTCCTATGTAAACATGGTGTTTGATGCTATAATATTTATCCTATGATCTACATCATGCTTGTGTAGTTTATTTGTCTTTTGATTGTTTTGTTGAATGTCTATGGTTCATTAGAGTTGTATGTTGATATGATACTGTCCTTTGGTGTCCATTATACTTGTGCGCGCATGGATCAACACCCTAGGGTTAGTAGTATGTGCAAAGGAAGGGGTAGTTCTGTCGGAGTGACAGAAACCTGAGGACTCAAACCGGTTAGTTGCACGTATGGGAGTAAGAGGACCATAAACTTAAGCCTATAGTTGGGGAAACCTTAATGCATTGTTAGTATTTACGGATGTTTGCTAACAATCCAATCATATAGTACTTGTAATCCCAAGTAGTGCAGTGCATGTATATTTAGCCTCTCCCACATTGAAAACTGCATCAAAGACAATGAACTAAATATTTTCACTAATTAATCTTGGACAAAGCCATCACAATTACCACCACTTTTCCACACTCATGGTAATGTTAGTATATGGTTACTTAGTGTATTTTATTGCTGCAGCACTAACTTTTACTTTCTTGCCATTTATTATCTTGCAAAGCTATCTCTCATACCCGTATTATTGTTCTAATATTATTTCCTAGATAATGTAAACGTTTAGTGTGCGTAGAGTTGTATCAGTGGTTGATAGAACTTGAGATAATACTTATCCTACATTTATCTCCTCGTTGGGTTCGACACTCTTACTTATCGAAAAGGCTACACGCGATTCCCTATACTTGTGGGTTATCAGCCGCCATCGTCAACCCTAGCTCGGGAGGGTTCAAAACCTCTTCCCGACACTCTGCCGGAGAGGGGAATCATCACCGGAGGGCTCTACATCATCATGTCTGCCTCTGGAGTGATGCGTGAGTAGTTCATCCTTGGACTGCGGGTTCATAGCAGTAGCTAGATGGTTGTTTCTCCACTTTGTGCTATCATGTTTAGATCTTGTGAGCTGTCTATCATGACCAAGATCATCTTATTGCAATGCTATATGTTGTGTTTGCTAGGATCCGATGAATATTGAATATTATGTCAAGTTGATTATCCATCTATCTTTATAGGTTATTTGTGATCTTGCATGCTTTCTGTTAGTAGTAGATGCTTTGTCCATCTCCTCCAGGAAGTCGTCATCGTTACTGAGGAAAGCGTTGTTCTCCTTGCGGAGATCCTCGCCCTCCTCCTCCATCTCGTCGATATGGTGCTCTAGATCCTCGATCAACTCGTCCTGCTCCGCCACCTTCTTGCGGAGCTTCACGATGGTCCTCCTCAGCTGGGTCCTCTTCTGGAGAAGAGCGGCCTTCTCCTCCAGCAGCTTCTCCTCGTTCTCGCGAATCTCAACAAGCGAGATGCGATCAAAGTGAAGCTGAACTCTAGTGCGCATCAGATCACCCTGGGTGTTCTGAAGTAAGAGCTCCATGTCCATGATGTAGCTCCCAAACATCGGGTGGCAAAGGGTAGGAGTAGGGTGTCCGTCGCTGTTGCGCCTCCCGTAGAACCGGAAACGTGAGTCCGCCAACTGATGTAGTGCAACCTTCGCACATAACACCAACACCATCAAATGGCCCAATGACAAGAGCAAGAATCAAAGCTCTTCATGATAAGGTGAACTCGCTCCTATCCATGTGTGATCTCGACACTCCTTTGAATGGGTTGCTACTTCATGCGGATACGTTATGCATACTCAGGAACAACTACCATGAAGATCTCCAAGAAAGTGTCGAAGATGGCCAAGAGACGAGTCAAGAGGAAGATGAAGAAGCAGAGCAGTGGTACTACCGCCAAGAAGGCCGGTACTACCGCCAGGCACCTGATAATGAAGCTGAAGAGAGAGAAGCTCTAGGCGGCGGTACTACCGCCGCCACCAGTGGTACTACCGCCAGCTCCAGGACCGGTAGTACTGCTGGAGGTACCGCCCACGCTACCGTCATGTCTCCAAAAGCTACTGTCCCCAACGGTACTTGCCGGGTGTCGACCACGTACTACCGCCGGCGCTGAGAGGAAATAAAATGCAAGTCCAGCGGTACTACCGCCAGCGGCCAGCGGTACTACCACCTCCGCCAGGAGCGGTACTACCGCCACCACCAACGGTACTACCGCTGTGACACCAGGAATTCGGGCTGAAGGCCCATGTAACCTCCCTCACCTACCCTTTCGTCCACTAGACTATAAATAGGACTTCTCTGCCTAGGGTTAGGGTTAGACTATGATTTGAGAACTAACTAGAGCCTTGCTCCTCCTGCTCAAGTGTCTCTTTCCTCCTATGGAGATGAATCAAGACCTCCACATGTGGAGATGAACCAAGACCTCCTCTTGAGGAGAAGATCCCTGCGTGGATACCAAGGCTCCGCTTGTAGTTGTGATTACTTGCTAATCTTCCATCTTTAGGTGGCTAGTTGAATTGGTTGGATTGACCAATTGCACAATCAATCCTAAGAGTAAGGTGTGCTTGGGAGAGGAGGATTGGGGGCTGCCCACGGGGATCTGTTACCAATCGAGTCTTGCCGGGTTGCTACTTGCTATTTACCCTTGTGTGTTGATTTCCCCCTCTTTGTGTTCTTCGTTCTTCACGTGTTCTTCGTGTTCGTCGCTCCCTCCACACAAATCCATGAAAATCGGGACCAACCCACATCATATGGTATCAGAGCTCTAGGTTGACATGGATTTGTTTTGTGTTTCTACCAAAATCCACCAAATTTTTCTTCGTTTTTGAGACATTCGAAAATTTCCACCAAAAATAGACTTGCCTTGATTCGAGCCGATCTGTCGATTTGTTGCGTTTTTGGTAGTTTTTGTCCATGGATCTGTTGCTTTAGGACCCCCTCCACTTTTGTTTGCGTTCCATAGCCTTAATTTTGCCAATTTCCCACGAATTCGAGGATTTTCGAGCCTAATTTCCGCCCAAAATCGAGTCAAGTTCGTGCAGATCCGTGCGCAACGGTACTACCGCTCCAGAACAGCGGTACTACCGCTAGAGCGGTACTACCGGGCGGACCAGCGGTACTACCGCCAGGGCCAATTTTTGCAGAATTTTTTCTTTTTCCTCGGTTCGTTTTGGCATTTCCTCTTTGGTTTGAGTCCTTTCTTGGTGTGCCCTACGTCTATAACATCGACAAGCTTCCGCAGCCACGCGTCATCAACGCCAAGCGACGACGCCACCACGGACTCGACTTTTCCCCCACCATCATAATCCGTTGTGAGCCCTTCTTCTTTTCGTGTACCTTCACCTATCGGACTAGCTCGGTGATATTGCGAGGCATTGCACGTGTTGAGTGTTTGTCTTCAAAGTATTGGCAAGTGTGTATCGTTAGAGAGCTTGGCACTAGCAAAAGAGAAGGAATCATCGTCAAAAAGCAAAAATCAAAAAAAAAGAGAAGAGAAAAGAAAAGAATCAAGTAGTGCCGAGTATCATCTCTTGTAGGTTGCGACAAAGCTTGTACCGCCAAAGTGAGTGTGAGTGTTAACTCTTGTGCAAATCCGTTGCCCACTCAAAGCAATTGAGCTAGCGTCCTTCTTGTGTTGGACATTTTCGCTCAATGTTCGGAGCACAAAGGAATTGGTGATTTCTATTTGCACAAAGGTTTCTTGTTTAAGGCTAACAAACTATGTATACCCGAGTCTTCGCTTCGTTTGGTCCTTTTGAAGGAATCACATGGAGGCGTCTTAATGGGACACTTTGGACGTGACAAGACCTTTGCCATGCTCTCCACAAACTACTATTGGCCAAGGATGTACCGGGATGTGAACCGCTTGGTGCGACGATGTTCAACATGTCTCAAAGCTAAGTCTACTCTAAACTCTCATGGTTTATACACACCTTTGCCTATTCCACATCACCTATGGTCCGACATAGCTATGGATTTTGTCTTAGGACTCCCACGCACTAAAACAAACAAGGATTCCATCTTTGTCGTCATTGATCGCTTCTCTAAAATGGCACACTTTATACCTTGCAACAAGAGCGACGATGCTTCACACATTGCTACTTTGTTTTTCAGGGAAATCGTTCGTCTTCATGGCGTGCCAAAGACCATTGTGTCGGATCGTGACACCAAGTTCGTGAGCTATTTTTGGAAGACTTTGATGGCCAAGATGGGAATCAAGCAACTATTCTCCACCGCATACCACCCTCAAACCGATGGCCAAAACGAAGTAGTGAATCGAAGCCTTTCAACACTCCTTCGTGTGTTGATCAAGCCTAACTTGAAGAATTGGGAAGAGTGCATCCCACACGCCGAGTTTGCTTACAATCGAGCACTACATTGCGCAACAAAGAGAACACCCTTCGAGGTCGTCTATGGCTACAACCCCTACACCGCGCTCGACATGCTACCACTTCCACTTCGTGAGCAAATCAACATGGACTTCGACAAGCGTGCCGCTTACATGAAGAAATTACATGAAGACACAAGGGCCACGCTTGAGAAGCATAACGAAGACCATACTACGAAGATGAACAAGAACAAGCGCCCCATGATCTTTGAAGAAGGCGACCTTGTTTGGCTACATTTACGCAAGGACCGCTTCCCCGATGAGAGAAAGTCTAAGCTCGCGCCAAGAGGAGATGGTCCTTTCAAGGTTCTCAAGCGCATCAACGACAATGCTTACAAGATCGACATATCCAAGTCCAAGTACGGCGTCCATGACACCTTCAACGTCGCCGACATATCACCTTACATTGGAAACCCAAGTGATGATGAGGACGAAGAGTCGAGGACGACTCTTTTCCAAGGGGGGGGGGGGGAGATGATGTAGTGCAACCTTCGCACATAACACCAACACCATCAAATGGCCCAATGACAAGAGCAAGAATCAAAGCTCTTCATGATAAGGTGAACTCGCTCCTGTCCATGTGTGATCTCGACACTCCTTTGAATGGGTTGCTACTTCATGCGGATACGTTATGCATACTCAGGAACAACTACCATGAAGATCTCCAAGAAAGTGTCGAAGATGGCCAAGAGACGAGTCAAGAGGAAGATGGAGAAGCAGAGCAGCGGTACTACCGCCAAGAAGGCCGGTACTACCGCCAGGCACCTGATGATGAAGCTGAAGCGAGAGAAGCTCCAGGCGGTGGTACTACCGCCGCCACCAGCGGTACTACCGCCAGCTCCAGGACCGGTAGTACTGCTGGAGGTACCGCCCACGCTACCGTCACGTCTCCAAAAGCTACTGTCCCCAACGGTACTTGCCGGGTGTCGACCACGTACTACCGCCGGCGCTGAGAGGAAATAAAATGCAAGTCCAGCGGTACTACCGCCAGCGGCAAGCGGTACTACTGCCTCCGCCAGGAGCGGTACTACCGCCACCACCAATGGTACTACCGCTATGACACCAGGAATTCGGGCTGAAGGCCCATGTAACCTCCCTCACCTACCCTTTCGTCCACTAGACTATAAATAGGACTTCTCTGCCTAGGGTTAGGGTTAGACTATGATTTGAGAACTAAGTAGAGCCTTGCTCCTCCTTTTCAAGTGTCTCTTTCCTCCTATGGAGATGAATCAAGACCTCCACATGTGGAGATGAACCAAGACCTCCTCTTGAGGAGAAGATCCCTGTGTGGATACCAAGGCTCCGCTTTTAGTTGCGATTACTTGCTAATCTTCCATCTATAGGTGGCTAGGTTGGATTGGTTGGATTGACCAATTGGACAAACAATCCTAAGAGTAAGGTGTGCTTGGGAGAGGAGGATTGGGGGCTGCCCACGGGGATCTATTACCAATTGAGTCTTGCCGGGTTGCTACTTGCTATTTACCCTTGTGTGTTGATTTTCCCCTCTTTGTATTCTTCGTTCTTCGCGTGTTCTTCGTGTTCGTCGCTCGCTCCGCACAAATCCGTGAAAATCGGGACCAACCCACATCACCAACTCCGCCTTGTGATCCTCACAAAGTCGGGCCAGCAACCTCTGTGTGACTGTACAGAGACCGTCAACCCAGGTAGAAGCCTTGGTGGTGGAGATGATCGTCCTGGAACTAGGAGACTTGTTGTTCCTGCGAACCGACAACTCGATGAGCCAACTCAGTCTCCCGACTCCGTGAACGTCAACCTGAGCTCCTTTGAACTCTGGAGCGGGGCGACCTAACAGCTTGCTCAACTCGAACAAGTCATTCTCGAATGTCAGCTTGCTGTCCTTCTCTAGCTGAACGAACTCGGTCCAATGGAGTGCCATCTACAAATTTTAAGCAAAGTTTTAAGTTAGTGAACTGACGAGTGTATCAAAATTTTAAATGTAGTGAGGCAACAAGTGAGTCAAATTTTAAGCTTAATGAGAAGTGTGCAAAATTTTAAGGATACAAAGGAAAATGTAATATTTAATGAGAGTAAAATTTTGCATCAGTAAGAGGATTAGAGATAAGCAGTTTTCAAAAATACTTCACTCATTTCTTTTAGAAATTAATCTTTTGGTAACATTTGTCTAACGACCATGCTAACTAAGGTTTCCTAAAGTCAGGATGGCTCTGATACCAAGTCTGTGGGGACCCCGGACTAGCCGTCCAAAATACCCGATTATGCATACACAACGATCCAGTGATCAGTCTGTCGTTGCACATAATCCGAACTGAATACCAAAGTTTACATCCATTACAGTACCGAATAAAAGTCTTACATAAATGGTCATACAGACCAAGTCTTACATAGGTGCCTTCATGGGCCAAACCAAAATAATACAGCGGAAGCTAAGGCGTAGTAGACCACTACTTCTAACAACGACCCGACAGGCAGCTGACTGATGGAGATCCTTAGTTCGCATAGAAGTCACCATACTCCTCCTCGGTGCAGTGCTCCTCGTAGTATGGCTAGGACAATAGCCAGGGACGAAACCAATATGAGTACATTTGAATGTACTCGCAAACTACCCCAACATGAGTATGCACTAGTTTATTTTAATTTCAAACTTTTATTTTCTTAAAACATCTCTATATCTTTATTGAAAAAGGTAAGAAGAATTTTGTAACCATCTTTGAATAAAATCATCATTTTATCTGTTTCTCCAAAACTCCTCATTTTTCCGACCATAGTCCACCATGGTCCACTTTCCATCAACAACCTCATACCGATCCGTTGGTATAGGTACAACATTCTCCACTTCATTAGTCTTTTAAAACTCAACTCTTTTTATAAAATTTTCACATAGTCTTAGGACAGCCTCCCAATTGTCCATATCCGAGGACTCGGCTATTCGAATAGTTTTAACCCTCTGCAGAGGTAGCACGCTTTTAGCCCACATCCATCCGGTAACTTATCGTGTCAGCCACGTCCCGCCATACAAGGTGTATGTGAAGTTGAGCCACCGACCATAGCCTCTCCTTTGCTCATGCTAGTATAGGATCCTGCCCCTATGACACCTTCCCTCGACACTCAGTCCGGTTTCCCGTCAGAAACCCTAAGCGTGAGGACTCATAGGTTTTTCCCGGCGACCACATGGAGAAGTCTTCAATCGTCCTCCTTATCTTTCCATAGAGTTTGAGCAAGGACCCAGGTCAGGGGAGTTCACTAACCATCCCCTCATGCATAACGGAGTCATCTTCGTCGATGAGGTATCCCATACTAATAAGAGCAAATTATATGACTAAGCCTTTTCCCATATGTGGTAAATGTGGTCGCACAGAGTAAGATTGGTCGTCATAGTACTAGGACACTGTGCATTTTTCATAAACATCACCACTTTCCGTTTCTCCACTTCAACACCGACATCTCGGCATTTCATATCCACACAAGTATTTCCAAAGGAGTTTTGAATAAACAACATTGTTTCCCATCCTAAAGTTTTATATAAACTACTACATAGGGTGGCAAAATAATTTCCATATACTTTTTAAAAAGGTTTTGTAAACCATTGCCTTTAAGAGTAGATCATTTTATCAAAGTAGATGCATATATATTTAGGTGCAAGCTCAGAGAGTAGCTTTCCTTGCTCGGCAAAGTGACCTTGGTCTTGATCTTCAGGTTCAACAAATTCCCCCTCCTCGATAACTCCAGCAACGTTCTCGTCTATTCGATAAACAAACAAATACGAACAATCACTAAACTACTCAAGCAAACATCACAACATTACAATCCTAAGTGCTCATAATAGCCACTGCATACAACAAACAATATTATTGGGTTTCAATTTAATTGAATTTAACATTATTTAATTAAGTCTAAATTATGGCAGAAACTTGTTGAACATGTTAAATTCCACAACTTGAGTTCTGTTGGTCACAAAAATACAAACTAAACTTCTACAGAAAACTACTGATGTGTAGAAGACAACACAATTTGATTTGGATTAATTGGAGTTACCAAACTCCCTACACAAATGTTTTAATCCAGTAACTTAATAATTAAGTTTTGGCTACCAAATAAGTTATGTTGCTCCTAAAATTAAATCCTTTGAGGGGTAAGTAAAAACTACTAAATTTGATCTAACAAAATTGGTCCTAAATCATTTGGATTAACCATTAAATTTTTTTAATTGTTTTAGTGCAGAAGGGGTTTCTAACTTCAAATTTATACCAAACAATTATTACTGCACAATTAATTCTACCAAAATTAGGGAAGCTAATACATCACAGTACTAAGCTAAAAAAATTGGTTTGGAATTATTTGGACTAACAGAGTATCAGAAACAAACAAGTTTAGATTAAAAACCTTCTGTGGCATTTTCAATAATACATTTTTATTACTTATTTAAATGAAGTGAGACAACTTGGGTTGGTTAAACATTTTCATAAGCTTTCCAGAACAATTGGATTTGATTTATTTGGATGTCTAGATCTCAAGTTATTGAATTTCTAATCTAGGTCCCATACTGAAATTCTTCTGGAAATTAAATTAGAAAATTTGCTCTGTTTGGATAATGTTGAGAAATCTGACGGGTGGGGTCCACCCGTCAGTGGCTCAGCGCACGCGGGGAAATTATTAAATCTCTGACGGGTGGGGCTAACCCGTCAGCGTCTATTAAATGCGAAGGGGTACGCTGCCGCTGGATCTAGATCCAACGGCCCACGTTCGAGTCCATCGGCGACGACCATTTCTGGGCGGCGCTGTGGCTCCGGCGACGGCGAGGTGCATGGCATCACCTGGGGGCTCTGGAGGATGCGGCGATGATGCAGAAGGGTCGTGGAGGCTCGAGGAAGCTCGTGGCGCGAGTTGTACTTGCTGGGGAGGGCTGGTTCGTCGGCGGCGAGGTCGCAGCACTTCCACGGGCGCGGCAGCAACTCCGGCGAGGCTCTGGGGACGCGTCTGTGCATGAAAAAGAGGGGAAAAAGGCTCGGGTGAGTGCGGTGTCCAGGCGGAAGAGAGTACGGGCCAGCTAGAAGAGAAAGAGAGGGTGTGGCGTCGCGGCCATGGTCGACCTTGACGGCGGCAGTGGCTGCGGCAGTGCACGCCCTCCTGGCGGTGCACGGAGAAATTGGAGCAGGGGAGAGGGAGTGGGGTTGGCGTGGAGTTTTCAGAGGGGCTCGGGGTGGTTTTTATAGCGCAGGGACGGTCCACGGTGGTCGCGGAGCATGGATAGCGTCCATGGCGCACGGGAGAGAATCCTCTGCTAGAATCTGCGGCGGTGGTGCGAGGTACGTGTCGCCGTGAGGTCTTCCGAGGTCCGGGCGCGGTCTAGGAGCAGCTGGGTAGAGTGGTGTGTGTCGAGGAGCAGAGGGGGGGGGCAAATTTGGCCGGCGCCGTCGAGTTCCTCTCGGCGGAGCAGAGGGGGACAGGGCAGTGTCGGGGCGAGCGAGAGCGCTCGAGAGCTCTTCTCAGAGGCTGCAGAGGCGCGGTGCGAGCTGGGTGGGGGGGCCTGGGAATGGCGTCGACGACCACGGCGACACGGCGCGGCTACAGTGAGCTAGGGAGAGAGGTAGGGGATGACGGTTTTGCGAAAAACCCCCTGCCTCTTTTCCTTTTCTATTTTTCTTTTATTTCTTTTTCAATCCAGTAGCCTTTTAGGAATTTATTTGGGGCACTTAAACTATTTAGAAAAATTTGCAAATATTTGTGAGGCTTCCCCATAACATGTAGAAGCTCCACAAAATTTGGCATTTCAAAATAAAATGTTTTGAATCATTTTTGTTCATAGGGTTTTAATTATGGTATTTAGATTTATTTCAAATTGATTTTTACTTTAGAATTTTAAAACTAGTTCAAAATATTATTTGAGAGGGAAAAGTAGTAAGAATAAAATGGGAGTGTTTACATTACCACTCCACTGAATTTTATTTGAAAGAAGAGCAATTTCTCACTTGGACAATTTGGGTGACACACTTGTCACTTTCATTTTTCTTGTTTCAACTTTTGTTTTTGCATTTCAAAATTTTAATGCAAGCAAACAAGCAACACAAGTGACAAGAAATAATTATCACAAGCAACAATTTACAATCAACACATAATAATCAACAAAAGTTTTTGTTGGCTCTCATTTTTGGAATAATAATACTGATTAATAATTTTGGGATGTTACAGCCACCAACAACCTTCTTAAGATCTCCTACTCCTCCTGGATTCGATAACATTGGTTTCATACTGAGGGAAAACTTGCTGATGCATTACTTCAAACCTTCCTCTTAGGG
This sequence comes from Poa pratensis, assembly GCA_947311845.1. Classification (NCBI taxonomy): domain Eukaryota; kingdom Viridiplantae; phylum Streptophyta; class Magnoliopsida; order Poales; family Poaceae; genus Poa; species Poa pratensis. Next base: position 69,341,351 of record CAMZMU010000052.1, on the reverse strand, counting down.
TCTCCCAACAAACGTGTGTTTCACGTCATCAGTGCTTTGAGATAGTACGCATTATTTGTGGGGTCAAGGTGGAGATATCCATGTCCATGAACCGGGCCTCCTCTTGGGGTAGGGCGAGCTCAAGGTTTTTTCCCTTAACCTCGGGCTCCTTGGCCCTTGCCTCGGCCTCCTTGGCTCTTGCATCGGCTTCCTTGGCCCTTGCCTCGGCCTCCTTGGATCTTGCCTCGGCCTCAATGGCACTTGTCCGGGCATTTTCTTTCTCAATCTCGAGTTTCTTCTTTTGCAATTTGAAGAATTGCTTGGACGCCTCCTCTCTCTCAGCGTTCTGTCTCTTTCGTCTCATCGTTTGCATGACTTATCCTTTTGAGTTAGGAACCCATTCAATGTCTCTTACACCGCCATTATTGATGCGTCGCATTTCAACTCGGCCTTGGAGTTGGCCCTCCCCCCTTGCCTCTTCTCCTTCTCCGATGCGTCCCCATTTTTGGTGGCCGTTGCGTCCCCCATTTTTCTTGAGTGACGCGTAGAGGTCCTTCCACTTTTGTTGATCTTTGAGGACTTTGTAGCAATGTGTCAAGGTAAAGGCCTTCCCATGTTGAGCCTTGAAGGTTTTCAAGGCTTGCCAGACCTATGGGAGCACAGTTCATTCAAACGCCAACGCCACTTATTGGTCGGGCAAAGGCGTAGTCATAAGAACCACAAAACTTGCTAATCTCCGCTTGTATATAGTGTCACCTCTTTTGGATTGATATCTCGGTCTGTTCACCCGTTATTTCATAGGGCCGAAGCAACTTCCTTTCATTGTAGTGCTTGTAGAACTGTCCCCAATAAGCGCTCCCTTTTCGGCCCCGATGATTTGATTTGTTCCAACCTCAATCCATGACTCACCAATGAGCTCGTCCTCCTTCCCGGTGAATGAGGCGCCCCTTTGGCTATTCCTCCTCTTTTGTGCCTGATGAAAGATCGATATGATCGACTAGAGGGGGAAATATGCGACTACCAAATTTTAACCTTTTCTTTTAATTAAGGCTTGCACAAAGTAAATCAAGATTTACTAGATGTGCAACTAGATCTAGGCAACCTAGGTGATACAAGGAAGGTAAGTAATGCAGCGGAAACAATGTGAAAGGGATGGAGGTAACCGCAAAGTAGACACAAGGAGATGTTTTCCATAATTCCTTCCAAATGGAAGTACGTATACGTTGGAGGAGTATTAAATCACCTAGGCACTCCAATAGCACGGATGTGCTCACTCTATTTCTCTTTGTTCCACTATGAGGTCTTGGCGGCAAGGAAATAGGGTACTTGGGTCAAGCAGATTCCATTGCATGTGCTGGGAGAGGGTCAAGCAGATGCCATTGCTACTGGGTAGGACCTTCCCCATGCGAGAAAGGGGAGATGGCGACCATAGGTGCTGCGTGGCAGATGAAAACGGGAACGGGAACTGAAGTGGACGACAATGGATGTCTTAGGGTGTTTCTGCAAAATGTTTTGTGGTGGGGAGGCCTGAGAGAGATCTGACCTTTCATGCAAAATCTGACGGTGCTGGACGAAATTTGCAGAAACTAGGATGTTTTCAGGTGATACGTTTCCAGAGGAACACCCTAGAATTTTTCTTTTGCCTGTTATATGCTATTTTCCCTTGCTTATCTTACTTTTGTAAACTTTACTCCTACTATCAAACATGGCAGCTCTCCTGCCATTATTCAAAAAAAAGGCAGGTTACCTCGCCACGCTCGTTGTGTTGGCCGAATCCTGCAAGCGAACTTGGCGATTACTACATGCGCCGTGGGCAGATGATCAAACCTGCCAAAATGAATCACACAAACGTATTCCCGGGATCTGCTGGATCTGCCTATTCCCAGTGCGGCAATCATGTGTCAAGCGCTCGCATATCCATCTATATACCTAATTACGCATCAAACCAAACTGCTAATAGCATGTCACGCCCAAACCAAAACAACAGGACAGATGCGTCTCACAGGCAAGGCATGCAAAAAGACTAGAAGAGGCAGACGGTGGGAATCCAGTGCAAAGACTGTAGTTTCGAAAGAATTGTTAGATGAAATATTGCAGAACCTGCCAATAACAAGCACTTACATAGAAAACTTCAAGATTCAGGTAATTCTAACTGCAGGCATAAAATGTAGAGTCCACATCTGCTTAACAAATAATCCAACTTTCAAGTAAGAATGGAAATACAGTTAAGTCTTCTACTCCCTCCGTTCACAAAAGGATGTCTTTATTTTGACTAGATACAAGCCAAAATTGAGACATCTTTTTTTGAACGGAGGGAGTAGAATTTTTTAAGTCTCTTGATGACCTTTATCTAGAAAAAAGCCTCTCTGAAGACAAAGCCTACTATTGCCCAAACATCCCAACCTGCATCTAATAGTTGATCAGCAACACTTGAATATAGCTTCATGAATCAAAAGTAACTCACTATCGATGATGAAAATAGCATCCTAGGCAACATCTACTAAGAATTTACTATACATTACAATGGAAATGTAGCACAATATGGAATCATCACTGGAACAACACTTTAGAGCATCTCCACCGAGGCCTCTAAATGTGTGTCCGGCACCCCCCAATTGGGCCTCCTTTGGGGGTGCCGGACATGTGTCCGGGCAACATTTAGAGGCCGCACACAGCGGTACTCTCCAAAGGCCCACCCCCAATCGCGAGCAAACTGTCGAACACCTCGGGGGCGTTCAAATTCATTTTAGAAAACTTAAAAGATTCAAATTTCATTCATATTTCTTATATATTACAAAGATTTTGAATGAAATTTGAACTGCGGCGGCCTAGCGCCCTAGCCTACAGGTCGTCCCACCAGTCGTCGTTGTCGTCCTTGATCTTCACCGGCGCCACGGAGGAGCCAGCACGGCTGGAGGTCGTGGCGCGGCGGGCGGCTGGAGGACACGCTGTCGTTGCCCGTCGCACGGCTGGTGGAGGGGCCGCCGGAGGAGGAGGAGGTCGTCATCGCCAGGGTCGCCAAGAGGCCCGGCGAGTCCTGCTTGATGTCCACCGCGGACTCAGTGAGCGCCGCCAGGAAGCCCGGGCTGTCGCCGTCGTGCTCGTTCCGCAGCTCGGGCGGCATGTCGTAGCCATAGGGGATGGTCTCCACCGGCATTGCCTCCGCCCTGGGTTGACAGAGGAAGAGGCGGCCGGCGGGCGTGGCGGCGAACGACGGCGGCGTTCGCCGATGGTGATGCCGCCACCACCGCGTGGCGGCGAGCGGCGCGCAACCTGGCGTCGTCGTTCTGGCGGAGTTGGGAGGAGGCGGAAGGGAATGGCGCTGCCCGTGGCAGCGTGGCGGCGCGCCGCATCGATGGCTGTGGCAACCGTGTGGCCGGTTGCTCCCCACCAGTCTTTGCGGCCGGCGGTGTTGTACCACGTGGTGCGCGAGTTGGGGCCGTCGTTCGTGGCGATGACCGCCGCCCGCTCGCGCTCAAAGCGATCCAGCGAGCGGCCCCAGTTGGCTTGGCCGTCGTCGTTCTCGGGGAGGCGCCGCTGCGCCGGCATCATCCAGCTGCGCCGGCGAGTGATGAACCTCCACATTTGCTCGTCCGTCTCGGGGAGCGGTGGCACGGGGAGGCCACCGGCCGAGATGGACCAGCCTTTGGGCAGCCGGCAGTCATGAGGCGAGAGGAGCCCGTAGCGGTGCAGCTCCCAGGCGTCCTCGCTTAGGATGGTGCGGCCGCTGGATGCCATGACGGCTCGCCGGAGGTGGAGAGGAGAACGAGAAGGTGGAGAGGAGGGCGGGGTGGATAAGCACGGCCACGGGCGCCGGCTTTTAACATGGCCAGGGGCGGTGCGGCCGGCGTTAATGCGACGCGTGGGGAATCGGCAACGCCGGCCGCGTGGCCTGGCCGCCTGTGGAGCCGTCGCGTCGCCTGGGGAGCCGTCGCGTCGCCTGGGGAGCCGTCGCGTCGCCTGGCCGGCGTAAATGGTTTGCGTGCGTACAGGCGCACCGGCGTCCAATCACGTCGCGTTGGAAACCGTCGATGACTGCGCCATTAACGCGGCCAGACCGGCCTCCTGCACGGCGCGATAAATGTGGAGCCCTCCTGGGGGTGCCGGACACAAAATCGCTCGGGGCGAGGCTTTGGGGGTGCCGCTGGTGGGCGTTTTTGGTGTCCGCCCCCCCCCCCCCCCCCCCCCCCCCAAGGGCCTTTGAGGGTCCTTTAGAGACCCCGGTGGAGATGCTCTTAACATGTATCACTCAATCAGATCGATGGCCTGTAACCAGGCTCAAATCTACCCACCTTTTGCATCACTTAATTAAGATATAACTAAAAAAACTAGGCAAAAAGTTAACAAGCAGCCAAAGAACCACAATATTCAACTAGTGAAGTCAGACATTATATGGACAGCATTATAGCCATATACGGCCCAGGTAGACATCACATTTAGTAGCAGGGCAAAGGAAAGGCATAGACAAAAAAAGGGCTGGCAACAAGCCGTAAATCCATCCATTCCACTACCAGTCCAGTAACACCAACGACAGCTGCCAGAGAATTTAACTAACAAAAGATGAACCACACTCTCATTTAGCCTATAGCTAATGGAACATAAATCCATGTATGCTGGTACCATTACATTTAACTTGCAAAAATTTACCCTGGGCCACAATTCCATGGGACTTTTCACTCATTTACCCCCGAGCAAAATGGACTCTTGATCTGCAGAAAGGCCACACATTAAGCATTAGTCACAACATGCTTTTTGAATACCACAATATACAGGAGAGGAGAGAGGAGTGGGAAATGAATCTTACGTAATCCCATGTCATTCGGAAGAGACTCTTTTCAGCATATTCCCAGGAGTATCTCCATCAATCACTCTCCTCAGGACCAGCCTCCTTTTTGAGGCGCATCTCTTTAGCCTCTCTTGAGTTAATGGCACCCGCAGTCACACAACTCGATGTTAATGTGCAATTAAGTCACACTTCTACAGAACAAGATTATTTAGTCACACAACTCGACAAGTGCGTGCACGCAGGTCACTGACCCCACTTGTCCGTCTGTTTTGGACGGTAAATTTTTAGAAAACCCCCTGGAGTAATATTAATTTTACAAAATGGTTCCCCTAGAGGACCATTTTGTAAAATTAGGAGGACCATTTTGTAAAATTAGAAGGACCATTTTTTTAAATTAGGAGGACCATTTTGTATTTTCAAAAAAAAGGAGGACCATTTTGTAAAATTAATATTACTCTAGGGGTTTTCTGAAAATTTACCGTCCAAAACGGACTGACAAGTGGGGTCAGTGACCTGCGTGCACGCACTTGTCGAGTTGTGTGACCAAATAATCACGTTCTGAAGAAGTGTGACTTAAGTGCACATCGACGACGAGTTGTGTGACCGCTGGTGCCATTAACTCGCCTCTCTTGCCCTTCTGACATTAGCAAGTGTGGGGGGTACTATTGTTGCCATAAAACCAGTGAAACAACACAACATTACAATAGAACTAAGAGGCTCAAGCTCATTCCAAGCGAAATGATACCACTGTCTCTGCAATATTAACCACAGACAATACATCATTATAAAACATTTAAAAACATACAATTTAGCACAAACAAAGCAAATTATAAAAATATGTCCGCAACGTGGCAAGTAGTTCCTCCACAGTTGCATTGCAGGCACCAGCGCAAGAACATCATCAATGCCACCATACATTAAATACAAGCTGTTATTGATTCAGTATGGTAGATTAGTAACGGTTGTGCATTTGCAGCATGGATTTTGGTTGTGTACACACTTGGTGACAACAAATATAGGCTGCAGAGATCAATACTTAAATAGGTACAGCCATACAATGCCTTGCTGGTGCCCATGGAATGGAAGTATACCCTAAATAATAAGAAATGCAAAGAAAGGGCTCCTACAATTGTATTCCAAACTGAACTCTTACATAGTTTTTTGGAGAGATTTTACTTTACAAGGAAAATATCTTATAAATCATTCAGTGTACTGTCACATCACAAAAAAACCTGGATACAATTCCACCATCGATTCTAAGCACAGTAGTTATTGTCAGAGAGTAAGACCAATCTATTTGCAATTGCTACGTGGGATACCCATGAAGCTATCTAAATCTGAACTTTGTCTGAAACCAAAAACTTATAAATCTTATTTGAAGCATGCATAAGATGCATTGTTTGTACTTTTAGTCGGTGCATAATACAAATGAACATGAGTTTCTTCTAAACATCTGCATAACTCCCAGAAATACCAATGAATTCTTTAAAACAGATAAGAAACGTTACTATGATTACCAAGTAATAATAAAGTTGTTTTTTGCAGGGAAATAATAAAGTAACTTTTCAAAAGAGATACCAATATCTGTTTTTGCTAGATATATATCAGGATGAATGGACTAAAAATAGCAATGTAAATTGATTACGAGCCATGTCCCAGAAATCGATCTTAATCAGTTAATAGGCCAGTTAATCGCTACTCGGAGGGTGGCCGATTCGAATAAAGGATATTCATTCTGTTATTAAACTTAAATGCTCTGGCTGATTAATCTGATGTCAGACCGAGTAATCGAGAATCTGGAAGTTAACTGGGCTCAACTTTAAGGCTAAAATAGCCCAAGAAAAAAGAGCGCTATGTGCCTTTTCCAGTGTCAAGCTCTTGGGTTAAAATGAGAACTGCGCGTGGCGCAGTGGTATGGGACGCTAGTGAGCTCCCTGCCGACCCAGGTTCGATCCCCGGATCAAATTATGGGTATTTCACCTGGGGCACTGTTCATTTGAACAGTGCGGAGCGGTACTATTCATGGTGAACAGTATTTTGACAATAAAGTGCCTCCCGTTCGCCTGTACACCACATGAGGAAAAAATCATATACCAGGCTTATTTGATATAGGTTGTATATCGTGATTAGACTCATAGTTAGGGTGTGTGTGTGAGTGTGGTGTGTGTGGTTGTGGGTTTGATCAGATACTACAACTTGTATCCTTAAGGAGGTGCAAAAAAAGCTCTTGGGTTAAGACTTCCGCTCCTCCTCACTCACTCTCCGCCTCGATCCCACTGAGCCGCCGGCCCATCCCTCTGACCAGCACGCACACGACCACCGTGCAGGTCATGCCACCAGCCCCTGCTCTCTCCTCTAATCCGCCTTCCTTCCTGTCTGCGCCCCAGCCCGATCTACCTCATTCTATGTTGCTTAATGAATTGCTGTGAGCATGGGCAACACGTACAGAACTAGCAATATGTTGGTATGTCCCTATTTAATCTACTCCCTCCGACCCGAATTAATGGGCGGACTACTGTTACAAATAAAATTTACAAAAAACCCCATCACGGCCTGGCAGTTGACAGATAAGTACCAGACTTACGCCGGCGACACCGTGTCATACTCATACGCCGCCGTATCAACGCTCGAGATCGAGGCTGCTATCTAGACCTTATCCACCTCCCGGAATCCGCCGCGGCCCCTCCGGCGGCGTTCGCTGACCACAGCACCGGCCCCGGCCACGGCACCATCGCCGCATATCGAGGCGGCGTGCTTCCCGAGGAAGCTTCCCCTCTTGTCGTGCGGGCGCGGGTCGTGGCTGCCGACGGGGCTCACCACCTTCACCTTGGGCAGATTCCTACGGTGGCTGTGGCGCGCGTGCGAGTTCGTGCCGGCGCCGCCGCTCTCCCTGACGAGCAGCCTCTCGAGCTCCCGCGTGATCCACTCCACCTCGTGCACGTCCAGCAGCGTCGTCGGCTTCCCGCACCACTCCCGCCAGATCTCCTGGCACCCCAGGTACGGCGAATTCCCCCGCATCCTGCTCTCTTCCTCTCCTCTGCCGCCGTTGACCTCCGCTGCTCAAAAATCCAATCTTCCCTAGGAGGGGAACGAGGCGGCAGCGCGGCATGGGTAAGCCAGGCGTCGGCGGCATGTGGCGGCCGCCGGGAGGGGAGCGAGGCGGAGTGAGCGGCGCGGGAGGGGCGGAGCAGGCGGCGCCATCCAGGGAAGAGAAGGGGAAGAGCAGAGCTCGGGCGGGGACGCGTGGCTTCAGGTGAAAAACAGCAGGGTGATTTTCGCAAAAACGCCACCGCGAACGCTAATCCGGGTCAGAGGGAGTACCGATTAATGCGATTAATCTTTACTATTAAAGGTGGCTTGGTGGTGTCACACCTCCCGTGGTGTCACACATCAAAATAATTATGGGGAATTAGGGACATTAAAACCGAGACACCTAGGAGCTATTTCACGCCATCAGCATCCAGTGCCGTTCATCTTGGCGATCTAGCCATTCCTGCCCGTCAGATCGCATGTAAGCCGTATGTCCCTAGGGGACGCTTCTCCGGGGATCAAATCCGTGACTTGTGGTTGATTTGGGCCTGTACAAAGCCCACGGCCGATCGATCGATCTCCCTCTGGCTCTGCCCTTCTCGCCTCCCTCCGCTCGCTCGCTCGTGCGCTTCTGCCGCCACTTACGTCGGAGCCGACCATGCGGATACTCAAGATGGCGGCAACGTCCTTCCATTTTTCTCCTCCACTACTTATATCTTTTTTTTTGAGGAAAGGATCCGACACTTATATTCAGGAACCTCAGTGCATCTTGCAACCAGGTCCAACAAAGAAAAGAAATTACAAAGAGACCCTACAAAAAGCACAAAGCCCCCTGAGCGCCCTGAAAGAATCACGATCGGATCCGGCCACCACGCTCCCGAGAAACCTAAGCTTGGCCGGCGTCGCCGTACCACCGTCCGCCGGGGAGATGCCACCACCACAAGTTGTAGACGGCTGCAAGAGTCGTCCGCCGCCGCGCGACGGAACCTGAACTCGCTGAACGAGCACAGCAACAGCAGCAGCTCCCAAGCACCACCCAACATCCATCCGACGCCGCGTCGCCCAGGCCCACCACCAACACCACCCCGCCGCTAGCAGACGCCGCTCCCCTCGCCACCACGGCCGGCCGGAGCAGAACCAACGGAGAAAACCACCTGCAACACCAGCATCAAAACCGGATCGCCCACATCCACCTCCTTCTCCCCTCACCACCACGGCCGGCCGGAGAAGAGAAGTCAGAGGAGCGCACCCGTCGAACATCTCGAAGCTTGACGATGGCGACGAAACCGGCACCATCAAGACGGAGAGCAAGCCCGAGCCACACAAACCTCCGCGACGACGGCCTCTCCGCCACGCCGCCACCGCGCAGGGACACAAACCCGCACGAATCCGAAGATCGGCGGGACAAAAGACCTCCAGCAACAGCATGGAGGGAGATCCACGCCGCTCTCACCTCAGCGCGGCAGCCGGCAACTCCGAGGGAAGGGAAGAGCAGCACCTTATTTACCCTAAGCGGCGGCCGAACCTTCCACTCGCCGCCGCCGGGGACTAGACCTACCCTATCTACACGCCAGGAGACGAGGAACGAGATCCCCACCTCCTCCCGCCGCCGGAGCGGCGGAAGGAGGCCGAGATCCGGCCCCGCTCCGGCGAGATGAAGGGGAAAGTGACTCGCCTCCCTTTTCGCCGCTCTCGACTGTAGCAGAGGGGGAGGGGACTCTCGACTGGGGCAGCTCTCCACTGCTTATATCTATCCTAAGGCCACCTTAATTTCTGGGCAAGTCGTTGTCTTTCCTTCGAGGGCATCGTTAGTGATGGCTGAGAAAGGCTCCAAATAGGGAGGAAGTGCTCCGATGTGTACATGTAGTAGACTCCGACGCCCATTCTCTAATTTGCAACAGGCCATCAAGACAATACGATTGATCCCTTTAGTTCGCGTTCATGGCAGCAGTCATTTGGAATTTCGAGTTGGTGGCAGCGTTCGGAGCATGCTTAGACTACATGAAAGCTTCAGAGTTGGCAGCGTTCGGAGCATGCTTAGACTACATGAAATTCGAGTTGGTAATCATGTTTAGACTACATGAAAGCTTCAGAGTGTACAATGGTCTTAATTAACACTAGTTGAATTTCAGCGCGCCGTCACGGCGCGTCCTTGGTGGATTTTGGAGGTACGTGAATGCTTGAAATATTTTTTTTTGAAATTTAGTCATGTTCAATAAATAGTCAATTCAGTACTTAGTAATTTTGTAAAAATGTTTGAATACCTTAAAACGAAATGTACGAAGTGTTATAAACTATGCAAAGCATGATTTATTTTAGAATTTGATTTGTAATATTAATAGGCAACTGTAGCGAGGCATTTTGGTGCGCGTGTTTTTGAATTTGAATTTGAAAATGACGGCATTCTAAAGTTGTCTAAGTTTGGAAATCGCTGAAATTGAAAAATGCTTTTGTTTTAAAGATGGTAGCTCTTTGGAGATTGCTTAAATTTCAAAATTAGTGTAATTCAATTTTAAATGTGTTTGTTTTTTTACGTGAAAATACTCTGAAATAGTTAGTATTTTTTTTGAGTTTCTTTGCACATTTTAGAGTCCCATTAAATGTTTAGCAAGTTGGAATGGATATGCATGTTTGTATTTTGTCGAAATAGTTGTTTGAGTTTCATAATTCTCCAAATTAGAGTAATAAAATGCGATTAAGATTTATTTGAACTCCATAATTAGGGAGAATGCAACATGTGAGATAAATTGTGGGATATAATTTTTTTTAGAGCATCTCTAATTTTTTAGTAAATTGAATTTTTCAAATTTGTTGCATGTATTATTTTGTAAGGACTTTGATATACTTTACCGTAATTGCAAATATCTAGAAAATTGGGGGCATAAGTAGTGGGCATTTTTTTGTTTGCATGTTGACATATTTGCCACATTTGTAAATACGCCACACGTGTTGTAATCTAAAATATGGAAATATGTTTAATCTAAAATAATTTGGGCAGGTACATTTGATTTTCCCGTAATTTTATACTAATCTAAAAAGTTTAAATATGTTTGTCATGTGTTGTAAATAGTTGGCCCATTTTTCTTTTTTTTCTTTGCGGATATGTCGATATATTTAGAAATATTTCCTATTTTTTAAGCAAATTGAAATGTTTGAACATGACTGTACTGTTCATTACTATTTTCACAAAATCCGTAATGAGTGAAATACATGTTTGTTCATTTGAATTTTATAGCCGCATGAATGTTTTAAATTCAAATTCATGTAAGTTGGGCAAGTGTATTTTTTCTCCCAAATTTTGACCAATTTGAAATGTGTGAGCGTGTTCACAATTAGACATAATTAGAAGGTTTGATTTTTTTGGTTTATAGCATTTATTATTTTCTGCAATTTGTGTAAAAAATATGGAGTCCACTTGTCAGGAATCTAGCATTTTTTTGTTCCAAAAAAAAACTGACAACCATGGCCTACGCTGACGTCGTGATGACGTCAGACGTGGGCAAGGCTGTGGCAGCAACGGCGGCGACGACCACGGCGCCGGCGCGTCAGGGCAAGCCGGGATGCGCGCCACCGCGCGTCCGCCGCGGCTGGACGCAAGGGTCCCGGGAGCGGCGGCGCCACCGGATTTTCGTCGCCGGAGCGCCCTTGGCGGCGAACAAATGCGGCGGCGGACAGCGTAGTAGGCGGTGCCGATTCCGGCGAGCTCGCGGCCTCCCAGGACGCGGCGCTGGGCTAGGAGGGAGCGGCGGCGACGGCGCAGCCCCCCGTGTGCTTGGATGCGTGCTGGGAGGTGCGTAGCGGCGGAGATGCGCGCCGGCGCCGGCGGTGATCCGCGGCGTCACGGGCGAGAGAGGGGAAAGGGAGATGTGCCGATGGTTTTGCAAGGAGGTCCTTCAGGTTTTTGATTTTTACAATAAGGTCCCTCGCTTCGTAAAATCGGAGGTTGCGCTGCAATTTCTGGGCTCGCTGGTCGTTTTTTGCAAAATGGCCGCGCGTCGTGCGTCTGACAGGTGGGGCCCACCCCGAGACTGTAGATGAACAGTAACATGAACAGTACCCAGGGTGCTGCGAGGCCGCGGATTTGGCCGGCTTTCATATACTTAGTAATAGGTCTATTTGGTGAGCTCGGGTAGAAGTATGGCTGCTAGAATTTCTCAGTTCGGTGTATGTGCAACATCCAGTTGGAGGCTAAAAACATTCGAACAATTATCTCATGCTACATCTACTCCCCACGTTCTATGGTGTCAATATGTACACGTATGAGTCTACAGAATATAATTACAAGGACAAGTAGGCAATAGCTTCCTGTATATGCATAAAAGCACTACTCTAAACAATAAAAAATATTCATGATGTCCAGAGGAAGGTTAGCTTTAGTACCATGTACTTTGCCAGTACTGAGATTAACCTTAATGCTGAACTCTTGATGGGATAAAATTCAGTAATGGTTAGTTCGCTCATGTTTTTTCTAGATAGAAGCTGCAAGTTGTTGTTTAAAAAAATCGCAGACTGCTGATTTCATTTGATCACAAGAAAATGCGGTATTTTCTATTCTCATACTATATTGATAATTCTTTACATGAAAGATCTAAGGGGTGACATGATTTTCACATGGTATATATGATAATCACTAATCATCTTAAGTACCATATTTTCGTTCCCCCACAGAGCAATGCGTGTATAATTAATCCATGTTAAGATTCAAATATTATTTTTATTTATTTCTAAAAATCTATTTACCTAATGGACGGGCGCAGCAACGCGCGCCTACATGATCTAGTATGCCATTGGAACAACCTCGCCTCAAATTTCTCTCCGTTGATAACAAATCTTTAAACAAACTCAGCGCCGTTAACGAAAAAAACTCAACGAACCCTATCTTAAACATCCTCAGCAAACCATATTTGGAAGAGAAACTCAACAGACAAGCGGTTCTGCCGTCGGTCCTTCCCGGCCATCTCGACAGTCTTGTTATCCCCTCGCTATCGCTCTCCTCCCGCGGAGAAAGGTGAGGCGACGCTCTGCCTCGAGCTCTAGCGCCGACCACCGTAGAAAACAGCGCCGGTGTGGGGCGACTCAGACCTCCTGCTAGGCGTCGCGCTACTCCTCCCTAGAACCCCTCCTCCTGGAGAGCTGCACCGCCGTGCCCCAGACCACCGTCGGGAGCTGTACGCACGAGGCACAGTGCCCGTGTCGGTAGGGCCGCTCCTCCTCAAGGGGCAGCTCGCTGTCTACGCCCAACTCCCTGATCCACTCGCCACGAGAACAACATGAGCTTGCTACTGGGAGCAAAGCTGCAGTTCGATACCCCTGCGGTTTCCGATCTGTTCACAATGTTTGTATTCTGGATCATTGAAGATGCTGCCAAGTGCCAAGTTGTTCCACTATTTCTTGTGTCTCGAAATCTGGTAGATTAATCTTAGGTTAACGCCATCACGGTGGCCTGACAGTGTACAGAAATTTGATTGCAGCAGATATAAGTTGATGTTTTTGTTCTTGAATGGATAGTGGGTATGGTAGATGGAAGGAGGCGCGTTGGCGATGGATTCGGTGTACAAAGGGAATGTGGGCCCAACATATCTATTTTCCCCCATTTACGTACCAGTACTTCTTTTATGTTCTTTCATTATTTTTATACATACACCTGAACTATTCATCAATGAGGCTCCAAAATTCTTTACCTGTATTAATTCCTTCTTACTTCTTTGATTGACTATTTTTTCATGGTTATTACCGATTATATGGACGCAGGTAATTATCCACACACATAATTTACAGTGTTTTAGCGTTAGCATAGTTCGTGGAATTTTATTTTGGAGATTATCTGTGATTTCTAGAGATATTACATAAGGATCTATAGCTGAAGTTTTCCTGATGCTCATTCTGCAGAGTTTGAAAAGTATCTCGGAGATGACGAGCTAAAGGCGAGCGTACCTCCTGTGGCGTTTCTTTCTTGCTCTGTTGCCGCAGACTAGCCTTGGTAATGATGATTTCATTGATTTGTGCTCATTGCAGGAATTTATTAACTTCATTCTCCATTGCAAACTTCCCGATTAAAAGGTCAATGCAGAATCCTATTTGAGAATTCTGACCAGCGGTAGCTCTTCACTGACCAAGTAAATGATTGCTCATGGGTATTTACCAATGCATCACTGCATTCAGATATTGCCACAGGGCTGGGACGAAACCTACTGCTTCAGATATCTCGAATTATTTCAAGAAATCCATTTCTTTGGGGAGAAAACCTACAAGGTAAGATATGTATGTTTTACTCGTGCAGTGTTTTCCATTTTTTGAACTACCCTGTGCACAAAGGATGATGTTTAACAAACTTTTCAAGCCACTGATAGTGCAATCCCATTTAGTGCCTACAAAGTTAACTACTCTGTTTAACAGGGTGGCAGTGATCATGCGATATTGGAATCTGAGGGAATAGTTGGTCATGTATGTAGGTTAAATGCTGCTTAAGTTCAACCTTATATTTTCAAACTTACAAAATCAAGAATAGTTTTTTTTGTATGATTAAATTGAGGACATTCCTGGATTAAAATTTTGCAAGAAAAGACCGTAGCTCAATCAAGTTTTCATCAATAGCTCTTTGATAAATATGAGAGAAAAAGAGAACATCTTTGTACAACTGTATATATTATTATTTTTGGATATGGTCAAATGACTCAAATGAAAAGAAAAAAAAGTGGCGTGCTCGAGTTTTGCATACATTATTGTTGGGTTGGGTGGAAAACATCAAATCTAAGCTCTTTTCCTATAATGATAACCAAAATTACAAAACTGAACCAGTAATCGGCAAGTTTGATTACTCCTAACTAAGGCTGCTTTATATGTCATCCCCATGTTCTGTTTCACTTGCATTTTTTTAGCTACTACACCTTATCATATCAATTTCTAAGTGGGAACTGCCCTCTTGATGGACATCTTATGACAACCAGAGATGGTGATCTTACATTTTCTGCACACCTAATAAGTAAGTGAAACAAATTTCATGTTTCTTCATGCCTTTTATCCTACTCTATTTTGTCTGATTTAGCATATCGGGGCTTCTTAATACACGACAACGTGCTTTTGGGGGGGGGGGGGGGGGGGGGGGGGGGGAGCTAGCTTCTTTATTTTTCTTTTCTAAGAAGACATCTTATATTTACCTTTGCTAGAGACTAATAATTGCATTACTTATGTCATTTTTTGCATGCCAGACAATGTGTACATATCAATCTTAGTGTTTTTAAGGTCGTGCTTTGAGATTCAACATGTGTTCCTGAATACGTGCAAAACACTAATACTGAAATTATTTTTTGTAGCTTGTTAAATCAAGTTATATTATTTCCAAGGTTCTTCTAAAAGACTTATAGCATTGAGGAGGTACCATGTGTGTTCAAAACTATATGCCAGGATACTATTGCCTATTGGTGAGCACGGATCGGACGCCACTAAAGACTACGGTTGGGTTGCACGTTGGAGTTCTCGCCTGATCTGTCATCAGGGTCCTTCCGTAGTCTTCCTTCTTCTCCTGTTAGAGTGTCTTTCAATCTTTCTTTGTTTGTGCGGCAGAGTACTGTTCTGGTTAACTCCGTTTATCCCAACTCTGTATTATTTTTCTTCAAATGGAATCTGAATTTAATTCCTGAATAAGAATCATATTTGTAGTTTGGCATCTTTTAGCTTTCCTAGACTGTTTTAGCTTTCAGGCTGATTTTACCCACTTGAAGCCTGGAAGTTCATTTTCATTTCAAACTGCAATCTCAAAGTTTGTAAACGGAGTTGTATTTTAGGTTGCAATAGTACGCTGCCCCAGATAGAAATTCTCCAATAGACTGACCTAGAACAACTCCTGGCCACCGACACCACCACTCTGACACTCAAGAATTGTGAAATACCGATTTTAATGATGCTCTTATATACAATATCCTAAATTTATTTGATGGAACATTTCTCTTGCAAATAAAGTTGTAATGGGGACACGGAAATATTTGGTGGAGGAAGAAGCTGAAGGGTGATTAGTGGTAAGCGAAAACGGTCCACAGTGTCGCTTGATTTGCATGAGGATATAAATGTTGTTTCACGGTTCGTGTTGAACTATTATCTCCCCGTTGCAACGCACGGGCAATTACCTAGTTCAGTTAATAGGCCACCGATTAATCTCTACTTACAAAGCCAAGCGAGCAGCTACCAGGTATCGATTTGTTTAACACTGATTAAGAAGAGCTGATTACAGCCTTATAAGTCGGTGTAACGGTTTGATGGGCCGCTGTAACAGGATAACTGCCCAAATCTCCCAACTGAACATCTTCTTAGGCCATGTACAACGGGGCCGCTTGTAGAGGCGCTAGACACAAAGGGAGGGTTACAACGTAATCCTAGCACAAAATCCTCCACTTTTCATGTCATCCTTAACTAGAACGAAACCCTAGGCACTAAATCCTCCATATTTACAATTACTTCTCGTCTCATGTTTCAACTTACGTCCAAGATTCTTACTATGATTTATGTTGCGATCTAGACATAAAGTTAGCACCAAGCCACCAACGGCACAAATCATCCAAACAGGGTGATTGATGAAACCCTAGAGCAAAATCCTCCATTGACGGTGCCGATGAAATTATAACAGTAGATCGACCAACCGAGCTAGAGGCTAACCTTGCCGTCGGAGAAGTAGCGCCTGCCCATCCATCGGAGGGAAGAGACAGCTCCGGGGCTGCCCGCGCCGGAAGAAGTGGCCGGGAGGCGGGGGTGGCGGCCACAGGCCAGCCGCGCAAAACCTCAACGCGCCATCGCCATAGCCATCGCCTTCTCTGCCGACGTCTCCTGCTCCTCCTCTCTCTCCTCCGTGTCCTCGTGCCTGTATGGCGCCCGCGTCCACCGGATCGCCTTTATATTGACCTGGTCGATAATAAGAAGCAGCCGCATACCCCTCTGTGGGCCTGGCCCATGAAACTTGGTACCACTGATTCTTAATCGCGACTGTGTTCCTGCTTCTTCTCTATGCTAACTAGCTAGGTTTGTGATTTCAAAAAAAAAAAATTGCTAGGTTTGCTGCTTCTGTTTCGTGTTTCCTTTGTTTAAAACTATCTACACAATTATATTTCAATTTATAAAATAAAAATGTACACGAAATTATGGGCGTTCACGGGTAGGTTCCATTCCTAATTTCCTATACTCGGTTTCAAGTTTCGTCAAATGTAACTTTTAAATTTTGATCATATATTCCGAATATATTAATATGAATTTTGTCAAATTCGTCACACTCGTTTGACCGTTTTGAAGTATCCCTTCACAAAGAGGTTAATATCACCGTTTAGCACAATTTTCGTGTTGTATTTTTTCCGTTTCACCAGTCATATACAAGCAGATCTTGTAATGTTGATTTGTATGTGTTTATGCTTTGTTTGGTGCAAGTGTCTTTTTCAACATATGTCGCACTGCTTGCCGAGGTCAACTCCACAGTCGTCGCTGCACCGCCCCTGCCTTGCGCCTCCATGGTGTGTCACCTAGATGGTTCTAAGTCTAGATCTGAATATTTTAAATATCTTCAAATTTTGAACCATTTTAAAAATGAACAGATTTTAAATATGAAAATTACTGAAATTGGCAACAATTTCAAAAAATAAATTTTTTTCAAACTACTAATAATTTTCAAATATGAATCATTTAAAAAATGAAACAATTTTTCATATATAAACAATTTTGAAATTTCAACCATTTTCAAAGATGGATAATTTTCAAAATTTGAACCATTTTAAAAGATGAACATAAAATGGCGTTGTACGTAAACTATTTTTGAATGATTTTAAAATTGAACATAAAATGTAGTGAACAAAATCGATTTTTAAACGATTTTAAAAGGTGAACTGAAAAAAATCTATAAACATAAAACTATTTTTGAACGATTTTAAAAAATGATCAGAACATAGCGATGAACGGAAATTATTTTTGAACTATTTTTAAAAATGAATAGAAAAGGCCCTGAAAGAATTTTCTTTAAACGATTTCAAAAATTGATCAGAAATTTCTATGAACGGAATATATTTTAACGTCTTATTAAAAATTGAACTGAGGAACTTCTATGAACGGAAATTATTTTTGAATGATTTTTTTAAAGTGAACACAAACAGTCTATGAATGGAAATTATTTTTGTCCAGTTTTAAAAGTGAACGAAAAATATTTTTGACCGATTTTAAAAGTGAACAGGAAAGGACGGTGAACAAAAAACTATTTTTGAACAATTTTAGAAAATAGCGATGAACTGAAAGAGTATTTGAACGATTTTAAAACTGAACAGAAAAGGCCGGTGAACGAGTTTTTTTGAACAGTTTCAAAAGGTATAGAAAAAGTCTATGAATATAAATTATGTTTGAACGATTTTTAAAAAGGTGAACTGAAAATTCAATGAACGAAAATTATTTTTGAACTATTTTATAAACCGAACAGAAGAAAGTCTATGAAAGGAAATTATGTTTGAAAGTTTGTAAAAGTGAACAGAAAATGATAGTGAATGAAACCTATTTTTGAATGATTTTATAAGTGAACAGAAAAGGCCAGTGAACGGAAATTATTTTTGACGATTTTAAAAAATGACCAGAAAATAGCGTTGAACGGAAACTGCTTTTGAACGATTTTAAAAGTGAACTTAAAATGCTGGTGAAAGTGCATGGTTGCCCCATGTGTGGTTTTGGTAATTAATGACACTCCTTATGGACTAATGTTTACATTGAGATATTCTTTTAGATCTTGTCCATTGGAGTTCATGTGTTGGACTCTTGAAGATGGCATGATGACCAATGCTCTATTTAAGGGTTTATATGAAGAATGGTCATGTGTAGATGATGAAGTGCAAAGGAGACATGAAGAAGGAGCTTAGCGAGGCTTTCCCATAATGGGGTAAGGGGGAGCATTTGGAGAAGTCTTCATCAAGCATGTGCTAGCAAGCACAATCAAGAAAGGTGTTCCAACTTGAGAGAGTCAAGATCGTCATCATCGAGCTCAAGTGGAATGCGCAAGGCAAAGGTATGATCTTGATAGGTTTTCTATTTTACGGTCTCATGTTGTTAGTGGGAGACGGGTTTTAGGATAGACGGCATACTATCAAGAGGGGTTCTCAAGTGAGTAACTTGATCGCATCTTTGTGGAGAGCTCATACCTTTGCATACTTGGCATATCATCTTTCTTGGTTCTTATTTGGCTTTTCTCCTTGTTGGGTTTTGGTGCTTGTCGTGATCTTCATGACAAGCCCAAGTTCTTCGAAAACGGATTTCTTATTGAAAACTTGTTGCGTTTTCGTGTTGGAAATATTACCGGTCCACCTTCGAGTTAGGGTCCACACCTTCCCATGTGTGGTATCCCCTCTATATTTGTGACCCTTAATATTTCAGGCTTTCCAGTTTCACTGCTTTCCAACACAATTGGATTCACCTGATTTGGAGTTCATACGAAAAAGTTATTGCATTTCAGGCTTTGCAGTTTCACTGCTTTCAGGCCGGAGTCTCCGGTCTTCTGGACGGAGTCTCCGGTCCTTGGTTTTCCTCGGAGAGTGTTTTCTTGTTCAGCCCCTAGTGGGGGCCGGAGTTTCCGGCCCAATAGGCCGGAGTATCCGCCCCAGGCCAGAGTTTCCGGTCCCAGGGGCCGGAGTTTATGCCTGTGCTTTTCTCGTCTGGAAATGGTTCACCCCCTGGTGGGGGCCGGAGTTTCCGCCCCCAGGAGGCCGGAGTTTCCGGTGCAGACCGGAGTCTCCGGCCACTTTGGCCGGAAACTCCGGTGTGAATCTGGCTGCAACGGCTACTTTTCTGGGAGGGGTATAAATACCTCTCCACCTTCCTCCAGCCAGCAAGCTGAGCCCAGCAACCTTTGCTTTCTCTCTCCTCCATTGTTGCAAGCTCATTTCCTTGACATGTCCCAATCCCTCCACCCAAACTCTTTGATCTTTAGAGGATTGAAGGAGAAGACCTAGATCTACATTTCCACCAATCAATATCTCCTCTAAGTGAAGGGAACATAGTGGATCTAGTTCTTGGAGTTCTTGAGTGGTTCTCCTCTTTGTTCTTCCTCTCTTATTCCCCCATAAGCATTTGTTGCTTTGTTGGAATTTGAGAGTGGAGGACTTGAGCACTTGTGCTCTTGCCTTTTGCATTTGGTGCATCGGTGTGCTCTCCACGAGGATTCGTGGAAGTTGAAATCTTGTGAACTTGTTACTCTTGGGTCTTCGGGCCCTAGACGCCTTTGTGGTGGTTGGACCCTTGTGTGGTCACTTGAAGCCGTTCGGGAGCCCCCAATCCCTTTGTGGGTTGTGCCTCGGATTGTTGTTGAAAGGCTCCGGATTCCGCCTCGAAGGAATACCGATAGTGGAAGGTGAACCAAACCTTTGTGGTGCAGTTCATCGGAGAATAGGGTGAGCCTTTGTGGCGTTGAGATCGACCTTTGTGGTGCCTCACACCTCTCCAACGAGACGTACTCCCTTAACAAGGAGGAACTCGGGAATACATCCTCGTCTCCGCGTGCCTCGGTTATTTCTATACCCGAGCCTTTTACTTATGCACTTTACTTTGTGATAGCCTTCGTGCTTGAAGTATTCTATATTGCTATCACCTTGTTGCTTGTCTTGCTTAGCATAAGTTGTTGGTACACATAGGTGAGCCTAGTATATTTAGGTTGTTGGCTTGTTATTTTAAACACATAGTTTTATTCCGCAATTAGCAAGCCTTTAACCGGAAAAGTTTTAATCGCCTATTCCCCCCCCCCCCTCTAGGCGACATCCTTGTCCTTTCAGCTGGTGAACGTAATCATTTTTGAACGATTTTAGAAATGTGAACAGAAAAAAGTCTATGAACGGAAATTCTTTTTTAACGATTTTTGAAAAAGTGAACTGAAAAAAGTCTATGAAAGATTTTTTTGTGAACGATTTTAAAAGGGAACAAAAAGCCTAGTGAGTGAAATCTAATTTTGAACGATTTTTAAAAGTAAATAGAAAAAGGCGGTGAATGAAATCTTATTTGAACGATTTCAAAGGGTGAATAGAAAAAGTCTACGAAAGAAAATTATGCTTGAACGATTTTTTAAAACTGAACTGAAAAAATTCTATGAACGGAATTATTATTGAACAATTTTATACATGAATAATTTCGAAATATGAACATTTTTAAAATTTGAACATTTTCTAAAATATAAAAACTCAAAATAAAGAAATATAATCGAACAAGAAAAATGAAAAGAATAAATAAAAAGAAACATCCAAGAAAAGGAAAACGAAAAATAAATAGAAAAACTATATTAAAAAACTTTATGAACATAACTTGTTTTTTGAACGATTTTGAAAAAAATGAACATAAAAACTATTTGAACAGATTATTTTTGAACGATTTTTAAAATCTAAACAATTTGAATTCGAACAATTTTCAAATCTAAACATTTTCTAAATTGAGCATTTTGCATAAAAGATTTAAATTTCAAATAATATATAAAACAATACAGAATAGAAGAAAGAAAAAACAGCAAAAAAAGAAAAATGAAAAAGAAACAAAGAAATAACGGGAAAAAAGAAACAACAATGGAAACGAAAAAAACGAACAGAGAGCGATGAATAACGACGGGATGACGCTAGGAATCTGGGCCAGGCCCATACACGTGCGGGGGTGCGACGCCTTGTTAACATCGACCTGGTCGACGTATAGGTTTTGTCGCGTCCACCAGCTTCGCACGGTCGCACCGCCTGAAGCGGGTGTGATCTGGGCCGGCCCATTATAGCCAATTCGATGTAGGCGGCCCCAAATCGATTTTTTTTTGAATTTCCAGACCGAATTGTTTTTACATGAATATGTTTTTAATCTGAATATTTTCAAAATATGAAAACAATTCTGGACCATTTTCATTACTTTTTTTTAACAAAAATGAACAATTTCTAATTTGGAACCATTTTAAAAATTGGAACCATTCAAATTTGGAACCATTTTTTAATATGGAACCATTTTAAATTTGGAAACATTTTCAAATTTGGAACCATTTTTTAATTTGGAACCATTTTCTAAAATGATCATTTTGTTAAATGGAACTATTTTCAAAAATGAACAATTTCAAATTTGGAATCATTTTATTGGAACCACTTCAAAACGGAACCATTTTTAATTTGGAAACTTTTTTAAAACGGAACCATTTTCAATATAGAATCATTTTAAGATGCATTTTGAAAATTAAAGCATTTTCACATTTGGAACCATTTTTACAAATTAAAAAATTTGAAAATGCAATATAAAATGAATGAAAACAATAACAAAACAAAAAATAAACATAAAAAAAGTAAAAAGTAAAAAAAAAAGAAAAAAAGGAAAGCAGCTCGATGGGCCGGCCGGCAGAAGCTCCCCGTTAGCGGCACGGTCGATTCGCGCCGCTAACGGGCGACATATAGGGTTTGCCATCTAGAGGCGACGTCGTGAGGGCAAAGCTGAGCTCGGCCATTTGTGATGGGCTTAGCCCTTTTCCCCTCCGCTGCAGAGAAGTTTTTTCTTACTGGAAACTAGTGTAACCATTCCTCTGGTCTATAATAAGTGTCGGGGCCTCAATTGGGTGAGTTATCCGAATATGACAGGATCAGTGTAGGGGTCGATCCTAGGCACTGAATTACCCGTTGCTGCCACCACCAGGCTCGCCTCCGCTAGGGTTCTTCACAGGGAGAGAAGAAGAGAGAGAAACGAGGCCAACTGCTTGCGAGAGTGTGGGATCCACAGTAATCCTGCGCACCCTAGACTATATTTGATTACGTTCCTAGTTGACATCAAGGCATAATGACGTGTTAGAATGCATGGAGGGTTAGCACCTAAACCGGTCACATGGTTATGGTTTATTAGTGAAAACGGTCTCACAATAGAAAGGATCAACGTTGAACGTGTTACGAAGATCAAGGGCCAAAGTTGGACCTTGTCAAAGTTGAGGGTTTGATTTGTACTTCGGCCAAAGTTAAGGGGTCAAATATGGACTTTTTCCTTGCCAATACGGCATGATACCAAACCTCTGTATAAATCTGATTATGCCAAACAATCCTTACACCAAAATGATCCTCTAGGAGAAATAGCATAGGGTGTGTTGGTGTTGTAGTATGCTTGCCATATCTGATTGACCCATGGAATATCATGATGCCTGTAAAACTTGTGGAGATCTTTCATGAGTAGTGTTTCATTCCGAGTTCTGCGATTGATAACTCTGAGTCCACCTTGTTCTTTGGTCTACAAACCAGTTGCCAATTAGCTAGACATTGTCCATGAGTGTTGGATTCCTTTTTGCTCCGTAGAAGTTGTCTTCCACTTTTCTCAAAATGAATAAAATTAGTGATAGGAATTTTAAGGCTGCACATAACAAACATTGGTAGTGAAGAAATGACAGAATTGTGCAGAGTCAATCTACCTGTGTAAGATAGTATTGATGCCATTCTAGATAGTGTCTTATCCAGTCTAGAAACCAATGGCATGAGATCTTCAACTGATGGTCTGGTTGTTCCAAGTGGTAATCCCAGATATGTAAGGGTGAGACTTTCAATAATGCGTCCAAATCTATTGGCAAGGTAATGTGCTTACTTTGAACCCACGTTAATGTTGGAGATATGCCCTAGAGACAATAATAATTTAGTTATCTCCAAGTTTATCATTAATGTTTGTATCTTTATGCTACAACTGTATTGGGTACTTGTATAGCAAATACAACGTGTACAAGATGAAAACCTCCAATACACGTGTAGAGATATGAACAAGTAAAAGCGTTCCTAGTCTTGTCTCTAAGACTAGCCTATCTTGTTGTTTGATGATCATGTTTTCCTGATCATGGACTTTATATAAGTTATATAACTATAGGAGTATATTATCGGAATGATAATAGTACTGAACCGACCCATTGTATGATCTTGCTATGAGACTAATCGTCAACAATGACGATAGCAATGATCATATGTTTAGTTATCGTTAGCTATATTCCTATGCTATGAGAACATCTTGTGACGCTTATTCGACACTCAAGCTTTGATTGTCATCAAACGTCCGGCCGTAACAGGGGACCATAAGCTGTAGGTCAATCTTTATTGAGAGAATAAAGTTGTAGTCATAGTGGTAATGAGATCGTTTCGGAGTAGCTCCAATGCTTGGCCTCCGCCTCCGCCTCGAGAGCCTCGCGCTTCGCGCTCAGGTCCGCTAGGGTCTCCTCGACCTCGCGGACCACGCTGATGTGGATCTCTTCAGCAGAGCGCAGCGCCGCCTCGCGTTGCGCCTGGGCTGCCTCGTCCTTCCGGCGGCAGCGCTCCACGGTCTCCTGGAGGCACACCCAGCCCCGCGCAAGCTCGGCGACCTCCTCCGCCCTGGTGCGGTCTTCCTCAGCAGCTGGGCCTCGAGCCATCGAGCACCTCCCTCGCCGAGCGTAGGACGGCCTCTCGGTGAGCTGCGACAGGGCGCCGACCCAGCAAGCTAGGGCCCACGATTCTCCAGAGGGCCTGGAAGCGCCAGCGCCTGCTGAGGACTCCGGGGCATCGCGCCTTGGGCTTTGGGTGTCCTCGAGGCACGCCTGGGGGCTCTGCTGGGAGCCTCCCTCTTCTTCCGTGCAAGGGGCCTTCTGGGGGCTCTGGCGAGAGCCCCCCACGCCTTCTGCGCTAGGAGCCTTCTGGGGGCTCGAGGCGCCCCCACCATCAGCTCCGCCATCTTTCTGCCCCTGGAGAGCATTCTCCTCCTCCTCAGGAGCAGAGTTGGCCTTCTCTGTTGAGACCGTCCCCGCGGCAGCCGCAACGCCCACCGTAGGCCCTCCAAGGCCTGAGCTCGGTGGAGGCGATGGCACTGTGGTGTCCTCCATGTCGACGTCAACGTGCGTCTCTGTAGACGCAGTTGTTCCCGCCGTGCCCTCCTTCGCCGGCGGCGTGGTCCTTGCCGCGTCCGTCTCCGGCGTCTTCTCTTGTTGCGCGGGAGAAGCGTCAGGCGGCGACGTCACTGTCGGGGGAATACTTTCTGGATTAACCCGCGGCCCAGTGCGACTTAACTTACTCGCACGGACGAAGGCCCACTTGGGAACAAGTCCAATATTGAACCGCCATAAGGGGAAAGATCTAGAAGACATATCCGGAGGACGTGAAGACCAAGTAGTCTCCGAGTAGGCCTCTGTGGATGTATTCCTTATGGGGGAAGTTTCCTTTTGTAATCTAGCGAGCCTCTGTGTATATAAAGAGGACTCGCAGGACTTAGAGCGGGTCAAGCTATCAAGCCCCAAACCCTAGCTCATACGGCGAGTACCAGATCGGATCGCCTTCATTGTACACCTTGATTATCATATCAATACCAATCTAGGGTAGGCAGGAAGTAGGTCTTTTACCTCACATTGAGGGGGCCGAACCTGGGTAAATCTGTGTTGATCTTTGTTCCTGCGATCCCAAGCTCGGAGATGCTTGACTCACATAATCCCACACTACGAAGTCATCTATGACACCTGACGTGACAAACCCACGACAGTTGGCGCCCACCGTGGGGCCTGCGGTCAAGAGCGTCACGTTCCGCGCAGGATCCATGAAGGGAGCTGAAGATCTTGTTGTTGGCCGTATCATCACGGTCAATGGCACACCCTCATCGACGATTCAAGCTGGGGGCCGGAAGCAGATTACTTGGAGACCAGCCACGTCATCCCCTTTGGATCCATCAACGTCTTCGTCGGCTTCATTGGCGGCGAGTCGGAGGATCCATCGCAACATGGCGATTCAGAAGAACGAGTCGCGGTAACAGTGGACCAAGAAGGAGAATCTATCAACCACGAGTCGCTGCCTCTCAAAGACAAAGAAGGCCAATCCATTGAGTACATCCTTGAGGAAAGGCTATGCGGAGACCCTGTGGATAGTGGCTCGCCCTCTGTAGAAGATCGGCACGTGGAAGGGGTCTACAAGACCACAGAAGCAGACGAAGGGCTGAGCATGCCACCAGGCAGCTTAGCCCCCACACCGCGGAAGCAGCAGAACAAGCCGTGCTAGACGCGAGGCATACACCAAGAACAACATCAAACAGGAAAGGGAGTACAAAAACTTACGCCGCGGTGTCAACCCACTTCCTCTTCATCCGCTTCGCGGGCGGAGCACTGGGCTCCGCGCTCTTCCGTGCCTCTGTCTCCTCCTGGGCTCCGGCGTTCCTGTCCTGGATCGCCTTGGAGCGAGGCTCGCAGTGGCCCGACGAAGCATCGTCATTGTCGCTCGCCTCCTTCCCCTCAACACACCGTGAGGGAGCAACCACGAACTCGTCGCCGCTGCCTGAGGAGATCTCGTGGACCTCAGCTTCAGGCGCCGCACTCTTCGAGGCGCTCGAATTCCCGCCGAGGAAGCAGCGTCTCCCGAGGCGCGGCCGCGCCCGTATCGGACTCTGCGGGCGTCTCCGTCGTCTCCTCATCACCCTCAACTGGCGCCCCCTGCGCCGCAGACTCCGGGTCCTCGCGAGGCCCAACGTGTCCTTTAGGCACCAGGCCCCACTGGTCGAACTTTGGCATCGCCTGCACATGCAAGACGTGGCGCCCTAGATCGATCCGATGAAGCGGCACAGTCTGGTCAGTGGGCGCGGGGATGTCTGGGGACATGAAGAGAGTCTCCATGAGGGCGTGCAACTCCTCCTCGTGTAGAGGGTAGCGCTCAGGCGCATCTTGTCCCCTGGTTGGAGTACAGCCACATCGCGTCCGCGTGCTTCTGGAGCGGAGCAATGCGGCGCCTCACGAAGTCCTTGGCCACCATCTGTCCGGTGAGGCCGGCCTCGCGGAGGTCCCTCAAGCGCCTCACCACAGGGCCAAGCGTAGCGCCCTTGAGCCCTTGGAGGACCAGCTCGCCCTCTTCGTCGGAGGCACTTCAGGCAGCTCAAGAAGGCGCTTTGGCTCCCGAACTGCATGAGGAACCAGCGCTTGCGGAAGTCCTCCACCTTCTTCGTCATGCTGGTCACGATGTTCTCGCCGTTCCGCGCGATGGGGATGTAGACGCCCTTCATGCCCTCGGTGATGCGGAAGGACACGCACCCCGACCGCTCCTTGTTCGCCGTGAACCGGAGCGCGTAGAAGCTCTGGAAGAGGTCCACTGAAGGCGGAATGCCGATGTACGCCTCGCAGAGGTAGGCGAAGATGGCGAGGACAAGGATGGAGTTGGGATGGAGATGGAGAACCTGGATCTGGTAGCGCTCCAGGACCGCCAGGAAAAAATCAGAGAAGGGAGGAACGAGCCCGGTGAAGAGAGAGTGCATGAAGATGGGGTAGAAGCTGCCGTGGGAGTTGCCCGCGCGCTTGAGCACCGTGGCGCTGTGCTCGTTGGACTTCGAAGCCGCCATGTGGCGCACCTTGTCCAGCTGCGCCTCTGTCTCGAAGCGGAAGCCGCTCAGAGCCGGCTCGAAGTCGCCATCCCGCTGCGCCTCAGCGGACTCGCCGTCCTGCGCCACTGCCTTGCCCTTCGAGCAGCGGTGGCTTTCTTGGGCGCCATTGCAGCAAGGTCGCGAAGGAGGAGATTGGGGATTGAGCGCTGGGAAGAAGGAGGCGAAAGGGGAACGAGTGAGTAATGGCCGCCTACGCCGAGCTCTTCGCCTTATATCGGCTCATCGAGCCGTTACAGGGACATGGCGGGACCCACCACCACGCCCGTTACTTCAGAGGAGATCGTGGGATCGTGCCCAGCCGTGACGCTCCACGTGTCTCGGGCTTCGCAGGCTCCTTTGGGCCCACGACGATTCGCCTCCGCCTGGGAGCTCCAGCGTGCCCATCGCGGGCCCGGGGGCTACTGTCGGCCCAATGGAAAACAGGGTATCCTGGGTCGGCCTGCCACAGCCCTCGAACGCTCCGCAGGAATTTCTGCTAAGGACCAGGCTTTCAGCCTGGCGAGCCTCGCGAGGCATTTTCCCTCGCGAGGGCTTATTTGCTCGACGAGCATTTCTGCTAAGGACCAAACGATCGGCCTGGAGGCCTCGAGAGGGACCTCTGCCTCGGGAAGGCCTCTCCTAGAAGATCTTCAGGCCCTGGCGCGTCTCCGCGCCACCCTCGGGAGGTTTTCCCTCGCGAGAAGTCAACGGCTACAAAACCTCGGCGAGGGTTCAGGCCTCGCGGGGTTCCTTCAAGTGGAAGCAAGCTCCTGCACCGCTGCAGAGCGCACATGGGCTCTGCGCCCGCCGCAGAGTGACGCGCGCGCCTGCGCGCGATGACGAAGACGCCGCAGTTGCCATTCTCGTGTATAAAGTGGTCAAAGGAGCTGCGGCAAGCAAAGCGGACTCCAAGACTTGCCAAATTGGTGATAAAGCGGCCGGCCGCCGCTACGCTCCAACTGCGACGTCACCGTGGGGCGCGCCCCAAAGCTCTGCAGCGCCGCCCCACCGTCCTGGTTGGACGGTGGCTTTTTCTGCCAAGACGACGTGCTCCCTGCCATGGACCGTGTCCATGGACGCCCCCGACGCTGTGCGCTGTGCTCCAACTCGGCGGCATTGTGGTATCCCTTCCCGCCGGAGATTTTCGGGGAAGAGGACCAAGCCCAGTATATAAGGAGCCAGTGTACGACCTAGGAGGGGGATCCCGCATTCACCAACTCATTCCACAACCAAGGAGCTACGTCTGAGAAGAAGACGGAGCTCATTCCACCATAGTCCACCATAGCCATAGCAGTGCCCTCGGCAAGCCCTTGTACTGTGAACCTCTCCAAGCAGTGCAATACATCTTAGCAGGACGTAGGGCTTTTACACCTCACGGTGGGCCTGAACCTGGGTAGCGGCTCGTGTTACCTCTCTGCCGTGATGTTCCTCACCGAGCTCGACGAGCACCGTCGCCGAGGTTGTTGAGGATTTGTTTGACGTTGTGTTCAGCCCCTTACTCGTTTCCTGGCACTTGAGAGACACCCCTAGTTCCTGGGACTAGTCTCCGACATTTGGCGCGCCAGGTAGGGGGCTGAGGCGCGTCTTCAACTTCTTCAACCTCTCCGCGCCATGACTGACACGCGAGCTGCGCGTCTCGCGCGACGGACGTCCGGCAGGGCCAACACCGAGCCCGCCGCCAACCACAACCCGCGTGGTCGCCCACGCGCCAACCGCGCTTCAGAGCGCAACGCCGAGCCGCGCGTCGAGCACCCTGAGGACGACGGCGGCAACGGCAGCGGCAACGACGGCGGCATCGACGGCGAGGACGAGGGAGCTTCCTCCTTGCACCCATCCAGGCGCGAGAGCGCCTCCACGATGGGCCGAGCAGCGCCCAGTCCAGCCACCGCGCTGCTGATGGCGCAAGAGCTGCTGCGCTACCGTCCCACGCAGGCGGGCCACGACAACTGGCTTGGGCGTCTCGAGGAGCTCATCAACGCCGCCGCCGTTCCTGCCGCCACCACTGCAGCACCAGCACCCTCTCGCTCGCTGGTGCGCCACTCCGGACGCGAGGGGAACATAGCGCACGGCGCTCCTCCTCCCCCTCCGCCTCCGCCACCTCCTCCAGCTGCAGCTCCGGCAGCAAACCACCGCGCCGCGTCGCACGCATCCTCGCCGCACGACTGCCAGATTGTGCAGCGGACTCCGGCGGATGCCCGCGTGGAGATCGAGCGCCAGAGGGACCGCCACAACCGCGTCGTGCAGGAGATTGCCGCTGCAGGTCGCCAGAACCGCGGCGTACTCGCTGGTGGCGCCGTGACATACGCCACGGGCTGCACCGCCTTCACCCGCAACCTGCGCCGCGTCGTCTGGCCTGTGAAGTTCAAGCCAGACCTCCCTCCACGCTACGACGGCAGGACCAACCCTCTGGAGTTCCTGCAGCTCTACACCGTCTCCATCCAGCTGCAGGAGGCGACGACAAGGTGATGGCCAACTGGCTCTCCATGGCGCTCAAGGACTCCGCGCTCTCGTGGCTCATGAACCTCCCCGAGAACACCATCGACACGTGGGAGGACCTCTGCAAGGTCTTCGTCGCCAACTTCAAGGGCACCTACGAACGCGCACTCACCTACAACGACCTTCGCGCGGTGCGCCAGAAGCCTGACGAGACCCTCCGCAGATACATCCAGCGCTTCAGCCAGGTCCGCAACAAGATTCCGAACATCCCGGACTCGCACGTCATCTCCGCCTTCAGGGAGGGCGTCACGAACCACAGGATGCTCGAGAAGCTCGGCATCCACGACACCCTCTCCTCTGTGGTGAAGCTCTTTGATCTGGCTGACAAGTGCGCCAAGGCTGAAGAGGGCCTCCTCTTCGTCAAGAAGGAAGTGGAGGAGGACCCTCCAGAGGGGTCCAGGAGCAAGAAGAAGCCTGCGAGAAGCGCAAGACCACCGCCATCCTCGCGGCAGAGCCTGACGCAAAGCAGCCTCGCGAGGCCTCTCCGGCGGCTGAAGAGAAAAAGGCGGACAATCGCCCATACTGCATCTACCACAACAGGCACAACCACGCCACTGAAGACTGCTGGGAGCTCAAGCAGCTCAGCAAGGAGCGGGAGAAGAACCAGGGCCGCGGCGGCCGCGGCGGAGGCCGTGGTGGCCGCGGAGGTGGACGCCACAACTTCCAGCACAGGGCTCGGGGGAATAACGCTGGGCAAAACGGCAACCTCCCCGACGAGAACCCTGGGGGCTACCAGGCCCCTCAGGGGGCAATAGCCTGCATCCTCGGCGGGTCCCAGCGCCCAAGTCCAACAACCACTTCAAGCAATTCTCTCGCGAGGTCAGCGCAGCGCTTCCAGGGCTTGAGGCTTCCCAGCCCCTCAAGTGGTCACAGTACACCATCGCCTTCGACTCCAAGGACCACCCCAAGTCGACCAAGGCAGTAGGCACCATCCCACTGGTGTGCACCCCCATCATCAACAACATCGCCGTCGCCAAGACGCTTATAGATGGGGGTGCGGGCTTGAACGTCATCTCTGTCGAGACCTTCGAGCAGCTTCAAGTGCCCTACGAGTGGCTCATGCCCTCTAGGCCCTTCACGGGGGTGACAAGTGGCTCACCACACCTCTGGGGCAGGTGAGGCTCGCGGTCACCTTCGGCACGCCGCAGAACTACCGCACCGAGCAGATCGACTTCGACGTCGCACATTGGCCTGCCCTACAACGCCATCCTCGGCTACCCCGCCCTCGCGAAGTTCATGGCTGTCACTCACCATGCTACAACATCGTCAAGCTTCCAGGCAGCGGCGGCACCATCGCCATCCACGGTCAAGTCCAGGACGCAATGCGCTCTGTCGAGACCGCCTACAAGGCCGCTGCCGTGGCATTCCCCGCTGATGAGGACATGGAGCCCCTCGAGAGGCCCGCGAAGAAGAAGCAGCTGTTCTCACAGGAGCAGGCAGCCACGAAGAAGGTGTCACTGGACGCCAGCGGCTCGGGGGCTAGCGTCACCATAGGCGCTGGCTTGCCTCCCAAATAGGAAAGCGCGCTCGTCGCCTTCCTCAGGGCAAACTCTGACATGTTCGCATGGACACCGTCAGAGATGTCCGGAGTACCGAGGGAGGTGATCGAGCACCACTTAGCCGTGTGTCCAAACGCACGCCCCGTGAAGCAGAAAGCACGGCGCCAGGCGCCAGAGAAGCAAGAGTTCATCATCAAGGAAGTAGAGAAGTTAAAAGAAGCGCACATCATCAGAGAAGTTCCACACCCCACATGGCTCTCCAACACGGTGGTCGTTCCCAAGCACACCGGGGGCGGCAGGCTCTGCATCGACTACACCGACCTCAACAAGGCCTGCCCCAAGGACCCGTACCCCATGCCTCGGATAGACCAGATCGTGGACTCCACCGCCGGCTGCGACCTCCTCTGTTTTCTGGATGCCTTCTCAGGCTACCACCAGATCAAGATGGCGAAGGAGGATGAGGAGAAGACAGCATTCCTCACCCCTTGTGGTGTGTATTGCTACGTCTGCATGCCCTTTGGCCTGAAGAACGCCGGCGCCACCTTCCAGAGGCTCATGAGGAAGGCCTTGGGGGCTCAGATGGGAAGAAATGCAGAAGCCTACGTCGACGACATCGTGGTCAAGACTCGCGAAGAGCACACCCTCATGGAGGACCTCGAGGAGACCTTTGCCAGCCTGCGCAAAGTAAGCATCAAGCTGAACCCCGCCAAGTGCGTCTTCGGGGTACCGTCAGGCAAACTCCTCGGGTTCCTAGTGTCTCACCGCGGCATAGAAGCGAATCCTGACAAGATCAAAGCCATAGAAGAGATGCAGCCACCTCGTCGCCTTAAGGACATGCAGCGCCTCGCGGGATGCATGGCCAGCCTCGGCCGTTTCATCTCCAAGTTCGGCGAGAGGGCGCTGCCATTTTTCAAGCTCATGAAGCGGTCTGGCACGTTCAAGTGGACGCCTGAGGCGGACAAGGCATTTGAAGACCTGAAGAAGTACTTGGCTAGCCCACCTGTCATGGTTGCCCCAAGGCCGGCGAGCATCTGAAGCTGTACCTATCAGCCACTCCACAAACAGTGAGCGCAGCCTTGGTGGCAGAAAGGGAAGAGCCAGTCCTCGCCAAGAAGGACACCGCCACGCCAAGCCCAGATCCCCCCGACAAGGAAACATCCTCTTCAGGCCCTGAGCCCCATGCCGAGCCCGCAACCAGAAGGCACCCTCGTCGAGGGTCCACCTCTCGAGAGGCTCGACAAGGCTCCCGAGGAACCCAGCGCTGCGTCACCATCGACACCCTCGTCGAGCATCCCGTCTACTTCGTCAGCACTGTGCTGCGAGATGCTCGCGAGCGGTACACTATGCAGCAGAAGCTCCTCCTCGCGCTCCTCATCGCTTCCAGGAAGCTGCGCCACTACTTCCAGGGCCACCCCATCACGGTGGTCACATCATTCCCTCTGGAGCAGATCCTGCGCAATCCAAACGCCACTGACCGCGTCGCAGGGTGGAACATTGAGCTGCAACCTTTTGGCCTGCGCTTCGACACCACCAGGGTCATCAAGGGGAGAGCATTGGCTGACTTCGTCGCCGAGTGGACAGACACCAGCAAGAAGAGCCTCATGAGGCAGAATCCACGCCAGCAGGAGACACGGTGCCAAGCCACTGGACCATGCACTTCGACGGAGCATTCGCATGCCAGAACGCTGGGGCTGGCGTCGTCCTGACCTCACCCAAGGGCGACAAGCTCTACTACGCCGTCCAGCTGTGCTTCACGACAGACAAGGTCTCCAACAACATCGCCGAGTACGAGGGCCTCCTCGCCGGGCTCAGAGCCGCAATCGCCCTCGGCATCAAGCGCTTACTCATCAAGGGCGACTCCCAGCTCCTCGTCAACTTCTCCAACAAGAGCTACACGCCTAAGGACGGCCATATGGCCGCTTACCTCGAGGAGGTCCGCAAGCTCGAGAAACACTTCAAGGGGATGGAGCTCAGGCACATCCCACGAAGGGAGAACCAGGAGGCCGACGACATCGCCAGGCGAGCATCACGCAGAGAAGCCCAGCAGGCGGGCGTGTTCGAGGAGAGGCTCACCAGGGCATCGGTGAAACAGCCAAAAGAAGCGTTGAATGAACATGGACGAAGAGCTCCCACCACCACCAACATCTGGAGCGCCGAGCTGCGGTCCACCCACAGGGGAACGCCTGCTGCTGGCCATGACACACCAAGAGACGGGCTGGATCGATGAGCTCAAGGAGTACCTCAGGGACGGAGTCCTCCCTGAAGAGGACGCAGAAGCAGAGAGAGTTGCTCGCCAGGCCAAGTCATACTGCCTTCACGAGGGAGACCTGTACCGCAAGCGTCCAAATGGAGTTGCACTAAAATGCGTCCCCCTGAAGAAGGCCGCCAGCTGATCAAGGACATACACAGTGGAGAATGTGGCCACCACTCATCATCACGCACCCTCGCAGGGAAAGTCTTCAGGAGTGGTTTCTATTGGCCCTCAGTACTTCAAGATGCAACCGCCGTTGTCCAGGCTTGCGAGGCGTGCCAGTTCCACGCCAAGCAAGTCCACCAGCCCGCACTGGGGCTCCAGACCATCCCTCTCTCCTGGCCCTTCGCGGTCTGGGGGCTGGACATCCTGGGACCTTTCCCACGCTCCAGCGGGGGCTACCGCTACCTCTACGTCGCCATCGACAAGTTCACCAAATGGGCGGAGGTTGAAGCGGTGCGCACCATCCCGGCGAGATCAGCGGTGAAATTCATCAGAGGCCTGGCCTGTCGCTTCGGCGTGCCAAATCGCATCATCACCGACAACGGCTCGCAGTTCACCAGCGGCATCTTCAGGGCCTACTGCGAGAGTCTCGGCACACGGCTCTGCTTCGCCTCGGTGGCTCATCCACGAAGCAACGGGCAGGCTGAGCGGGCGAACGCAGAAGTGCTCAAGGGCCTCAAGACAAGAAGCTTCAATCGCCTCAAGGCCCACGGCAAGAACTGGATTGAAGAGCTCCCCTCCGTGCTCTGGTCCATCCGCACCACCGCCACGAAGCCCACTGGAGAAACGCCGTTCGCTCTCGTCTATGGCGCTGAAGCAGTCCTCCCCACCGAGATCAAGCATGGGTCCCCACGGATCCTTGCTTTCAACGAGGACAACCAAGAGGAGCTCCACAACGACGACTTGCTGCTGCTCGATGGACTACGCCGCCGTGCCGCCCTCCGAGCGGCGAAGTACCAGCAAGACCTACGCCGCTACCACAGCCGCCACATACGGCCGCGCACCCTCGAGACAGGCGATCTCGTCCTCAGGAGGATCCTCTCCAGAGAAGGCCTCCACAAGCTCTCACCCATGTGGGAAGGCCCCTACAGGGTCGCGCACATCGCCAGGCCTGGCGCGGTGCGGCTCGAGACGGAAGACGGCGATCCGATCAAAAATCCATGGAACATCGAGCACCTACGCAAGTTCTACCCGTGATCACGTCGCGGCAGGCATTTTTTGTCTCAAGAGGGAAGCACGCGTCTTCACCTCCCAGCTTCACCAAGCTTTCCCTTCACGAGGGCCATCTCCACTGAGAGTTTCCTACAACGCGCCACGGGCCGCGGGAAGCCTCAGCCACTCCATGTGGAACCCCATGCCCAGACATGGCGGACTTTGTCTTGGCCTCGCCAAGTGTAATGAACAATTTCAGGTCATCATGAACCTATTGCGCTTCGGCGCCGTTATGTAATATTGCTTGGTGAGTTTTTTCTTACATTTCATTCGCGCTCACATTTTTCCCCATGCGCACCTCGCGAGCGGGGGCTGAGCACGGTGCCTGTGTCTCGGGAGCATCCCAGCAGCATCGTAAAATCCAAAGGATCCGAGCTCTAACTCGTGGCTCTCCGCCCACGACCGTTATCTCACCAAAGAGCTCTGACTCGTGGGTTAGCTCCCATGCACGTCACCTCACCAAGGACCTTGGTGCTTATTCTCCTCGTGAGATACCCATGAGGAAATCTATGAGCGCGCATGAGTTGTACAACTATGCTTTGCTTGTGGGTTCGCCTCTCTCTCTCTCCAACACAGGGAACAAGACGCCTTGCAGGGCTCCAAAAGCTCCAAGCCAGCCTCAGGCAGCCTCGAGAGGGAGAACACCTCACCAGGAACACAACACCCTCTACAAAGCAGGCGTCTCGCCAGAGCTAAGTCCAGAACTTACGCCTCATGAGCTCTTTTTCCCTCTCGCTGGTTTTGTCGCCCCTCGAGCCTCTCTTTTCTCTCTTACGCCTCATGGGCTGCTTGCACGTCAAAGGGGAGCCCCTGAGCATCGCGCCTCGAGGGCTCTTACCTCTCTAAGCCTTACGCACCCCCGGCCTTGTCGAGCCCTGACTCCGGCATACCGAAGCGGCGGTGCTATTTGCGCTAAGAGCAGGGTCCTAACGACGTAGAGCGAAAAAGACATGAGGGAACAGATAAAAGGCCTCCCGAGGGGCACTCACACTTGCACAAAGTAAAGTGTCTTTACAAACCAGCACGAAATAAAAGCAACAAGTCTTAAGATAACTAGTGCCCTTGGCACATCTCTCTACAGGGGCAACCTAAGCAGCGGGGTTGTCGTCGTCGCCGTCGACGTCCTCGTCATCCACCTCCTCAGCACCAGCCTCGTCGTCGCTCTCCTCGACCTCGACCCTCTTGAAGCGTTGAGTGTACTTCTCCACGTCGTCCCACACCGAGGCGTCCAGCTTCGAGGCGAGCTCCTTCTCCAGAGGCTCCATCACAGACGCGAAATCGAAGCCGGGGTGGAGGTGTGCAAGGTTGGCGAAGACTTGGCCGATCGCGACGCCAAGGAGCTCGCGGCTCTCGGTGTCGACCAAGTCGTCGAGGTTCGTCACGACCTCTTCAAACTTGGTGAGGAGCTGCTCGAAGAAGCCAAGGTAGTGGCGACGTCGGTTCCCCTCGACAGAGAGCCTGGGGGCTTCGGTCCCCAGGCGGCCGCGACGGCGCGCACGCCTCACCAAGGAAGCAAACATGCGCTCCCGCTGGCGCGACAAGACCTGCGCAGTCAGAGCGCTCCGCCGAGCTTCCTCGACGAGTTCCACAACAGGCCCCACCTGCTGCTGCATCTCGTTCATGTCCTGCGTCAAGGAGGCAAGGTCCTGCTCCGCGTGCTTCCGAGCCTCCACAGCGTCATGAAGGCGGGAGTCGAATCGCTTCTTCTGAGCCTCAAGCTCCCTG
This sequence comes from Poa pratensis, assembly GCA_947311845.1. Classification (NCBI taxonomy): domain Eukaryota; kingdom Viridiplantae; phylum Streptophyta; class Magnoliopsida; order Poales; family Poaceae; genus Poa; species Poa pratensis. The sequence goes on along the minus strand of CAMZMU010000052.1, from coordinate 69,305,044 downwards.
ATGCGGGCCTCGAGCTCGTTGCGTCTCTTCGTGAAGCGCGCCTCCTGCTTCTTGGCCTTGTCCGCGAAGTCCTTCCTGCAATTGTCGCGGAAGAGCTGCTCCTTGGTCGCGGACTCCTCCGCCAGCTGCTCCTCCTTCTTGCGGAGGTTCTCGTTGGTCAGCGCGAGGCGCTTCTGGTAGAACGCCTCGTCTTGAGTGACTTTGCTCTCGCGAGACTCCAGGTGCTCCCGCTGCGGGACTGATCCTTCTCGATCTGTTCGACCTGTTCCTCGCGCTTGCGTAGCTCGGTCTCGCGGGCATCAAGTTCTGCCCGCGCTGCACCATCTGGTTCTCACGGACACGCAGGTCCTCGCGGAGCTTCTCCAGGCCTTGCCGCACGGTCTCCGACTCGGCAATGATTCCCGCCTCGCGGTCTAGGAGCTCCTTGTGCTTGGTGGAGACCGCCGCCTCGCGCGCCGCCAGCTCCTGATGCTTGGCCTCCGTCTCCGCCTCGAGAGCCTCGCGCTTAGCGCTCAGGTCCGCAAGGGTCTCCTCGACCTCGCGGACCACGCTGATGCGGATCTCTTCAGCAGAGCGCAGCGCCGCCTCGCGTTGCGCCTGGGCTGCCTCGTCCTTCCGGCGGCAGCGCTCCACGGTCTCCTGGAGGCAAGCCCAGCCCCGCGCAAGCTCGGCGACCTCCTCCGCCCTGGTGCGGTCTTCCTCAGCGAGCTGGGCCTCGAGCCCATCGAGCACCTCCCTCGCCGAGCGAAGGACGGCCTCTCGGCGAGCTGCGACAGGGCGCCGACCCAGCAAGGCTAGGGCCCACGATTCTCCAGAGGGCCTGGAAGCGCCAGCGCCTGCTGAGGACTCCGGGGCATCGCGCCTTGGGCTCTGGGTGTCCTCGAGGCGCGCCTGGGGGCTCTGCTGGGAGCCTCCCTCTTCTTCCGTGCAAGGGGCCTTCTGGGGGCTCTGGCGAGAGCCCCCCTCGCCTTCTGCGCTGGGAGCCTTCTGGGGGCTCGAGGCCCCCCACCATCAGCTCCGCCATTTCTGCCCCTGGGGAGCACTCTCCTCCTCAGGAGCAGGGTTGGCCTTCTCTGCTGAGGCCGTCCCCGCGGCAGCCTCAGCGCCACCGTAGGCCCTCCAAGGCCCGAGCTCGGTGGAGGCGACGGCACCGTGGTGTCCTCCATGTCGACGTCACGTGCGTCTCTGCAGACGCAGCTGTTCCCGCCGTGCCCTCCTTCGCCGGCGGCGTGGTCCTTGCCGCGTCCATCTCCGGCGTCTTCTCTTGCTGCGCGGGAGAAGCGTCAGGCCGCGAAGGCGGCGGCGTCGTCACCTCAGCCTCCTCCTCCTCTCCTCGTGGCGCTCCTCCGCCCCAGGAGGTGGCGTCGCAGCCTCGGGAGAGGAAGCGGTGGCCTCGTGGTGCACCTCTTCAGTTGTGGGCGTCGCGGACGCCGCGGCAGAGCCGGAGATCTCTCCAAGTCTCCGGAGCCTCCGCCTCTTTGGCTCCTCAGTGCGTCTGGAGAGGAAAAGACTCAGAAACCCCTCGAGAGGCATACACCAAGAACAACATCAAACAGGAAAGGGAGTACAAAAACTTACGCCGCGGTGTCGACCCACTTCCTCTTCTTCCGCTTCGCGGGCGGAGCACTGGGCTCCGCGCTCGTCCGTGCCTCTGTCTCCTCCTGGGCCCCGGCGTTCCTGTCGTGGATCGCCTTGGAGCGAGGCTCGCAGTGGCCCGACGAAGCATCGTCATCGTCGCTCCCTCCTCCCCTCAACACGCCGCGAGGGGGCAACCACGAACTCGTCGCCGCTGCCTGAGGAGATCTCGTGGACCTCAGCTTCAGGCGCCGCACTCTTCGAGGCGCTCGAATTCCCGCCGAGGAAGCGGCGTCTCCCGAGGCGCCGGTCGCGCCCGCATCGGACTCTGCGGGCGTCTCCGTCGTCTCCTCATCGCCCTCAACTGGCGCCCCCTGCGCCGCAGACTCCGGGTCCTCGCGAGGCCCAACGTGCCCCTTAGGCACCAGGCCCCACTGGTCGAACTTCGGCATCGCCTGCACATGCGAGACGCGGCGCCCGAGATCGATCCGATGAAGCGGCACAGTCTGGTCAGTGGGCACGGGGATGTCTGGGGACGTGAAGAGAGTCTCCTCCTTCGTGTAGAGGGTAGCGCTCAGGCGCATCTTGTCCCCTGGTTGGAGTACAGCCACATCGCGTCCGCGTGCCTCTGGAGCGGAGCGATGCGGCGCCTCACGAAGTCCTTGGCCACCATCTGCCCGGTGAGGCCGGCCTCGCGGAGGTCCCTCAAGCGCCTCACCACAGGGCCAAGCGTCGCGCCCTTGAGCCCTTGGAGGACCAGCTCGCCCTCTTCGTCGGAGGCGCTTCAGGCAGCTCGAAGAAGGCGCTCTGGCTCCCGAACTGCATGAGGAACCAGCGCTTGCGGAAGTCCTCCACCTTCTTCGTCACGCTGGTCACGATGTTCTCGCCGTTCCGCGCGATGGGGATGTAGACGCCCTTCATGCCGTCGGTGATGCGGAAGGACACGCACCCGACCGCTCCTTGTTCGCCGTGAACCGGAGCGCGTAGAAGCTGCGGAAGAGGTCCACCGAAGGCGGAATGCCGATGTACGCCTCGCAGAGGTAGGCGAAGATGGCGAGGACGAGGATGGAGTTGGGGTGGAGATGGAGAACCTGGATCTGGTAGCGCTCCAGGACCGCCAGGAAGAAATCGGAGAAGGGAGGAACGAGCCCGGCGAAGAGAGAGTGCATGAAGATGGGGTAGAAGCTGCCGTGGGAGTTGCCCGCGCGCTTGAGCACGTGGCGCCGTGCTCGTTGGTCTTCGAGCCGCCATGTGGCGCACCTTGTCCAGCTGCGCCTCCGTCTCGAAGCGGGAGCCGCTCAGAGCCGGCTCGAAGTCGCCGTCCCGCTGCGCCTCAGCGGACTCGCCGCCCTGCGCCACTGCCTTGCCCTTCGAAGCAGCGGTGGCTTTCTTGGGCGCCATTGCAGCAAGGTCGCGAAGGAGGAGATTGGGGATTGAGCGCTGGGAAGAAGGAGCGAAAGGGGAACGAGTGAGTAATGGCCGCCTGCGCCGAGCTCTTCGCCTTATATCGGCTCATCGAGCCGTTACAGGGACGTGGCGGGACCCACCACCACGCCCGTTACTTCAGAGGAGATCGTGGGATCGTGCCCGGCCGTGACGCTCCACGTGTCTCGGGCTTCGCAGGCTTCTTTGGGCCCACGACGATTCGCCTCCGCCTGAGGAGCTCCAGCGTGCCCATCGCGGGCCCGGGGGCTACTGTCGGCCCATGGAAACCAGGGTATCATGGGCCGGCCTGCCACAGCCCTCGAACGCTCCGCAGGAATTTCTGCTAAGGACCAGGCTTTCAGCCTGGCGAGCCTCGCGAGGCATTTTCCCTCGCGAGGGCTTATTTGCTCGACGAGCATTTCTGCTAAGGACCAAACGATCGGCCTGGAGGCCTCGAGAGGGACCTCTGCCTCGGGAAGGCCTCTCCTAGAAGATCTTCAGGCCCTGGCGCGTCTCCGCGCCACCCTCGGGAGGTTTTCCCTCGCGAGAAGTCAACGGCTACAAAACCTCGGCGAGGGTTCAGGCCTCGCGGGGTTCCTTCAAGTGGAAGCAAGCTCCTGCACCGCTGCAGAGCGCACATGGGCTCGCCCGCCGCAGAGTGACGCGCGCGCCTGCGCGCGATGACGAAGACGCCGCAGTTGCCATTCTCGTGTATAAAGTGGTCAAAGGAGCTGCGGCAAGCAAAGCGGACTCCAAGACTTGCCAAATTGGTGATAAAGCGGCCGGCCGCCGCTACGCTCCAACTGCGACGTCACCGTGGGGCGCGCCCCAAAGCTCTGCAGCGCCGGCCCACCGTCCTGGTTGGACGGTGGCTTTTTCTGCCAAGACGACGTGCTCCCTGCCATGGACCGTGTCCATGGACGCCCCCGACGCTGTGCGCTGTGCTCCAACTCGGCGGCATTGTGGTATCCCTTCCCGCCGGAGATTTTCGGGGAAGAGGACCAAGCCCAGTATATAAGGAGCCAGTGTACGACCTAGGAGGGGGATCCCGCATTCACCAACACATTCCACAACCAAGGAGCTACGTCTGAGAAGAAGACGGAGCTCATTCCACCATAGTCCACCATAGCCATAGCAGTGCCCTCGGCAAGCCCTTGTACTGTGAACCTCTCCAAGCAGTGCAATACATCTTAGCAGGACGTAGGGCTTTTACACCTCCGGTGGGCCTGAACCTGGGTAGCGGCTCGTGTTACCTCTCTGCCGTGATGTTCCTCACCGAGCTCGACGAGCACCGTCGCCGAGGTTGTTGAGGATTTGTTTGACGTTGTGTTCAGCCCCTTACTCGTTTCCTGGCACTTGAGAGACACCCCTAGTTCCAGGGACCAGTCTCCGACAGTCATGTATGTAGGTTAAATGCTGCTTAAGTTCAACCTTATATTTTCAAACTTACAAAATCAAGAATAGTTTTTTTGTATGATTAAATTGAGGACATTCCTGGATTAAAATTTTGCAAGAAAAGACGTAGCTCAATCAAGTTTTCATCAATAGCTCTTTGATAAATATGAGAGAAAAAGAGAACATCTTTGTACAACTGTATATATTATTTTTTTTGGATATGGTCAAATGACTCAAATGAAAAGAAAAAAAAAGTGGCGTGCTCGAGTTTTGCATACATTATTGTTGGGTTGGGTGGAAAACATCAAATCTAAGCTCTTTTCCTATAATGATAACCAAAATTACAAAACTGAACCAGTAATCGGCAAGTTTGATTACTCCTAACTAAGGCTGCTTTATATGTCATCCCATGTTCTGTTTCACTTGCATTTTTTTAGCTACTACACCTTATCATATCAATTTCTAAGTGGGAACTGCCCCTCTTGATGGACATCTTATGACAACCAGAGATGGTGATCTTACATTTTCTGCACACCTAATAAGTAAGTGAAACAAATTTCATGTTTCTTCATGCCTTTTATCCTACTCTATTTTGTCTGATTTAGCATATCGGGGCTTCTTAATACACGACAACGTGCTTTTGGGGGGGGGGGGGGGGGGGGAGCTAGCTTCTTTATTTTTCTTTTCTAAGAAGACATCTTATATTTACCTTTGCTAGAGACTAATAATTGCATTACTTATGTCATTTTTTGCATGCCAGACAATGTGTACATATCAATCTTAGTGTTTTTAAGGTCGTGCTTTGAGATTCAACATGTGTTCCTGAATACGTGCAAAACACTAATACTGAAATTATTTTTTGTAGCTTGTTAAATCAAGTTATATTATTTCCAAGGTTCTTCTAAAAGACTTATAGCATTGAGGAGGTACCATGTTTGTTCAAAACTATATGCCAGGATACTATTGCCTATTGGTGAGCACGGATCGGACGCCACTAAAGACTACGGTTGGGTTGCACGTTGGAGTTCTCGCCTGATCTGTCATCAGGGTCCTTCCGTAGTCTTCCTTCTTCTCCTGTTAGAGTGTCTTTCAATCTTTCTTTGTTTGTGCGGCAGAGTACTGTTCTGGTTAACTCCGTTTATCCCAACTCTGTATTATTTTTCTTCAAATGGAATCTGAATTTAATTCCTGAATAAGAATCATATTTGTAGTTTGGCATCTTTTAGCTTTCCTAGACTGTTTTAGCTTTCAGGCTGATTTTACCCACTTGAAGCCTGGAAGTTCATTTTCATTTCAAACTGCAATCTCAAAGTTTGTAAACGGAGTTGTATTTTAGGTTGCAATAGTACGCTGCCCCAGATAGAAATTCTCCAATAGACTGACCTAGAACAACTCCTGGCCACCGACACCACCACTCTGACACTCAAGAATTGTGAAATACCGATTTTAATGATGCTCTTATATACAATATCCTAAATTTATTTGATGGAACATTTCTCTTGCAAATAAAGTTGTAATGGGGACACGGAAATATTTGGTGGAGGAAGAAGCTGAAGGGTGATTAGTGGTAAGCGAAAACGGTCCACAGTGTCGCTTGATTTGCATGAGGATATAAATGTTGTTTCACGGTTTGTGTTGAACTATTATCTCCCCGTTGCAACGCACGGGCAATTACCTAGTTCAGTTAATAGGCCACCGATTAATCTCTACTTACAAAGCCAAGCGAGCAGCTACCAGGTATCGATTTGTTTAACACTGATTAAGAAGAGCTGATTACAGCCTTATAAGTCGGTGTAACGGTTTGATGGGCCGCTGTAACAGGATAACTGCCCAAATCTCCCAACTGAACATCTTCTTAGGCCATGTACAACGGGGCCGCTTGTAGAGGCGCTAGACACAAAGGGAGGGTTACAACGTAATCCTAGCACAAAATCCTCCACTTTTCATGTCATCCTTAACTAGAACGAAACCCTAGGCACTAAATCCTCCATATTTACAATTACTTCTCGTCTCATGTTTCATCTTACGTCCAAGATTCTTACTATGATTTATGTTGCGATCTAGACATAAAGTTAGCACCAAGCCACCAACGGCACAAATCATCCAAACAGGGTGATTGATGAAACCCTAGAGCAAAATCCTCCATTGACGGTGCCGATGAAATTATAACAGTAGATCGACCAACCGAGCTAGAGGCTAACCTTGCCGTCGGAGAAGTAGCGCCTGCCCATCCATCGGAGGGAAGAGACAGCTCCGGGGCTGCCCGCGCCGGAAGAAGTGGTCGGGAGGCGGGGTGGCGGCCACGGGCCAGCCGCGCAAAACCTGAACGCGCCATCGCCATAGCCATCGCCTTCTCTGCCGACGTCTCCTGCTCCTCCTCTCTCTCCCTCCGTGTCCTCGTGCCTGTATGGCGCCCGCGTCCACCGGGATCACCTTTATATCGACCTGGTCGATAATAAGAAGCAGCCGCATACCCCTCTGTGGGCCTGGCCCATGAAACTTGGTACCACTGATTCTTAATCGCGACTGTGTTCCTGCTTCTTCTCTATGCTAACTAGCTAGGTTTGTGATTTCAAAAAAAAAAAACTAGCTAGGTTTGCTGCTTCCTGTTTCGTGTTTCCTTTGTTTAAAACTATCTACACAATTATATTTCAATTTTTAAAATAAAAATGTACACGAAAGTTATGGGCGTTCACGGGTAGGTTCAATTCCTAATTTCCTATACTCGGTTTCAAGTTTCGTCAAATGTAACTTTTAAATTTTGATCATATATTCAGAATATATGAATATGAATTTTGTCAAATTCGTCACACTCGTTTGACCGTTTTGAAGTATCCCTTCACAAAGAGGTTAATATCACCGTTTAGCACAATTTTCGTGTTGTATTTTTTCCGTTTCACCAGTCATATACAAGCAGATCTTGTAATGTTGATTTGTATGTGTTTATGCTTTGTTTGGTGCAAGTGTCTTTTTCAACATATGTCGCACTGCTTGCCGAGGTCAACACCACAGTCGTCGCTGCACCGCCCCTGCCTTGCGCCTCCATGGTGTGTCACCTAGATGGTTCTAAGTCTAGATCTGAATATTTTAAATATCTTCAAATTTTGAACCATTTTAAAAATGAACAGATTTTAAATATGAAAATTACTGAAATTGGCAACAATTTCAAAAAATAAATATTTTTCAAACTACCAATAATTTTCAAATATGAATCATTTAAAAAATGAAACAATTTTTCATATATAAACAATTTTGAAATTTCAACCATTTTCAAAGATGGATAATTTTCAAAATTTGAACCATTTTAAAAGATGAACATAAAATGGCGTTGTACGTAAACTATTTTTGAATGATTTTAAAATTGAACATAAAATGTAGTGAACAAAATCGATTTTTAAACGATTTTAAAAGGTGAACTGAAAAAACTCTATAAACATAAAACTATTTTTGAACGATTTTAAAAAATGATCAGAAAATAGCGATGAACGGAAATTATTTTTGAACTATTTTTAAAAATAAATAGAAAAGGCCCTGAAAGAATTTTCTTTAAACGATTTCAAAAATTGATCAGAAATTTCTATGAACGGAATATATTTTAACGTCTTATTAAAAATTGAACTGAGGAACTTCTATGAACGGAAATTATTTTTGAATGATTTTTTTAAAGTGAACACAAAAAGTCTATAAATGGAAATTATTTTTGTCCGGTTTTAAAAGTGAACGAAAAATATTTTTGACCGATTTTAAAAGTGAACAGGAAAGGACAGTGAACAAAAAACTATTTTTGAACAATTTTAGAAAATAGCGATGAACTGAAAGAGTATTTGAACGATTTTAAAACTGAACAGAAAAGGCCGGTGAACGAGTTTTTTTGAACGGTTTCAAAAGGTATAGAAAAAGTCTATGAATATAAATTATGTTTGAACGATTTTTTAAAAAGTGAACTGAAAATTCAATGAACGAAAATTATTTTTGAACTATTTTAAAAACCGAACAGAAGAAATTCTATGAAAGGAAATTATGTTTGAAAGTTTGTAAAAGTGAACAGAAAATGATAGTGAATGAAACCTATTTTTGAATGATTTTATAAGTGAACAGAAAAGGCTAGTGAACGGAAATTATTTTTGACGATTTTAAAAAATGACCAGAAAATAGCGTTGAACGGAAACTGCTTTTGAACGATTTTAAAAGTGAACTTAAAATGCTGGTGAACATAATCATTTTTGAACGATTTTAGAAATGTGAACAGAAAAAAGTCTATGAACGGAAATTCTTTTTTAACGATTTTTGAAAAAGTGAACTGAAAAAAGTCTATGAAAGATTTTTTGTGAACGATTTTAAAAGGGAACAAAAAAGCCTAGTGAATGAAATCTAATTTTAAACGATTTTTAAAAGTAAATAGAAAAAGGCGGTGAATAAAATCTTATTTGAACGACTTCAAAGGGTGAATAGAAAAAGTCTACGAAAGAAAATTATGCTTGAACGATTTTTTAAAACTGAACTGAAAAAATTCTATGAACGGAATTATTATTGAACAATTTTATACATGAACAATTTTGAAATATGAACATTTTTAAAATTTGAACATTTTCTAAAAAATAAAAACTCAAAATAAAGAAATATAATCGAACAAGAAAAATGAAAAGAATAAATAAAAGAAACATCCAAGAAAAGGAAAACGAAAAATAAATAGAAAAACTATATTAAAAAACTTTATGAACATAACTTGTTTTTTTGAACGATTTTGAAAAAATGAACATAAAAAACTATATGAACAGAAATTATTTTTGAACGATTTTTAAAATCTAAACAATTTGAATTCGAACAATTTTCAAATCTAAACATTTTCTAAATTGAGCATTTTGCATAAAAGATTTAAATTTCAAATAATATATAAAACAATACAGAATAGAAGAAAGAAAAAAAGCAAAAAAAGAAAAACGACAAAGAAATAACGAAAAAAAAAGAAACAACAATTGAAACGAAAAAACGAACAGAGAGCGATGAATAACGACGGGATGACGCTAGGAATCTGGGCCAGGCCCATACACGCGCGGGGGTGCGACGCCTTGTTAACATCGACCTGGTCGACGTATAGGTTTTGTCGCGTCCACCAGCTTCGCACGGTCGCACCGCCTGAAGCGGGTGTGATCTGGGCCGGCCCATTATAGCCGATTCGATGTAGGCGGCCCAGATCGATTTTTTTTGAATTTCCAGACCGAAATGTTTTTACACGAATATGTTTTTAATCTGAATATTTTCAAAATATGAAAACAATTCTGGACCATTTTCATTACTGTTTTTTAACAAAAATGAACAATTTCTAATTTGGAACCATTTTAAAAATTGGAACAATTCAAATTTGGAACCATTTTTTAATATGGAACCATTTTAAATTTGGAAACATTTTCAAATTTGGAACCATTTTTTAATTTGGAACCATTTTCTAAAATGATCATTTTGTTAAATGGAACTATTTTCAAAAATGAACAATTTCAAATTTGGAATCATTTTATTGGAACCACTTCAAAACGGAACCATTTTTAATTTGGAAACTTTTTTAAAACGGAACCATTTTCAATATAGAATCATTTTAAGATGCATTTTGAAAATTAAAGCATTTTCACATTTGGAACCATTTTTACAAATTAAAAAAATTGAAAATACAATATAAAATGAATGAAAACAATAACAAAACAAAAAATAAACATAAAAAAAGTAAAAAGTAAAGAAAAAAGAAAAAAAGGAAAGCAGCTCGATGGGCCGGCCCGGCAGAAGCTCCCCCGTTAGTGGCACGGTCGACTCGCGCCGCTAACGGGCGACATATAGGGTTTGCCATCTAGAGGCGACGTCGTGAGGGCAAAGCTGAGCTCGGTCCATTTGTGATGGGCTTAGCCCTTTTCCCTCCGCTGCAGAGAAGTTTTTTCTTACTGGAAACTAGTGTAACCATTCCTCTGGTCTATAATAAGTGTCGGGGCCTCAATTGGGTGAGTTATCCGAATATGATAGGATCAGTGTAGGGGTCGATCCCAGGCACTGAATTACCCGTTGCTGCCACCACCAGGCTCGCCTCCGCTAGGATTCTTCGCAGGGAGAGAAGAAGAGAGAGAAACGAGGACAACTGCTTGCGAGAGCGTGGGATCCACAGTAATCCTGCTCACCTAGACTATATATGATTACGTTCCTAGTTGACATCAAGGCATAATGACGTGTTAGAATGCATGGAGGGTTAGCACCCTAAACCGGTCACATGGTCATGGTTTATTAGTGAAAACCGGTCTCACAATAGAAAGGATCAACGTTGAACGTGTTACGAAGATCAAGGGCCAAAGTTGGACCTTGTCAAAGTTGAGGGTTTGATTTGTACTTCGGCCAAAGTTAAGGGGCCAAATATGGACTTTTTCCTTGCCAATACGGCATGATACCAAACCTCTGTATAAATCTGATTATGCCAAACAATCCTTACACCAAAATGATCCTCTAGGAGAAATAGCATAGGGTGTGTTGGTGTTGTAGTATGCTTGCCATATCTGATTGACCCATGGAATATCATGATGCTTGTAAAACTTGTGGAGATCTTTCATGAGTAGTGTTTCATTCCGAGTTCTGCGATTGATAACTCTGAGTCCACCTTGTTCTTTGGTCTACAAACCAGTTGCCAATTAGCTAGACATTGTCCATGAGTGTTGGATTCCTTTTTGCTCCGTAGAAGTTGTCTTCCACTTTTCTCAAAATGAATAAAATTAGTGATACGAATTTTAAGGCTGCACATAACATACATTGGTAGTGAAGAAATGACAGAATTGTGCAGAGTCAATCTACCTGTGTAAGATTGTATTGATGTCATTCTAGATAGTGTCTTATCTAGTCTAGAAACCAATGGCATGAGATCTTCAACTGATGGTCTGGTTGTTCCAAGTGGTAATCCCAGATATGTAAGGGTGAGACTTTCAATAATGCGTCCAAATCTATTGGCAAGGTAATGTGCTTACTTTGAACCCACGTTAATGTTGGAGATATGCCCTAGAGACAATAATAATTTAGTTATCTCCAAGTTTATCATTAATGTTTGTATCTTTATGCTACAACTGTATTGGGTACTTGTATAGCAAATACAACGTGTACAAGAGGAAAACCTCCAATACACGTGTAGAGATATGAACAAGTAAAAGCGTTCCTAGTCTTGTCTCTAAGACTAGACTATCTTGTTGTTTGATGATCATGTTTTCCTGATCATGGACTTTGTATAAGTTATATAACTATAGGAGTATATTATCGGAATGATAATAGTACTGAACCGACCCATTGTATGATCTTGCTATGAGACTAATCGTCAACAATGAAGATAGCAATGATCATATGTTTAGTTATCATTAGCTATATTCCTATGCTATGAGAACATCTTGTGACCGCTTATTCGACACTCAAGCTTTGATTGTCATCAAACGTCTGGCCGTAACAGGGGACCATAAGCTATAGGTCAATATTTTATTGAGAGAATAAAGTTGTAGTCATAGTGGTAATGAGATCGTTTCGGAGTAGCTCCAATGTCACTGGGACTTGTTCCCATGAATTATAAGTTAGAGAGAAGGCGGATATCTAATGTTCCGGGATGATAGGAATGGTTTTTATCATCAGCGGATTTATTCCGACTGTTTATAAAGATGGAAATATTGGTCCGAGAGTTTTGTCGGCGGATACTAGGTATCCCGGATCATATAAATATGAGTTATATGACAAGTAATTAATTCCGGGAATTTTCTGTAAAAGGAAATATTCAAGGAGGAATTAATTTTGACAAAACAATTATTTATTTATTTATTTAAATGAGAAGAATATTATATAGGCCAGCCAAGGTCATGGTGGGCCAAGGCGCCGAAGTGGGGGGAAGCTCCCCCCCATGGCTGAAACCCTAGTGGGCCACGTGGCCCATCAGGGGGACGGCGGCGGTGGATGGAGGCGGGTGGGAGGGGGGTCCCCTCCAACCCGAGTTGGAGTAGGGGGAGGTCTCCTTCCCCCCTTCCTTGTTGGTGGAGGCGGTTTGGGGGGGAGGAGTCCTACTCCCCACCCAATCCGAGTTGGGGAAGGGGAGGGACTCCTCCCTCCCTTCCTTGGCCGGCGCACCAAAAGGGGAAGGGCTTGCCCCTTCCCCAAGCACCTCCCACCCTTGGCCATCTATATAAACACCCCAAGCCCCTAGGGTTTGAGACAAGTTACACATAATATTGCAAAGCATTCTCTCTTTCTTGTATATCTCATGTGTTGAGAATTAGACGTCTCTAATCTTCTCATATAGATCTAATCTGGTTGATTAGATCTACCACCTAAACTACGCCGCAAGGCTATCTATCAACGTCAGGTGCTAGTAGCTAGGCGGTGAACGCACTTGACGGATTGACACGGTGTACGTGTAGATACCGTTAGAGCGGGACTCACGTCAGCAGTTCCTCGACGACGAAACAACTTCATAAACGTCTACGTCGATGTACGACAACAATCTCACCTCCCGGCGTGGACGTGAGATTCTTCATCAGGCTTCACCAACATCTACTTCAACAAACACAAGATCTTCCGCAACGGTGTTTGTAAGTATCTTGATCATCGCATTATGGGGTGCAGAATATCTTAATAGAATAGATGTTGGCGGCAAGGTTGCGGATAATTTTTAAACTTTTACCCGCAACCCAATAGTTAATTGGGACAAGTGTAGTTTTATGGAAATTAACCTTCAAGCCAACATAAGCACTAAAATCCTTAAAGAATATTTCTCAACTTATCTAGTTGAGTGGGGTCGACAAGCATACTCATAAGTGCATCGTCTTCTTATTATATCACTGAGTAACTTTTGTTCATATCGTGGCACAGCCCTCTCTATGCCAAGCATCATTAATGACAGCTTGGAGAAGTTCATCCGTGAGGAACATAGACTAAGGGTGTGTTTGGTTTGAGAATCAAATGGAATGGAATGTCATGGTCTCATTCTTGAATAATGGGTTGGTTCCATTCTTGTGTTTGGTTGGTGCAGAATATGGAATGGGTAGATTATGTACCTGTGTTTGGTTGGAGAGTAGGAATGAGAAGAATCTGTTTCAGCTCACCCTTTTCACATGAATGGTGAGATTACCTCTCATATGTGTGTGATGCCAAACGTACACAATTTTAGCTCCTTTGTATTTTCGATTTTATACAACAGATAATTCTATTTTTTGGCAGCATTTCCTTTGTATTTTTAAAACAAACAGTTCACAATGTACAACAACAATCATGTACAAATATGTGAGATCACAGATAACACAAACTTCAACCAAAATATCCTAAGGTAGCAACAATACGACATAGTTCATCTAAAAGCGATCCAGTTCAACATGTTCATTACAGTCCATACATGTCAAGTTCACATACTAGGCATCCAAAAGCAGACATAAACAAAGTTCATTACACTCCGTGCATGTCAAGTTCACATACCAGCCATCAGACCTAACCAAAGTTATTCCTCACATACCTACTAACCCAAACCAGCTGGTTAGATAGGCTAAGCGACAAGAAAGCTCTTGCAATTTTGGAATTGTCAACAAGGTGAGCATAGTAGTGAGCAAGCTCTCCTTCACCATATCCAGGAACTTTGTTGACAACATCCCAAAGGCCATCTGGTATAGTATCATCATCTCCACCGGACTTGACAAGAGCTTCAGCTACAAGTTTGAACCCATCTTTCAGAGTGGTCACTAATGCATCATCTTCAAGTTGCTTTACCAAGAACTCCATTAAGTATTACTGATGTGGTTGCAGTTGTCAGAATTTGTGTGACTAGAGAAATCCATTTTGGTTCAAATCCTTTTTCCTTCAACATATTAATAATAGCATTAGGCCTCCTTTGATTCAAAGGATTTACTCAGCAATTCTATAGGATTCAGTTTCTGTGGATTTTTTCCTTCCCAACATCTTTGATTCATGGGATTGTACCCTGTAGGACCAATTCCTGTAGGAACAAGTTGATTTTCATAGGAAAAGAAAAATGAGCTCCAGCCTCATTTCGAAGCAATCAAACATCAATTCCTGAGAATATAGGATCTGATTGGGCAGGGCACTCCATTCCTTTCTATTTCTATTCCTTTGGTGTTCGTACCCTACAAATCAAAGGAGGCCTTATACTCTACCTTGTCAGAATCTTTTTTGAAGTCGATCTTCAAAATAATTATTGGTCTCTTACATTGGCTGGACTTTCCCTTGATAAAACCATACTGGTTTTGGTGGAGTATAGGAATAATACATTTATGTGAGTATAGGAATAATACATTTATGTAACATGTTTGCCATCAATTTAGCGAGAAATTTCATTGGGAGACTGACAAGGGATATGGGTCCGAAGTCATCCATAGTTTCTAGATCATTGATCTTGGGAATTAGTGTGATATGAGCAGTGTTGATAAATTCCAAATTAACATTCCCCTCGTAGATTTTTGTTTGCAAGATCAAAAAATTCCTTTTTCACAGTGGACCAACATTTCTTGAAAAATAACCCATTAAATCCATCTGGACGTGATTTGTCTATTGGTATTTTCTTGATAATCAGATATATTTCATCCATGGAAAAGGTGTTGGAGATCATATGATTCAATGATGTAAATCGAAATGCATAGTAGTGTTCTCAGATATACCCAGTCTTTCTTTGTATAAATTCTATATAATGGTTGCATGTTGCTTATGAATTAGAATCAGATCATCTCCATTCTTTATGGAAGTAATATAGTTTTTTGTGCTGCCACTGTTTTTTTTCATCTCCTAATTTGGCCCATCTGATTTGCTCTGCATCTCCAATAAATTATTTTGGCCTCCAAAAGTATATTGGTATAATCCTGTAGTATTCTTTTGAAAAAAAATCATGAATGGCCAACGATCTCTGATCCTCGAGTCCCTCCAAAAGAGCCATGATATAATTGCATTTTTCTATAAGAATATTGAGCTTGGACAGTTCCTTGCTCCATTTTCTTAGGTCTGCTCTTAAATTTTTGAATCTTGCATTCAGTTCATGTGCTAGGCTCCAGCGTGCGTTCTGAGAAAAGCATCTCAACGTCCAAGTTGTCGGACGGACGCAATGACAAAGACGAAAGAGAAAAATAAGATTGAACAATCAGAAAAACAAAGTAAACATAGAACGGTTGTCCCTGGTCAATCATGTAGCGTAGCGCCGAGGTCGGAGACGGGTACATGTCCTAAGAATATCCGGCGATGACGAACTCGAACAGGAGTGCAACGGCAGAGCAAGCGCGCCGTCGCTGTCGACGGCCGCGTCACCCTTCCGGCTGCCGAGCACCAGCAGACAAGCGGCAAAACTACAAAACAAGGCGCCACCTAGCCGCCGGCGCAGTGCTGACCCTTTCCACCACCCTCTCCTCCTCTCCACCTCTGCCGGCCGGCAGCGGCAGCACCCCATCGCCCGCCCCGCCCGCCCGCATGGTCGTTGCCGGGACCGAGATATGGTCTTCTCTTGCTTCGGCACCCACCTTCTCTGCGCGCTGCTCCTGATCATCTCCTCCACCTCAGCCGCCGCCGCCGCCGCGTCGCCGGATGGCCTCACCCAAGGTAGAGCAGAGCAGTACAGCCCCCCCTACCTGTCGCCTATCGATCAAATGATCACGTTAACCCGGCGAGTTATGATCTCGGAACATATTTCAGTTCGCCATGACGTAGTGGATAGTGTGCTCGTGCTGCTACTATGTTCGGACGATTGACCCAACTGGTGCTAGTTCAGTTACGAAATTACACTGTGTTCGATTCCGTGTGACTAATATGATCCGATCGACGCTTGTGTTCCTGACGCGATGGAGATTTTCATGCTGATCTTCTTGTGCAGCGGATGTGGCGAAGCAACTGAAGGAGGAGCTATGGGAGAGGAACCCAGGGCATGCGATGCTCAAGTCCTGGAACGGGGCAGACCCTTGTTCTCCATCTGCGTGGGAAGGGATCTCTTGCCAATTGAAACATGGTAGCCATGTCGTAGTTAAGCTGTAAGTGCCAGTGGAACCGTGACAATGGTCACCCGGATTTTTGTTCGTTTCTTGCATCTGAGAGGTGCCAAACCTGATATGCTCTGGTGTTTGAACAGGAACTTTTCTTCGAAGGAGATGCAAGGACCAATTCCCGCCGCCATCGGAAACCTGACGGAACTAAATGAGATGTATGCTTCACTGGCTCTTTTCCAGAATGTGATCCTGTCATCTTAGAACTTATGTTCTTATTACTCGTGGGTGCAGTGATCTGCAGGACAATAACTTCACTGGGTCTATTCCACAATCATTCTCTGCGCTCACGCAACTGCTGAAGCTGTAAGCATGCGTTATCTCGTGCCATTTCACCTTATGATAGTTTCAGAAACAAAAAAAAAACAAATCTATGTTTAAATGTTTTTGTCTGGATCAAATACATGTTCCTTCCGATTCAGGCATTTCTTAGTTCCATTCGGTATGCTTCTCATGTCAAACACGGCCATTTATTCAGGTCGGTAAAATGCAACCCTTTCTTGATCAATGAGCTACCTGATGGTCTATCTAGCGGCATGAATTTCAGGTGAGATTTCTATTATAATGTTCAACATGATAGGGTCCTTACTGACAGTAATTCTACTTATATTGCTCTATTGAAAATTGAAAAGCTACGGAGGCTGTGCTTCCGAAGAGTATCATAGTGCACCTGGAGCTGCCAGTCAGAAAACCTTTGTTATTACTAGTGTTGCCGGAGGATCGTTGGCATGTACTTTTGCACTTGGATCGTTCTTTGTTTGTTTCACCAAACGCGAAAAGCGTTCTCACAAAACAGACTGTGCTTCTACAACAAGTATGTTCCCCTGCTATCACATTCAGCCAGTAGATATTGTACGCATCTGCACCTTTATTTTGGTCATGTCGAACAATTCTTCAGTTTCCTGTTGTACATGTGCATGTTGTTAGAGTTATATTATGTGTCCATGTATACCTGTATAGTTTCCCCGTTGTATAAGGGGTTTCATGCATATTTGTCACCTGTACATGTACTATATATTGTGGGCTTTGCCCCTGAAAATACAAGTTGCATATTTCCCTAACATGGTATCATGAGCTAGGGTTTTTTGTTTTTCCTCTCGTTCTTGGACGCGCAACTCGTCTGTCGTCGCCGCCGATTTTCTTCTGGCTGGCGTGTGTCTTCCGCTGCTCTCCTCGTCCTGTCCTGCGCTCGATCGTCCAGTTGCCGTCGCTGTCCGGCCGTCCGCCGCCACACCCAGCCGACCGCCGCCGCACGCACCGCAGCCCGATCTGCCCGTGGTGCTCTCCAGATCGACCGCGTTTTCCTTGATCTGACCGTGGTGCTCTCCAGCCCGATCTGCCCGTGGGAGCACCTTCCAGGAGCAGTCGCTGCGTTTTCCTCCGGTTGACCCGATCGATTGAGTTGGCCAGTTGCTGCAGTACCCTACGCTACAGTACCGCCGCTACAGTACCATCTCGCTACAGTACCAGATCGCTATCGATTGAGTTGGCCAGACGCTACAGTGCCCGACGCTACAGTACCCGCAGCTACAGCACCATCTCGCTACAGTGCCAGATCGCTACAGTAAAAATCTGGTACCATGTCTTCGTCATCCGGCTATGTCTCCATCCCTCGCTGCCCGGTGATTTTTGATGGTGCTAACTACACCGAGTTTGCTGGCTTCATGCGCATTCACATGTGTGGTCTTCGTTTATGGGGTGTTCTTACTGGCGAGGTCCCTGTCCGCCGCGCCCAGTTCTGCCTGTGGTTCCTACCCAGCCGACGCCCTGGTTCTTGCTGCTACTGCTTCTCAGGCTGATCAGGATGCAGCCAAGGTTACTGATGCTGCTGCGGTTCGCGCTTATGAGCAGAAGGTCGAGGAGTATGACGCTTCCCTTACCGCTTACCGTGATGATTTGGTTGCCTACACTCAGTGGATTGATGAGGATGCTCGTGCTGCGGCTGTTCTTTCTTCCAGTGTTCTTCCTCAGTTTGCCTCTGAGTTTATGGGGCTGGTACTGTCTCTGAGATGTGGACCCACCTTCGCCAGCGCTACCAGCCATCTGGCGATGCTCTCTACCTTTCAGTGGTCCGTCAGGAGCATGCACTTCAGCAGGGCGACTCCACTATTGATGAGTTCTACACGCAGAGTTCTGCTATCTGGCGTCAGCTTGACTCTCTTCGTACTGCGGTTTGTGGTACCTGCCCGTGTTGCCAGATTGTGCGGTCTGACTTGGAGTTCCAGCGCGTCTATGAGTTCTTATCTCGGCTCCGCCAGGAGTTTGAGCCCCGCCGTGCTCAGTTGCTTGCTCGTGGCCGTGTTCCTATTTCGGCTGTTCTTTCTGAGCTTCGTGCTGAGGAGACTCGCCTCCGTGGTGCTGGTTTGCTTGCGGTTCCCTCAGTCTTTGCTGCTCGACCTCCTGCTACGCCGTCTACAGCACCAGTGCTTCCTCGTCCAGTGCTCCGCCGCTTCTACCCACTCCTTCTGGTGGGATGGTCGTTCTCGTGTTCTTCCTCATTGCGGCTATTGCGACAAGGATGGTCATGCTGAGTCTGATTGCTGGAAGAAGCAGCGCAAGGAGCGTACTTCTTCTACTAGGCCGCGTGCTCCTTCTTCGACACGCTCCGATTCCTCCTTCACTGAGCAGGATATTATGAGGCTTAAGCGTCTGCTTGCTGCTTCAGGTTCTTCGACAGGTACTGCAGGCTCTGTGACTGATGCTTCTAGCTCTGCGCGACCACCATCTACACAGTCAGGTACATCTCGTTGGGTTCTGGATTCTGGAGCTTCCTTTCATATGTCTTCTGATTCTTCTGCTTTATCCTCTCTTCGCTCTCTAGATTCTCCTATTAATGTTCTCACTGCCGATGGTACTCCTCTTTCGGTTGCTAGTCGTGGTAATCTTACCACTCCTACTTTCTCTGTCCCTGACGTTTCTCACGTTCCTCGTCTTACCATGAATCTTTTTTCTGCTGCCCAGCTTACTGATTCTGGTTGTCGCGTCATTCTTGATGTTGATTCTTGTTCTGTTCAGGATCGCCGCACGCGTGCTCTGGTTGGGGCTGGCCCTCGGCTCCGTGATTCTCCGGGGCTCTGGGAGGTAGACTGGCTTCGTGTTCCTTCCGCTGCCACCACTACAGCCAGTTCTTCTGCTTTCGTCGCTTCAGCTACCGGCTCCTTCCAGCAGTGGCATCATCGACTCGGTCATCTTTGTGGCTCACGTCTATCGTCATTAGTTCGTCGAGGTCTTCTGGGGTCTGTCTCAGGAGATGTCTCTTTACAGTGTCAGGGTTGTCGTCTTGGCAAACAGATTCAGTTGCCTTATCCTACTAGTGAGTCAGTGTCTAAGCGTCCTTTTGATTTAGTTCATTCCGATGTGTGGGGTCCGGCTCCCTTTGCTTCGCAAGGGGGCCATCGCTACTATATTATTTTTATAGATGATTTCTCTCGCTACACTTGGCTTTATTTTATGTCTTCTCGCAGTGAGGTTCTCTCTATATATAAGCGTTTCGCTGCATGGTTCACACTCAGTTCTCTACGCCTATTCGTGTGTTTCGTGCTGACTCTGCTGGCGAGTACATTTCCAAGATGTTGCGAGGTTTTCTTGTAGAGCAGGGTACTCTTGCTCAGTTCTCTTGTCCTGGTGCTCATGCCCAGAACGGCGTTGCTGAGCGCAAGCATCGCCACCTTCTTGAGACGGCTCGTGCGATGATGATCGCCGCCTCTCTTCCGCCTCACTTTTGGGCTGAGGCTGTTTCCACTTCCACCTATCTCATCAATATTCAGCCTTCTGCTGCTCTGCAGGGTGGTATTCCTCTTGAGCGTCTTTCGGATCGTTCTCCTGATTATTCGGCGCTTCGATTGTTTGGTTGCGTTTGTTATGTTCTTCTAGCTCCCCGTGAACGCACCAAACTAACCGCTCAGTCTGTTGAGTGTGTTTTTCTTGGATATAGTGATGAGCATAAGGGTTATCGGTGTTGGGATCCTGTTGCTCGTCGGATGCGGATTTCCCGGGATGTGACCTTTGATGAGTCTCGTCCCTTCTACCCGCGTCCATCTTCCTCGACATTTTCGGTAGAGGACATCTCTTTTCTCACCTTTCCCGATACACCTCCCTCAGTGCCTCGTATTCCTACTCCTCTTCGACCCACTGTTGATTCGACTCCATCCTCTCCTACATCACCGACGTCTTCTTCTCCCTTGGCGCATGACTCTCCACCTCCATCACCGCCGTCTTCCCCGTCCCCACCTCCTCCCTCCGGTGATTCCTTCTCGTCCCTCTTTTCAGTTCATTACACCCGTCGTCCACGTGTTGTGGATGAGTCCACTGATGCACCGTCTACTTCTGGTGTGTCTTCTTCCTCTTCTCAGCCGACTTATGGTCTTCGGGCTCGGCCTTGTCCTCCCCCTGACCGCTACTCTCCTGACCGCTATGGTCTTTCGGCTGTTGTTGAGCCGACCTCTTATCGTGATGCTGTTGTTCATCCTGAATGGCAACTTGCGATGGCAGAGGAGATTGCTGCCCTTGAGCGCACGGCACATGGGATCTGGTTTCTCTTCCTCCCCGTGTTCGTCCCATCACATGCAAGTGGGTCTATAAGATTAAGACTCGTTCTGATGGATCTCTTGAGCGTTATAAAGCTCGTCTTGTGGCTCGGGGTTTTCAGCAGGAGCATGGTCGCGATTATGATGAGACATTTGCTCCTGTGGCCCATATGACCACTGTTCGCACACTTCTCGCAGTGGCCTCTGTTCGACACTGGTCTGTGTCTCAGCTTGATGTTAAGAATGCCTTTCTTAATGGTGAGCTGCGTGAGGAGGTTTATATGCAGCCCCCACCTGGGTATTCTGTTCCTGATGGCATGGTTTGTCGTCTTCGTCGTTCTCTCTATGGCCTTAAGCAAGCCCCCGCGCCTGGTTTGAGCGCTTCGCCTCTGTGGTGACTGCCGCTGGTTTTTCTCCTAGTGCTCATGATCCAGCGTTGTTTGTTCACCTGTCTGCTCGTGGTCGGACTCTTCTTCTTCTATATGTTGATGATATGATCATCACTGGTGACGACCCCGAGTATATTGCCTTTGTCAAGGCACGTCTTAGTGAGCAGTTTCTTATGTCTGATCTTGGTCCTCTTCGTTATTTTCTTGGGATTGAGGTTTCTTCTACCTCTGATGGTTTCTTTATCTCTCAAGAAAAGTATATCCAGGATCTTCTTGCTCGTGCTGCTCTTAGTGATGATCGTATTGTTGAGACTCCTATGGAGCTCAATGTTCACCTTCGTGCTTCTGATGGTGATCCCTTATCTGATCCGACGCGTTATCGTCATCTTGTTGGGAGTCTTGTCTATCTTGCAGTCACTCGTCCGGATATCTCCTATCCTGTCCATATTCTGAGTCAGTTTGTTTCTGCTCCCACTTCTGTTCACTATAGTCACCTTCTTCGTGTTCTACGATATCTTCGTGGCACGATGTCACACCGTCTCTTCTTTCCCCGTTCCAGCTCGTTACAGCTCCAGGCCTATTCGGATGCTACGTGGGCTAGTGATCCTTCGGATCGCCGTTCACTTTCTGCTTACTGTGTTTTTCTTGGTGGTTCTCTCATTGCCTGGAAGACGAAGAAACAGACTGCAGTGTCACGTTCGAGTGCGGAGGCAGAGTTGCGGGCTATGGCTCTTTTGACAGCTGAGGTGACTTGGTTACGATGGTTATTAGAGGATTTTGGTGTTCCTGTTACAACACCTACTACCCTCTTGTCGGACAGTACAGGTGCTATCAGTATTGCGCGTGATCCGGTGAAGCACGAGCTTACCAAGCATATTGGTGTTGATGCTTCTTTTGTACGCGCTAGTGTGCAGGATCAGGTTATTGCTCTTCAGTATGTGCCTTCCGAGTTGCAGTTGGCGGATTTCTTCACGAAGGCCCAGACTAGAGCGCATCATGGATTTTATCTCTCCAAACTCAGTGTTGTGGATCCACCATGAGTTTGAGGGGGGGTGTTAGAGTTATATTATGTGTCCATGTATAACTGTATAGTTTCCCCGTTGTATAAGGGGTTTCATGCATATTTGTCACCTGTACATGTACTATATATTGTGGGCTTTGCCCCTGGAAATACAAGTTGCATATTTCCCTAACACATGTTATCATAAAACTTTATTTGGTATAAAAACAGCTCTTCTGCGCTTTGTGAGACCTGTTAGATCAACCTGCATACTTCACAATTCACATCCATCATATGAAATGAGCAAAGTATGCAATGGACAAATAAATGTTTTTCCTTTATGATGGTCTGTGCAGATCCTGTTTATGAAGAATGCAGCATTGATATAACTACAAATCCTGCGGTGCAACAGTTATCTCTCAAATCAATCCATACTGCAACAGGCCATTTCAAGACATTGATA
Source organism: Poa pratensis (assembly GCA_947311845.1). Lineage (NCBI taxonomy): Eukaryota > Viridiplantae > Streptophyta > Magnoliopsida > Poales > Poaceae > Poa > Poa pratensis. The sequence continues at coordinate 69,282,251 of CAMZMU010000052.1, read as the reverse complement.
GGAGAGGGTGGGTTTGGATCTGTTTATCAAGGTACTTTAGCACATGGTCAACAGGTAGCGGTTAAAGTCCGTTCACCATCATCGACACAGGGAACACGAGAGTTTAACAATGAGGTAAGGGGAAACTATGCCAGTACTAGCATACATGTATCTCTGTCAGGGGTAGCACGCTCTTATCTTTTGATATATAAGAAGCATAGATCAGGTTGCATTCTAGCACTCCCACAACAGTGATTCAGGAAGGAGGGAATGCTTGGCTTTTCAATGTCATATCGGATAAAATTTGATCATCTATAATTTTCGCGGCATTATACAATGCTGAATTGCCACAGTTACTTTACTTTTTCAGTATTTTTCTCTGACCACTGAATATATCAAATTTGCACAGTTACGGCTACTTTCTGCTGTGTGGCACGAAAATTTGGTCCCACTTATTGGCTATTGCTGTGAAAAGGACCAACAGATTTTGGTTTATCCATTCATGTCCAATGGCTCGCTACAGGATCGCCTCTACGGTATCAATCTTTGTGAAGGTACCGTTACTTCTCAACTTAAGATTCTTCGTTTCTAATGTGAATTTTTGTTTCAGGGGAGGCGTCAAAAAGAAAAGTTTTGGATTGGGCCACCAGAATATCTGTTTGCATTGGTGCTGCTAGAGGTTAGCAGAGTGTACACTTGTTTTCTTTCGTTTATAAAACTGACTCCAGTTGATATTATCGACAGTAGGGTTAAAATTAAATGATCTTTATGCAATTTAGGGACACTAAATGGTACTTATCTTCATGCTTACTGTTTAAGCATTCTAACATAGCAAAAAAAAATTGAGTACCTTTTAAAAAAAAAATTTGAGTACCGCAAATACTTATTTTGAATGTTAATTTTACACAAGTTTGTTGATTGTTCAGGATTAGTATATCTTCACAACTTTGCTGGCCGATGTATCATACACAGAGATATTAAGTCAAGCAACATACTTCTGGATCACAATATGTGTGGCAAGGTTGCGGACTTTGGTTTTTCTAAGTATGCACCTCAAGAAGGTGACAGCAATGCATCAATGGAAGTGAGAGGAACGGCTGGATATTTGGACCCCGAGTAAGTTTTTGCATCAATTTCACTTCCGCTACAAGATCAAAATGCTGTGAAACAATGGTGGTTCAAAATATACTAAATAGACAACAAAAAAACTATACCGAAAGCTAAAGATAGAGGTTTATTAGAAGTTAGGTTGTCAAATAATCAGTTGACCTTTTTGACCGGTGAAAAACTCCGTTAAACTAGAAGGTTAGAACTTAATATTTGGAAAAGGTTGTCTAAATGACTGGCAGATTCATCTATTTGATACGTGCAAAGTTCTCGCCCGATGTATGTTAATTCAGACATCCCTCGTGTCATACTGACACCAACATTATATACCAACAAATCAGTTCTTCCTTTCTTTTCTTCAATGCACACTTACATTTTGTAAAACTTTAGGAAATTAAACTAAAATCAGTTCTAGAAGATTAAAATGGAAATTATTTTTTATTATTGAATAGTCAATGCACTTTGTAGTGTGAGATCTATTTTTCCTAACCAGTTAATAGACTGGCTCTAAATAAGAATGTATATTATGTGTTGACCAATATTACCTATGAGATAGTCAACACTTGTCAGTCACTTTGTTAGAAACATCCTACTGCCATTTCAAATATTGATTCCTTTATGTTATGGGATTTTGAGTACATTGCATACATGTCTATATGTCAATTCGTTATGTACTGAATCTTTTCTGCTACACTTCATATGTATTGCTTCGACATTTTCGGCTGATTTTGTGAACCTCCCGCTGTTTCAGATACTATTCCACTCAGGTGTTATCAACCAAAAGTGACGTTTTCAGTTTTGGAATGGTTCTCCTAGAAATTGTAACAGGAAGAGAACCTCTTGATGTTCAAAGGCCTCGAAGTGAATGGAGCTTAGTTGAGTGGGTAAGTTTCCGTTGCATACCATTGGCAACCTAAAATTTAACTTACCGATCAAATCAAACCACGTTTGTTTAGTCTTTCGAAGCTTACACCACTTTAGCTACAGCTTCTAGTTCTAGGTATATTTCATGGTTTTTCGGAGAGAAAAAGGGCAACTTCAGTTCAGATATCCAAAGTGTCCGTGCACCCAATCTTACCATATTCTATGTTATGTAGGCAAAACCATACATTAGAGATTTCAGGATTGAAGAAATTGTTGACCCTGGTATAAAAGGGCAGTACTGCTCAGAGGCCATGTGGAGGGTCCTCGAGGTTGCATCGGCATGCACCGAGTCGTTCTCGACCTTCCGGCCGAGCATGGAAGACATCGTCAGAGAGCTGGAGGACTCTCTCATCATTGAGAACAACGCCTCGGAGTACATGAGATCCATGGAGAGCACCGGGACGTTCGGCTCCAACCGCTACCTATCCATAGACAGGAAAATGTTTGGCTCAGGCTCAGCCCGGATCGATGCAGCAAAATTTACATCAGGTTCGGCTCGAATAGAGGCTGGTAAAGGACCTTTGCAGACGGTGCCTTCGCTTCCGAGGTAACTCACCTTCGTATCAGTGATCTTAGAAGGGGTGTCCTCATCCATTCCCCATGGTCTCATGAATGCGATACTTGCTGAAGACACATTCTGAGTTTACTGTGAAGCCATGAGTGGCCGAGGAGGGCATGGAGAGGTAACACCACATAGGCCATGCACTGACCTCGTAGCAGATCCATGGCTGTTGCAGCCACAAAAGCATTTCCCTGGAGAGAAAAAGGAGGCAGTTTTTCCTGTAAAATTTCTGTTAATTCAATACCTATATGCCGATGATGAATGCGCCATGCATGTGTGGCGCAACTATTCTTTGGACTACTTCCGATGTATTCTTTGGCAAACCAAGACAAGAAGTGATGAGGTAGCATCAGTTAATTTTTTCGGACATTCCTGCTTCAGGAAGCGAGAACCATTGTTGTAATTCTGTTTGTGGTGTACATCTTAGTCAAAACTAGAATATACAGTGCATATCAGTTACTCTCCCTATTGAATTTATAAGGTATCCACTCGTTCATGATTCAAACCGTTTTAGTGTTTGATCAACAACTGGTCCTACAAAACGTGGGTTTAGCAACACAAAACCAGTGTCGAAAAAGACGTCCACCAACCCGGTAGCTGCTATCCAAAACTATAGCCTTTTGGAACTTAAGGTAGTATATCTGATCCAAAACTATATCCCTGGAGAACAACAAAAGAACATCAGACTATCAGAGCAAATCTAGCCACATACTACTACTACCTACTACTCGACTAAAAGGGCAAAAGATGAATATGTTTAACTTCATAACATTAGCAAAAAAGAATTTAAAACGTAGTCATTGAACATATGTATTTTATGTTCTCGTTTCTGAATTCTGGAGATGTTGGACAAGAGTTCCAAGTTTAGTTAAATTATGGTTCTTATATGGGCGCACCATTACAAACTGTTCCAGCATCTCCACATGGTATAAGTAAAAGACATCAAGAGTATAAGTATAACTCATCAGGAAAGTCTCCACACATAAAATGAAGTAAAAGCTTCATGAGATGGCTTCTTAACAACAAGGGGGTTCACAATTTTCTTCCTCTTTTATCTTCACTTAGGCTATCACAACAGGCATGAGGACAGACATCCATCAAATATTAGTAGTTCAGACCCATATGTCCATGATAAGAATCAAGCCCAGACTTTCGGTGATTAAAATGCACCAAGCTATAGCTGAAATGCGCTATTACTGTATAAGCTTCCCTGATTCGGTTCCTAATCCAAAACAGAAGTTTGATGAAGTAGCATCTGTGATCTCTGCAGGTTGATATATGGCCATAAGAACAAGTCATTCTCTTAACCAGCAGAGAATCCATTCTATAAAGGTTGAATAATTCAGCGGAATTGCTGGGCATGGAGATTTTTACTCGTTGTCATGCCATCTACGTTATGCCAAACAATTTCATGAGATCCTTTATCAGTAGACTTGTCTGCCACAAAAAAATCATGGGTCACCTTTTCACTGGACTTATCTGAGGGGTTGCTGTGAAGTAGTTGATATCGATGGCTACTCATGCCCCATTCACTGACAGCAATGGCTTGATCAGTAAAATAGGAACTACTTCCCTCACCACCAGAAGGAAATGGAACTGTAACATCAGGTGATCTTCGTGGCCGTCGGACAGGTCTGCTGCTCCTGCTTGAAGATGAGAAATTTCCCTCCCCACCTTTCAGTTTTGTCCCCATAAAACCACAGGCTAGAGCTTCCAGAGCTCGGGTTGTTGGTGGGCGGCTTCTGGTACTCTGCCTCCTTGACTGCTCACTCAAGACTGCATTACTAGAGGCATTGATATCTGGAAGAGAGTAATCCATCTCCTTGGTTTCTGAGGGATGTATAGATCTGTCCATGAGTGGTGTATTATTGTCAGATGGAGGAAAGATATAACTTGCAGTCAACTCATAATCTGAAGGCATTTGAGGGATATTCAGATCAATAGCATGCCTATGTTGGGCTTTTTCCTTGTAAACAACTTCAACATTAGGGGGCACACTGTGAAGCGGTTTGCAATATGTGAGATTGTTGTTGAAGTCGAAGGTTATGTTGGTTGATGAGTTGGGAATTGCACTCCATATGAAAGGGTTGGCCCCTTCACTTGCTTCAATTTCTCCAGGGACATGTTGCAGTGGGGTGTCAGCTTGCTTCCAGTAATGTCTTTTATTGACAGCGGTATTTTTGCGACCAGTTCTGTCATTCTTGGAAGAAACTAACCTTCTTCTCTTTGACACGGGTGCTAAGAAAACTTGAGGCTCAGAATTTAGCCTTTGATCTAACTGAAAATTTATTTCAGTTGAAGAATTGGTAGAATGGATCCTTTGATTACCAACAGGAAGAACTGTTGCAGCTGAAGAGTAGGCATTATTCATTGGGCTAAAACATTGATCGGTTGACATGTGACCATTGCTTGTGCCTGGAAAGGAAGAAATCTTCGGAAGCACATCAGCATCCATCTCATCACCCGCTGGGAGATTACCTTTTCCCTCATTAACACAACTGACATCATTTTTGCTTTGTTTAATATTTACATCTTCATAAGGCTGATCAGAGCTGTCTTCTGATCCCGAGTGTTCTTCTGAGTTGGTACTCCCAGAATCTCCTGAATGTGATAAAGAATTGTAGCCATGGGCCACATCCGTAGGTAGATTTCTTAGTGACCTTACCTTACATGGTGCTTCGCCTTGAACAAAACTAGTATCCACCACAGTAAATTTCATAAGCTCTGGGGTAGACCCAGGTTCACTGGGCTGGATATAGCAAGGGGGTTTCTCGTCAGTTTCGGCATCATGGATCCCTCCATTTTCAAGCTTAACCCCACCTTCACTATTACCACCTTCAACTCCAAACTCAAGTAGCCTCGGTTCAGATGCAACTTTTCTCAAGACATCACTAACAGAATCAAAATAATGATTTCCTTTGACGAGCTTTTTTCTGGAAAATTTCTTTACACTTGGAATGAGGAAGACTAACGCATGCTTGCCGACTAGTGAAGAATCTTTAGGCTGCTCGGAGTGCCACCCTCTCGCAAGCAAACGAGGCCATACAGCTTCCCAAAATAGATCATTAGATTTTGCCTTGCTTAGTCTGAAATCACCAGTCAAATACTTAATGATATCTCCAGACGAAAGCGATGAGCAAGCCTTGCCAATAGGTATTTCTACGCGGGCCGAAATACCATGGTTCCTACTAGGATCTAATGCAAATCCAGTCAAGTCATACTTTCCCTTGCCAATTCCAACTGCTTCTACAAGAACCTGTGCACCAACTGTGGACCTTAAGCATAAAATAAACTGCTCAAAATCAGATGCTCCCTCATTGAATGTCTTGAAGACCTGCAAACAATCATATATAGCTGTCACGCTCTTGAAAAAACTAGCAGGAGCATAAACTGGTATTGGTCAACATCAATGTAAAGACATGATATGAGAAAATGTAGGAGCATCAGACATAAAATCAGTAAAAATGTGATAATAGCAATATTAATAAGACTTCTATAATTAAATAGAGGCAAACCAGTACACCAAATGCTGGGCATTTTTTCAAAAACAGAAAAGACATGATTGTAATGATCGTACAATAGAATAATATTGCAGCGATGTTAATGAAGGAAAGCACCTCCTAGGGTGTAATTGGGATTATTAGAAAAAATACGATATAGCTATGGAACTTGCTGTAAACATCAGCTTTCCGCATACCAAAGTTCACTAGTTCAAGGGATCTAATTCAGCAAGGAAAGAAACAAAGGAGGAGATTAAAGTTAAGCACACCTCTAGCAAAGGATCTCGAGCTTCCCTTGTTACGCCAACAAGCAAACGCGACAACAGTTCCTGCTGTCGGGAACCAGAAAATATACGCAACCCAAGTATACATCTCCTGCTTCTTACTTTTCTACATGCAGACCATCGTTTATATGCATCAGACCTATAAAATTCTCCATAGTAGTAGGATAGAACTTCTCCCATTGTCTTGTTCTTCATAAATTTCATCACCTGAACAAGATTTTTGCCAAAAATGTAGAGACCAAGAAGAAAAGTTTGTGCCTCCTCATCAGTCCAGGAGTATCTTGGCATTCCAGGTAATGGAATATAATCATTGACTTTCCTCTTTAAACAAGAACAGTTTAAAACTTTACTTTTCTGTGAGCAGTGCATATTTTGTCCAGCAGAATTTGAAATTTTCCCGTCTTGATCATCATATTCAACTTTACAGCCCAGACACACCGGACAAATGATGTGCTGAGATAAATTTCTTGGAATATTCGAAATGTTGTGGCTGTTATGTTCATATTCTGAAGGGCAGAAATCCTGTCCTGACAATTCCCTCGACTCTTCCTTCATGTGGGTACTTGTATTTCGGCTCCATGTGACTGGAATAGTTAATCCAACAACCACAGGATACTCAAAACCAAACATTTTGCTGTCATCAATTGGCAACGTCCTAAATTTCATGTGTTCCTCTTCTGTTGCTAGATTAGGAACTGCCACCTGGTACTCATCCCCAACACGAGGGTACACTCGTGTATCTTCATTGACCTCCTCTGGACATAAAGGCTCCAGAAAATGTGGCTGGTCAGCAAGCACCTCTAGCCCTTCATGTTCCTCGATTTGAATGGGATCCATCTGCACACACACAAAACCAGGGGGGTATAAGATTAGGATCCATGATATGTGAACACATAGCTCCGACAGGATAAAAATATATGAACAAACATATTTACCAGGTACTCTTCTTCGCTCTTGATTTCAAGATAATTCATCTGTAAAGAGCATGGACCCTATCATTTCACCATTAAAATCATCTGAATATAAACCTAGAGGAATCAGCAATATACTTTGCATGAACATAAAAGGGAGAATAGTCTTACAGTGAGAGTTGGTGAATATAGAATTGGCTTTAGCCAGACAAAATTTCAAAGGACGACTTGCTTCCCAGTATTCTCAACTATACTGCACAAAAAAATCAGAGAATAACTCACAGTACCTAAAATCAAGCTATTATAAGTTTGTTAGTTTGAATGATATCATGTGCAAAGAGCATAACAGTTCAGTTGTTTGTTGCAGCATGCTGAATCAGGTACTATTTGAACTACTGAGAGACTTATTTATAAAATGTAGAAAATATGCCAAAGAAATTTGAAGTAGTTGGCAAACTACAGTGATACAAGTGTCAAATGATTTTTACTAGTTTCCCCAGAAACATGTGACCTAGGTGAGTATGGACCAGGAACACCCCAAGATCAAACTAAAATACATTAGCGAATAAATGGTAAATTCATAAGCGCTCTAGGGTGTGAGTGCTCACATGGGAAAAAACACTTGCATGTTTCTAAAATTTTAGTACAAAACATCATGCACGCACATTTAATGAGCATATGTGTACCAGGCTACAAGCAAAAAAATGAATAAAAATATGAATATTTGCGAGCTATGAGCTCTATAATAAAATGCACATGCATAGTTCCCATCTTAGTCATTTATCGATTAGCATTCCCGTACAGAAAATAAATGGTCACATTTTGGCACAATGTTTTCCTAGAACGATATTTTGCTCAATGTAGACATAATCATATTTGAAGGGGAGCCTTGGCGCAGCGGTAACAGCTGCTGCCTTGTGACCATGAGGTCACGGGTTCAAGTCCTGGAAACAGCCTCTTGCAGAAATGCAGGGAAAGGCTGCGTACTAAAGACCCAAAGTGGTCGGACCCTTCCCCGGACCCTGCGCAAGCGGGAGCTACTGCACCGGGGCTGCCCCCCTTTAGACATAATCATATTTGGTAGAAATGTGAGAGCACCTTTTTCAGGCTAATAGAGGATGCATACAGGAGTCGAATATCCTTACTCACAAAGCTACAATTCAAGGAATACAGTCACAGTGAGCCATTGCATATATAAGTCGTTATTGGGTAATATGCCACAGATATTATCCATGAAGTGTCAGCAGACCATCATTTTGCATTTTCATCACAAACAAATGTCAATAGAAACATGTGCCAAGAACAAAGTGTTAATTTCACTGATGTCTCATGATTCTCCAAAATCCTGCAGATTGATCCTATAACTGATGAGAACTAGATTATCAAGTTGTACTACACGTGCCGCAAATAAATTCACAGCAAACTGAATGGATTATAACTCAGGAGGATGTTGAAAGGGGATATCCGGCTGGATCTCACATGCGGGCAGCCGGAGAAGGTATGCGATCAGGCAAACGAACGAAGGGAAGTAAAAGAGGCGGATGAGAGCTCGCCATATGGTGAATCCTAACACGGTTACCGTGAGTTTTTATTTCACAATTAACATGTTTGTCTTGGGGACCTCTTAAATTGAAACCTAAATTTTGAAGTTCATATTTTACCACTGGAACTTGCTGCAGTGCTGCCATCTGCTAGTGCCATGTTTGACAATAGCAGCATCAGCTAGCGACTGCCGAGCTATATGCGGTCAATACAGCCATTTCCCTCATACAGTCATATTTAGACTGTAGCTATGTTTGAGACTTTTAGTCATACATCTGAACAGAACAGTATCTGACAGCACCTAAAATCTACCCATTCTAAATTTGTTAGCTTGTGGTCTCATATGCAGAGCATACAAGAATTCAGGAGTTGTCACAGCCTCAAATAGATTTTAATTTTTAGGTATTGTCCATAAAATTAACAGTTATAAGTCTTTAGCTAGGTAGAAAGTAAACTACTTAAGTACAAGTATCAATTGATTCAACTGTTTTCTCTGATTGAAAGATGGCACAGGAAACATCATTTAAGCATGAGTTCAACCACCCTAAGATGGAAACAGCATAGCTAAAACACTCAAATACAGAGAGAACAGAAGCCGCTTTCAAGGAACAGAAGTCACAATGATCATTGTACAGACAAGGAAGTAGCTATTGCGTCAGAGACATCACGTAAGATGTCTTATTAGACCATCAGTCTGCACTTCCATAATGCAGTAAAAAGAAGCCAGAAATGGTTACCACATTGATATCTCAAAGTTCTAAAAGATGATGACAATCGAGCCCCTAACAATTGGGCACCAACAAATCGTACATACACATATATAGAGTACTCAGTAATATCAAATGGTACAGTCTATTGCAGATATTGCTCCAGCAGTTGTTTGAATTTATCATTTCTGAATGTCTAATTTACAAATGGTTACATTCTTAACATGTAGTTTTGAATGACACATTTGCCAGGAAACCGATAACAATGACCACAAGAGTTTAAACATCGAGCAAATATAATGTGTACAAAAGAATAAACTATTTCTGCATTAAACCATTTCTTTCTATAATTGCAAATCTAGGTGGTATCACTACAATGAAACCAGCACCAGAAACAAACTATTTTTCAACAATGGCTGCATTTTGCAGTCATCTCCAGCACCAACACTTGCAGCAATTGCATGGTATGCTTGATCAGCACCCCTAAAAAAGGGAGAAAAAGTGCACCCGCAATTTGGGTACCAAGTCATATAGGGGTCAACCAAGATCGATTCCGCGCGTTGCAAAGTGAAGGACGTAATTCGACCATGGATGGACGGATCGGATTAGTATAGCACCACGCAGCTAACAAATCTCCATGTTAGTGACTAACGAGGAGATAAACAATAAGATTTGGATTCGACTGCACGCAGTCAGTCAGCAACGAAAAGATCCATCGGAACATGGATGCACTGGATCGGCTAGCACAGCACTAACACGAAGCTAACAATCGCTCAGACGAAGTTAGGCGCGCTTACCAAGAAGAGAAACCAATCTCACGGCACGGTCCGGATGGATCTCCACGCCACGCCAACCCGCAGCCCTCCAGCAGATAGCAGGAGTATGACACGACAGCTACCTGCGGCGAGCTCCTACGAGGCGGCGAGTGCGCTTGGATGGAATGGAAGGAGTGGAAGCATGGAGGCGATGGCGCTGGCGAGGACGACGGTGTGACGGATGCGTTGTTGAGACCAACGGAGGATGCAGAGGTAGAGCCGTACAGTACAGATGGCCTGGGCCGGGCCGGGCTGGGCCGGGCCGGGCTGGGCCGGGCTGACCGGAGACGCTCCCGCCGGCCGTGTGTGCGAGCCCACAGTTTGGTCGGATTGGTACTGCGAGCCCACAGTTTGGCCACCTGACAATGATTTGTGTTCTCGTTAATGACGATGAGGCATGACCGCATGAGGGGAAAGTTTGCCACTGCTAAAAGTGGTATAAAGACAGAGAAATGCCGTTACTGGAAGATTTATTTTCAGAAAAGAAATACGACTATGTTTTCCTCAGATTTGTTGCCTCCTTTTTCTAACCAGAGAGGCAGAGACCAAACACGGAGCCAGGAAAAGGTATACTATTTCGAAAAAGAAAAATGATTTTACTAGTACCTCTATCTAATCGAGGTGTTTGAGCATCTCTACCAAAACTGTAAAATAGTCCAATCCTATAATAATTATTATTAAAGGTTTCTGATAAAAACATTCTTTAAAAAAATGACTCGCAAGGAAATGTACAGTAAACGGCTTAATCACCTCATAGTCGCGGAACCAGAGGAAAAAATTCAGTTTATCTTAAACAGTGAGACAGTTGGTGAAAGTACACCTACTACCCCTTTAAGTTGGGTTTAGATGCGATATGACACATGGTTAATAAGGACTAACATATGCGGTAGTGTATACAGGAACAATCCTCAAAAAGTGGTTGGTTTAGCCACCCTATAAGCTGACCCATCTCCAGGAGATGTAAAGACGCGTCGAGTCGCCAAGTTGAAAATTCATGACAGATGAATGCTCAAAACATGCAGAAACACAAAGTCGCGAAGCTGAGCCAAGAAGCCTAAAAGAAGCGACGCTGAGCCATGAAAGAGAGGAAGCATGAAGTTGTTAAATTGAGGCAGAAGCACACAAAGCAGAAAAATAAGTGTGCAATCGCTGAAAATAAGGTAAAAGATCTCAAACGAGAATAAGATGCTGAGACGCTGAAGATGATGATTCTTCACGAAATGAAAAGCGAGAAGATGTAGAACTGAGTTGAAGCCACACTATCTTGTAAGGTTGACAACAGTGATCTACAACATATGCAACATCATAGAATGAGTTGCCGATGATCTCCATAAGACTTTGATGGCAATTGTGATCCACTAGATCTAGCCAGAGTCACCATTACGCGCGATGCATTTTTTAGCTTCCATAACAATGTCGTTGAGAAAGACAAGTTCTAGAAAAGAGGATATTTTATTAAAACTTACTATATGGATTGCTCGATGGTTAGAGACGACAACTCGAACCTAGCAGCCACACACACGACCACCACCAGAAAGATCCGCAAAGATTGACGCTGGTACATTAGATCTATATAACGACGCATATGAAAACACATGTTTGTAGAGAAGGAGACAATAAAATGTATCAAACACAACATGGTATGTCCCTTTAAAGGAGTAACTTTCCTGCCTTTTGGTGTAAGGAGGATAGGTTTTATCATGCGCAAAGAAATAAAAATGGCGTGTTTACATTCATTTATTTTCTCATCTTTATTTTAGGCAAGACTTCAATACTATCCCCTTTGGTGGATCTCATAAAATCTTGGCCTAGAATCACATTGGCCCAGCTAGTTCTCGCATCATCCAGGGCAATTTTCACACTCGATTTTACCATCCATGTTTGTTCTAAAAATTTAGATTGATGATCCACTCTGTAGTGTAAACCTACCTTATGGTGCAGCCACTTTCTATCAAACACAACATGATATGCCCCTTTAAAGAGTAATTGTCCTGCCTTTTGGTGTCGGGAGGATATGTTTTATCATGCGCAAAGAAATAAAAAAATTGTGTTTACATTATTTATTTTCTCATCTTTATTTTAGGCAAGGCGTCAAGACTATCCCCTTTGGTGGATCTCATAAAATCCTGGCCTATAATCAAATTGGCTCAGCTAGTTTTTGCATCATCCTGTGCAATTTTCACACTCGATGTTAATCCACGTTTGTTCTGAAAATCTTGACTGTTGATCCACTTTGTAGTATAAACCTACCTTATGGTGCAACCACTTTCTAAATCTTTGCAAGTAATAGTATCACCTACTACTACATATTTGTATCCATGAAGCTACACAACCAGGCATCTTCTAACCAAGCCCCAAAGCCACAAAACAAAACAAGACGAATTAAACATGGAACAACAAAGCACTATTCTTGGAGAATTTATTCGGTTCTGCTTAGTACAACATGTACTCGACTTGTTTACATATGCCAAATCACTCTAAAAATTACAAGGACTACATATCGATGTAAGTACCGCAATATATCACGCATCGGCCTGAGTATGAAATTTCGTCGATGGTGACTAGTGGAACCAAAGACAAAGAAAACCGGCAGACGATCACAACAAGTATACAAATGGGTTCTATATCTTGTTTGAGATCCTCTAGACAGTTGGTTTGCTCTTTGGATCATATGTTGAAATTGCTTAAGCCGTGCACGCCTAGCTGGATGTACCATCTCTTGGCTTACCCCCATAATATTAGATCTAGATTGTGTCGGCGTAGACAATAATTGATGTTGTTTCCATCTATCTCGTCGAATGAAAACAGTGTCTTGTAAGATCAACAACAATGATCTACCACAGATGCGACACCATAGAAGGAGTTGTTGACGACCTCCATAAGATGTTGAGGACAATTGTGATATACCGAATCTAGGCAGAGTCACCATCAACCGTGATGCACTTGGTAGCTTTCATAACCATGTCGTGAGAAGAAAAGTTAGGATCTGAAAAGGAAGACAACATCTAGAAAAGAGCATGTTTGATTAAAACTCACTCCATGGATCGCCTGATGATGAGTTGAGACGGCAATTCCGAATCTAACAACCACAAACACGATAGCGACCACTAGAAAGACCCACAAACGTTGACGTCGGTCCATTAGATCCATAGAACTACCCATATGGAAGCACACCTGTGTCGAGAGGGAGACAAGAAGTAGTATCAAACATGACATGTTATGTCCATCTAAACCAGTAAGTGTCCTACCTTTTGGTGCGAGTGGAAGCGTAACATGTACTCCCTCCGTTCGGATTTAGTCTACATTCTAGCTCCAAAATTTGTTCGGAATTAGTCTACATCCTGAGTGGGTCTCACCTCAGTTTACTATTCCCATGCAGGGATTGCATTAATTAAGATGGATTTAACCAATGAGATGCTTTGTTTCCTATGAGACCATAGTTATGATGCATGGTGGGGTGTGCAAAAGTAGTACTAATCAATGCAGTCTAATCTGTCAGAATTTTTCTAGAATGTAGACTAAAAGCGAACGGAGGGAGTACGCACCAAGAAAAAAATATGAAACACAAGTCATAAAAAACTAACATAGAGAAAAGAAAATCTCAATACATTAATGAAGCACCACATAATAGAAAATGTCCAAAGTATTTTATCTTAAATGAGGATCAAATAATTAATACATCAGAAAAGCAACGCGGCACTTGAGGTGTTTCTAATAAAACAGGGTGCATATTCTTATTCTAAACAAAGAAGTACTTAAATACGAGATAAGAAGACGATATCCGTAGTTAATGCTAGTTTGGCCCATCCCATCTTTTTAAAATCTGGACTGCTAATCAACTTTTGTGGTACATACCCTTATGCTATGGGGCAGCCAATTTTAAATCTTGGCAAAAAACATATTGGTAGGTTTCTGTCGTGGTGGGAATCACGCAGATGCCACGGGGTGGCTTATTCTGGGGCCGAATGGACGCTTGAGGATTCGGGAGAGGGTTGGTGCGGTGGAACCGCACACGAAGAACACGAAGAACACGAAGAACAAGAGCAAGAACCGCAAGAACACAAGCAACCACAAAGACACCACGATGTACCCAGGTTCGGGGCCTTCGTAAGGAAGTAAAACCCCTACTCATGCCTTTCCTCTCTCAATATATCAGTGTCGTTCTCAGGTACAAGGTGCTCCTCGAGCTGTATGATGCTGCTCAAGTGAGAGCTCTAGATAGAAGATGAAACTATGAAGGGGGAAATGAGCTAGGGTTTTTGCCGTCCTCCTCCCTGGAGGTAGAGATGCCGCATATATACATGGGCCGAAGTACAGTTTTACCCCTGCCTACAACTAACAATGGCATGGCCAAAAGGTAGAAGACAAGCCTCTGCCTCCTGCCAGCTCAACGGCCGGACTGTCAGGCTAGACAGGCCTAGCTTTCCTCTTCCGGTCATACTTCAGTAGCCTGCCGAGGTCTAGCCTGTAGACCTTTCCCGAAATAGCCAAGTCAGCTCCTAGGCCCCCGAGCTTCCGGGAAACCCGTGGACGGACCTCGCCGTCCTCTGAAGCTTCGGGCCACGAGCTCTGCGGCGCCCGTGACCTCTCTGACATGCCTCGATCCTTGCTGCCAACCTCGGATAACACTCCTGATCCTATACCTCGGTAGAGAATACCTTATTCCTGTGGTAGCTAGCTGACTACCCCGAGGTTGATATCTCGGAGGATATACCTCGGAGAATATACCTCAAACGTACGCCTTACGTCGGATGACGCCTCCTGCGTCCTTGCTCAATCGTTACCTCGGACAGTTTACTGCCTTAACCTTACATGTCTTTACCTCATCTTTACCCTACCCGGGGTAACCCCCCCGACAGTAGTCCCCGAGGCTGTGGGGGACTCGCAGAGTCGTGCACAGACTTACAAAAATAAATAAGCATACCAAAACATCTCCATATGAATAGCCTCCTGCCTGCATGGGCGCCTTTGTAATTTGGTCGTCTTCGCCATGCCCTCCAGGCCAAATGCGACATCCGGTTGATCGAGCTCACTCGAATCAACAACGAGATGGACAATTTGCACCGGAAATATGTTGCCTGCATGGGCACCATTTTATGTCGGTTCTCAGCCCTCCTGGCCTTTACCAGACTCGGATGTTGCCAGCATCGGTTAGCCCTCCTGGCTTTTACCAAACTCGGATGCCGCCAGCGTCGGTTAGCCCTCCTGGCTTTTACCGAACTCGGATGCCGCCAGCGTCGGTTAGCCCTCCTGGCTTTTACCGAACTCGGATGCCGCCAGCGTCGGTTAGCCCTCCTGGCTTTTACCGAACTCGGATGCCGCCAGCGTCGGTTAGCCCTCCTGGCCTTTACCGAACTCGGATGCCGCCAGCGTCGGTTAGCCCTCCTGGCCTTTACCGAACTCGGATGCCGCCAGCGTCGGTTAGCCCTCCTGGCTTTTACCGAACTCAGATGCCGCCAGCGTCGGTTAGCCCTCCTGGCTTTTACCGAACTCGGATGCCGCCAGCTTCGGTTAGCCCTCCTGGCTTTTACCGAACTCGGATGCCGCCAGCGTCGGTTAGCCCTCCTGGCTTTTACCGAACTCGGATGCCGCCAGCTTCGGTTAGCCCTCCTGGCTTTTACCGAACTCGGATGCCGCCAGCTTCGGTTAGCCCTCCTGGCTTTTACCGAACTCGGATGCCGCTAGCGTAAGCTAGACCGACATAAACCTGCAAGTATGTATCTGAAAAGTCTCGGTACCTCGGCCACTCTGGGCATATCACACATGTCTCGATACCTCGGCCTCTTTGGGCATATCACACATGTCTCGATACCTCAGCCTCTTTGGGCATAACACACATATCTCGGTATTTCGGCCTCTTTGGGCATAACTCATATGTCTCGGTATTTCGGCCTCTTTGGGCATAACTCATATGTCTCGGTATTTCGGCCTCTTTGGGCATAACTCATATGTTGGTTCTTAGCCACTCCGGGCGTATACCGACATAGATGTCTCCAGCCACTACCAGACTCACCTAAGCATATCTCGAATGCCTGTTTTAGCCACTTCGGGCGTATACCGACATAGATGTCTCCAGCCACTGCTGGACTGACATATAACTTGCATAAACATATCTCAAAGGTTGCCTCTGACTAACCAACATAGACACTGATCTGGTATACAGGTAATGCCATGATACATTGGCAAACAGAATAAACAATGATTTGGGACAAGGAATGATGTCAGGATATTGTGACAAACCGAAGTAAACGGCGATATGTGATGCAGAAAGATGTCGTGATACTATGGCAAACCGAAATAAACGGCGATCCCGGAGGTGGACTGATGCCGTGATATTGTGGCAAACCGAAATAATCGGCGATCTAGAGAATACTGATAATGCCATGATACCTTGGGTAACTTGAGATAACTAACATAACCATGATACGTCGGATTTCCATTATACATCGGATTACCAAAATGACCCGGATTACCAATATGACTCGGATTTCCAATATGATCCGGATCTCCAATATGACCCGGATTTCCAATATGGCCCGGATTTCCAATATGATCCGGATCTCCAATATGACCCGGATTTCCAATATGACCCGGATTTCTTGAATACCTCGTATTTTTATTGTACCTCGGTAGCAAACATTTTCAGCAAAACCGAATTCCCCTTTCAACGTTAGTCCAGCATATAAATCATGAAGAATATTTGACGGGAACAACAATTATACTAACCGAGGCAAACTAGCTATAGCACTTGATAGAAAACGAATCTAACAACAGTTACTAAGCACAAAGATCCAGACTCGGTTTCGACCGAGTCCCCGAGTTACTTTTCTTATCTAGGAGAAGGTGTAAAACAAACTGGCTACCCAGTCCCCGGGTTAAGACATCTTGTCCCGGGGAGAACACTTAGACCAAAAAGCGAGGGGGGGGTCCCCGAGTAACTTTTGGGACAAAACAGAACTGGACTGGCGATCCAGTCCCCGGGTCAAAACACTCTACCCCGGGGAAAACAAATAATCATAGCAAGGTAGGAACGAGGGGGCAGTCCCCGAGTACTATTTGAGACTATCTAGAAGCATGTGAAGACACATAAATGATACTTACAAGGCCAGGTTGTTGGAGAAGTCTTAATTCAGATTTCCAAGTCTTAACTCGGATTCTCCCAGGATACCTCGGACTTCAGAACACCTCAGACTTCAGAACACCTCGGATTCCAAAACACTTCGGATTCCAGAACACCCCGGATTCTAGAACAGCTCGGACAGAACACCTCGGATTACAGAACAGCTCGGGCAGAACACCTCGGACAGAACACCTCGGATTACAGAACAGCCCGGACAAAACACCTCGGACAGAACACCTCGGATCACAGAACAGCCCGGACAAAACACCTCGGACAGAACGCCTCGGATTACAGAACAGCTCAGATTCCGGAACAGCTCGGATTCCAGAACAGCTCAGATTCCAGAACAGCTCGGATTCGCACTGCAGCCAACTCGAAAATGAGTCAACTAACGGGGACGAGGCCGAAGTCGAGTCCCCGCGTTGATGACGAAGGTCCCATCCGAATTGATCCAGCAAACGCCACTATCAGCCCCACGGTGGGCGCCAACTGTCGTGGTGGGAATCACGCAGATGCCACGGGGTGGCTTATTCTGGGGCTGAATGGACGCTTGAGGATTCGGGAGAGGGTTGGTGCGGTGGAACCGCACACGAAGAACACGAAGAACAAGAGCAAGAACTGCAAGAACACAAGCAACCACAAAGACACCACGATGTACCCAGGTTCGGGGCCTTCGTGAGGAAGTAAAACCCCTACTCCTGCCTTTCCTCTCTCAATATATCAGTGTCGTTCTCAGGTACAAGGTGCTCCTCGAGCTGTATGATGCTGCTCAAGTGAGAGCTCTAGATAGAAGATGAAACTATGAAGGGGGAAATGAGCTAGGGTTTTTGCCGTCCTCCTCCCTGGAGGTAGAGATGCCGCATATATACATGGGCCGAAGTACAGTTTTACCCCTGCCTACAACTAACAATGGCATGGCCAAAAGGTAGAAGACAAGCCTCTGCCTCCTGCCAGCTCAACGGCCGGACTGTCAGGCCAGACAGGCCTAGCTTTCCTCTTCCGGTCATACTTCAGTAGCCTGCCGAGGTCTAGCCTGTAGACCTTTCCCGAAATAGCCAAGTCAGCTCCTAGGCCCCCGAGCTTCCGGGAAACCCGTGGACGGACCTCGTCGTCCTCTGAAGCTTCGGGCCACGAGCTCTGCGGCGCCCGTGACCTCTCTGACATGCCTCGATCCTTGCTGCCAACCTCGGATAACACTCCTGATCCTATACCTCGGTAGAGAATACCTTATTCCTGTGGTAGCTAGCTGACTACCCCGAGGTTGATATCTCGGAGGATATACCTCGGAGAATATACCTCAGACGTACGCCTTACGTCGGATGACGCCTCCTGCGTCCTTGCTCAATCGTTACCTCGGACAGCTTACTGCCTTAACCTTACATGTCTTTACCTCATCTTTACCCTACCCGGGGGTAACCCCCCGACAGTTTCTTTTTTCTTAAAACAATCACACATTTAAATCTGTTGAGTTGAGACTTACGTAAATTTTCATTAAAAAAATTAACGATTTGATAAGTTATATGAAAATGGGAATGCCATACTTTAATTTTAAACCTTATATTGTGGCAATAACATTTATTAAATGCAATGGATTCTAGTGCACCTAGGTTTTAAGAATCCATTCGAAGCGCAAGCAAGAATCAGAACATACTGATACGTCTCAAACGTATCTATAATTTTTTTATGTTCCATGCATATTTTATATTAATTGCCACATGTTTTATATGCACTTTATATCATATTATGACATTTATTGGACTAACCTATTAACAAGATGCCACAGTATCAGTTCCTGTTTATTTTGTTTGTGCAATGCAGAAAAGGTCAAAAAAATGAAAGTGCTCAGAAAAATCCGAAAAAAATTCAGAAATTCTAAAATGCCAAAAGACTGCATGGGCCAAAAGGACAGCTCCAGAAGAGGCCCAGAAGACCCCGAACCACGCTAGGGCACAGACCAGAAGATTTTCTTCTGGCCGCGCCGTGGCATGATGAGGCCTCCTCGGGCGTCCCCTCACGCCGCCATTCGGAGTATATATTGCCCCCATCATAAAAACCCTAACCCCCGAAGGATTTTCCCAAATTCCACCCGTAGCTCCGCCGCCATCCAGAACAAGTTTCGGCTCTGTTCCGGCACGCTGCCGGGACGGGGAATTGCCCCCGGAGCCATCTCCATCGACGCCACCACCATCTTCATCACCAAGGGAAGCCGCCGCCGCCAAGGGCCACTGCCGCCGCTGTCGTGGGTTGTAGCTGCCACCGCCAAGAGCCGTCGCCGCCGTGGGCTGCCGCCGCCGCGCCGTGGCTACTGCGGGCCGCCGTCTCCTCTCCGGGCTGTACCTCTTCATCAACCTCTCCATCAAGCGTGCTCACCATGACCATGTGTGAGTAGTTCTCCCCGAGGCTGAGGGCTCTACCAGTAGCTATGTGGTTTATCTCTCTCTCCCATGGTGTGATTTTTATGTGATCATGAGCTTTGTAATCTAGTTGAATAAGTAGATGTTACTCTTCATCTATTATGCTACTCAAGTGATTTTATTAATGTGATCTCCGGAGTCACCTTGTCCCACGGCGTGAAGATGACAGTGTGCGCACCGTGTGTGGCTCTTAGGCTAAAGTTTGCATAAATACTTATCATGAGTTATAATTTGAGTTGGATGTCTCCATGAAATTGTGGTGTTTGTTTACTCAGACTTTGGGGTGTGCTTTTATAGCCCTACGCACTAAATTGGTGTTCGTTATCCAACCGGAGTGTGGTTCAGAGTAGCATAGTGAAGAGAAGATATTTATGTATTCAATTATGATGTCATTGTTGAGAGTGTCCACTAGTGAAAGTATGATCCCTAGGCCTTGTTTCTAAGCATTGAAACACTGTTTACAACAAGTTCTGCTACATGTTTGCTTGCTGCCATTTTTATTTCAGATTGCAATTACTACTTATAATCATCCATATTACTTGTATTTCACTATCTCTTCGCCGAACTAGTGCACCTATACATCTGACAAGTGTATTAGGTGTGTTGGGGACACAAGAGACTTCTTGTATCTTAATTGCAGGGTTGCTTGAGAGGGATATCTTTGACCTCTACCTCCCTGAGTTCGATAAACCTTGGGTGATTCACTTAAGGGAAACTTGCTGCTGTTCTACAAACCTCTGCACTTGGAGGCCCAACACTGTCTACAAGAATAGAAGCGTGCGTAGACATCAAGCTATTTTCTGGCGCCGTTGCCGGGGAGGTAAGTGTTGGAAGGTATCTCCTTTAGATTCTGCAATTATTTCTTTTTGTTTCTTGTTTTTATTTTCACTAGTTAGGCTTAATGGAAAACAACAAAAAATTAGAGATCTTTATGAACTTTATATTGAATTAGGACATGATGCTTTTGAAGAGAAAATTAAAAACCGATGGAAGTTTGTTGCATAATAGTGGTAGTAATGTTATTAGCATGAATTCCTTGAACACCATTATTGCTAATGCTATGGAAAAGTCTAAGCTTGGGGAAGCTAGTTTTTATGAAAATGATCTTTTTAGTTCCCCAGCTTTAGAGGAGAAAATTTGCTTGATAATACTTTGTCTCCCATATGTGATAATTCTAATGATGCTTGTGATATTTAAATCCACCTACTGAAAGTATTCCTTTTGAAATACCTATGGAAATTGTTGAAAAGGTTATGGATGAACGTTATGCAGGGGATGGAACAGTCCATCCAAGTGATCACTTGTTGAAACTTAAAGAACTTTGTGAGTTGTTTAAGGTTGCAGGTTTATCAAGAGAAAATGCCATGAAGAAATTATTTCCATTGTCACTTAAGGACAAAGCAAGGGAGTGGTATGAGCTACTGGATGATCCTCATCATTCGGAGTGGAAGGAGCTTGAATATCTCTTTTACTCTAAATTTTATCCTCCTTATGAATTGTATTTAGATAGGAATTACATTTTTAATTTTTGGCCTCGTGATGGAGAAAGCATTGCTCAAGCTTGGGGAAGGCTGAAAACATTAATACTCAAATGTCCTAACCATGAGCTTCCTGAGAAAATAATTGTTACTAATTTTTATGCAAGGCTTTCAGGTCATTACAAGGATTATCTAGATGCATGTTCAGAGGGTTCTTTCACAAGTAAGAAGGTTGAAGCTAGATGGGATCTTCTTGAAAGAATTCAAAGCAATACTGAAGATTGGGAGAACGACAAAGGTAAAGATCAGGTATAAACTATGAATATGAATGCATTAAGTCTTTCGTTGAAACTGCTGGTTTTCAAAAGCTTAGTGCTAATTATGGTCTTGATTCTCAAATTATTGTTGATTGTTGTAGAACCTTTGCTTCTCATATTAATGTTCCTAAAGAAATGGGACATGTATCATGAACCTTTCAAAGACACTTGCATGGAAAATGAAATTGTTGTTAATGATTGCAATAAACATGCTCAAACTTCTGAAAATGCTATTTCTTATAAGCATGTTAATTTTTGTGGAGTGCTTAGACCTTGTGAAAAGACTAATAATGAAGAAGAATATTGTAAACTTCATAAGCATGAGAAAACTAGAATATGGAGTAGGGCTCTAAATGATCTTGCTGAAAAGGTTTGTGCCCTATATCCTTTTATTTGTGAACTCTGCTATGAAGAAGGTCATTTCGAATTCCAATGCTCAAAGTTTAATGATACAATTTCGAGTTTGTTTGATGATAGCATGATCCATCCCGATCTTTATGATGAACTTGAATTATTTTTGGGGTGTGAAGAGTTATCAAGGAAAACTTCTTTGTTAGATATGAGTTCTTTTGATATGAATAGTATTTTGCGGGGATGCCGTCTCCATTGTGTTGATAAGAGCCACAGTAATCCTTATATAGAAAAAATTATAAAAGATGTACCTTTACCAAAATATGAAAGGACTTATACTTGTTTTACTCTAATTAATGAAAGGGAGGAATCCTCCCAAGTTTCTTCTATTGTTTCTAACAATGAACCAGGGCATGTGGAGAAGCTTCCTTTCAAACCTCTCCCTCCTAAAGATAAAAAGAAGAGGGGAAAGAAGAAGAAGAAGAAGAAGAAGAAGAAGAAGAGAGAGTAAAAGAGAGAGGAAAAGGTATCCTCTCCTAAGCATGTTGCTCCTTTCATGATTGTTTCTAATGAGTCTAAATTTATTGAAGAAGATTCACATACTTGGGGTCATTATTATCTCGACACTAAATCTATAGGCACTATTGAAGATGATTATATGTCTGTTACTTCTTGTAGTGATCATGATTGGGAAAATGAAACTACTTTTGATATTGAAAATCTTTGGGGTACCAATTCTGAAAATGATGATGTTAATAATTCTATACTATTAGTACTATCCATGTTCTTCCAATGATGATATGGAAAGCTCCAATCTTGGGGATGAGGTGTTTGAAAATCCTTTTGCTACTGATGATTATATATTTGACATCTCCTTCTAGTAAAATGATGATGATATGTTTACAAATGAACACACTTTGGAAGATAACTATTCTGTTGTTTATGATGATACTATGCCTCCAATCTTTGATAATTATTATAAGAACTATGACATAGTTATAATTACAATCATCCTCATGAAACTTGTCATAGTTATGGAGGGATTACCCAAAACCATCTCCTAATATACAACTTGTCTATCATGTTCAAGTTCTTTATGATGATCCTACTCCCATTGTTATTAATGAGAAGAACTTTGCTTATGTGGAAAATATTGATACTTTTATGCATATGATCATGATAAGAATGTTTCATGTGATGGTTATATTGTGGATTTTATCAATGATGCTACTGAAAGTTTTTATGAGAGAGGGAGACATGGCTTCATATATCACAATAATATTAATCTCCTCTCTTTTTGTTGAAATTTTTGAAGTTGCACTTGTTTTGTCTTTCTATGCTAGTAGCTTCATGCTTCAATAATTTGTTTTCTTACAAGATTCCTTTGCATAGGAAGTGGTTAGACTTAAATGTGTTTATTTGCTTTTGATGCTCTCTTATATTCAACTCTTATACATATGAGAGCATTATCAAAATTTCATGCCTAGCTAAAAGGCTTTAAAGAAAAGCGCTTGTGGGAGACAACCCATGTTTTTATTTTCTGCTATTTTTATTTTTTTGAGTCAAGGAGCTTGCTTACTTCTGTAACAACTCCTTTGTATCTTTATTTTATTGCATTGTTGTGCCAAGTAAAGTCTCTAGTAGAAAGTTGATGCTAGATTTGGATTTCTGCGCAGGGACAGATTTTTGCTGTCCACGGTTTTGAGCTGTATTCACTCCAGAAAAATTGAAAATTCTGAAAAAATTCACGTGATTCATATATGTACGCAACTTTCATTAGTTTTGAGTTTTCGAATCTGAGCAACTTAAGTGCCTCGAAAAAATTCGTCTTTACAGACTGTTCTGTTTTGACAGATTCTGCCTTTTATTTTGCATTCTCTCTTTTACTGTGTTTGAGTGGATTTCTTTGCTCCACAAAACATCAGTGGCTGTAGCTAATGTCCAGAAGTATTGGTGATGATTGTGTCATTACAGAACATGTGAATTTTTGATTATGCACTAACCCTTAATGAGAATTACTTTGAGTTTGGTGTGAAGGAAGTTTTCAAGGATCAAGAGAGGAGGATGATATGATATGATCAAGAAGAGTGAAAAGCCTAAGCTTGGGGATGCCCCCGTGGGTCACCCAAGCATATTTCAAGAAGACTCAAGCGTCTAAGCTTGGGGATGCCCAAGGCATCCCCTTCTTCATCAACAACTTATCAGGTCATCTCTAGTGAAACTATATTTTAATTCTTTCACATCTTATGTGCTTTACTTGGAGCGTCTGTGTGCTTTTATTTTCGCTTTGTTATTTTATTTTCTGAATAAATTGGATCCTAGCATTTTGTGTGGGAGAGAGACACGCTCCGCTTTTTCATGTGAATACTCGTATTCTTCACTTATATTTGTTGAGTATTCTTGTCTAGCTACTGCAATGCTTTTAGCTCCTGTTTTTCATGCATCTCTTGTTCAGAGCTGTTAGTTCTTGTAGAGAAGTACTCTCTTGTTTCATTGTAATTATTTGGAGAGTTTTTGTTGAAATAAGTTGATTGGTGTTTGGTTGGAAACAGAAAATGCTACATGTGGTAGATGGTATTGAAAAGACACTATTCTTGTAGATCATTGTCTTGGATAATTTGATGCTTTGCAATTGTTTTGAGCTCTCAAGTAGATCATGTTTAAGCTCTTGCATCATGTAGTTAAAGCCTATTAGTGGAGAACTACCGTAGAGCTTGTTGAAATTTGGTTTGCATGTTTGGTATCTCTAAGGTCTAGATATTTTCTGGTAAAAGTGTTTGAGTAACAAGGAAGACAGTGTAGAGTCTTATAATGCTTGCAATATGTTTTCATGTAAGTCTTGCTGTACCAGTTGATATCTTGTGTTTGCTTCAAACAACCTTGCTAGCCTAAACTCTGTACTGAGAGGGAATGCTTCTCGTGCATCCAAACCTTGAGCCAAAACCCATGCCATTTGTGTCCACCATAACTACCTATTATGTGGTATTTCCTGCCATTCCAAGTAAATACTTCATGTGCTACCTTTAAACTATTCAAAAGCTATTATCTCTTATTTGTGTCAATGTTTTATAGCTCATGAGGAAGTATGTGGTGTTTTATCTTTCAACCTTGTCATTTACTCCTGACAGACTTTCACCAATGGACTAGTGGCATATACATCCGCTTATCCAATAATTTGCAAAAAGAGCTGGCAAATGGGGTGCCCAGTCCCAATTAATTACAACTTTAACCACTTAATTCTCTTCACATTTTTGCCCTGATCCAATCAGATAAACAATGATACCAGTGAATAACTGCATGTGTAAACAGAAGAGAACAAGAGGGATAATCTGCCTTACTGGTAGAAATAACGTCCTTCATGGGAGCCGCTCTTGAAAGTCTGGTTGACAAGGGGTTAGAGTGCCCACTACCATTCGTTGACAACAACAAACTCCTCTCAATAACTTACTTTATGCTCTCTATATGATTTCAAAAACTTAAAAAGCTCTAGCACATGATTTAATCCCGGCTTCCCTCTGCGAAGGGCCTTTCTTTTACTTTTATGTTGAGTCAGTTTACCTACTTCTTTCTATCTCAGAAGCAAACACTTGTGTCAACTTTGTGTGCAACAATTTTTATATGCTTGCTTATTGCACTTATTATATTTCTTTGTGTTGACAATTATCCATGAGATATTCATGTTGAAAGTTGAAAGCAATTGCTGAAACTTAAATCTTCCTATGTGTTGCTTCAATGCATTTTACTTAGAATCTATTGCTTTATGAGTTAACTCTTATGCAAAGCTTTTTGATACTTGTCTTGAAAGTACTATTCATGAAATGTTTTTGCTTATATGATTCAATTGTTTACTCTTTATCTATCTGTTAGCAAACTATAGACCATTGCTTTGAGTCACTTCATTCATAACATGTGCTTTATAATATTATATGATCAAGATTACGATGGTAGCATGTCACTTCAAAAATTATTTTGTTTTTATCGTTTACCTACTCGAGGACGAGTAGGAACTAAGCTTGGGGATGCTTGATACGTCTCAAACGTATCTATAATTTTTGATGTTCCATGCATGTTTTATATCAATTGCCACATGTTTTATATGCACTTTATATCATTATGACATTTATTGGACTAACCTATTAACAAGATGTCACAGTGCCAGTTCCTGTTTATTTTGTTTGTGCATTGCAGAAAAGGTAAAAAACTGAAAGTGCTCAGAAAAATCTGGAAAAATTCCAGAAATTCTAAAATGCCAAAAGACTGCATGGGCCAAAAGGACAGCTCCAGAAGAGGCCCAGAAGACCCCGAACCACGCTAGGGCACAGACTAGAAGATTTTCTTCTGGCCGCGCCGTGGCATGATGAGGCCGCCTCGGGCGTCCCCTCGCGCCGCCTTTCGGACTTGATATTGCCCCCGTCATAAAAACCCTAACCCCCGAAGGATTTTCCCAAATTCCACCCGTAGCTCCGCCACCATCCAGAACAAGTTTCGAGGGACAGGAGTCTCTGTTTCGGCACGCTGCCGGGACGGGAATTGCCCCCGGAGCCATCTCCATCGACGCCACCGCCATCTTCATCACCAAGGGCAGCCGCCGCCGCCAAGGGCCACTGTCGCCGCTGCCGTGGGTTGCAGCCGCTGCCGCCAAGAGCCGCCGCCGCCGTGGGCTGCCGCCGCGCCGTGGCTGCTGCGGGCCGCCGTCTCCTCTCTGGGCTGCACCTCTTCATCAACCTCTCCATCAAGCGTGCTCACCATGACCATGTGTGAGTAGTTCTCCCCCGAGGCTGAGGTCTCTACCGGTAACTATGTGGTTTATCTCTCTCTCCCATGGTGTGATCTTTATGTGATTATGAGCTTTGTAATCTAGTTGAATAAGTAGATGTTACTCTTCATCTAATATGCTACTCAAGTGATTTTATTAATGTGATCTCTGGAGTCACCTTGTCCCACGGTGTGAAGATGACAATGTGCGCACCGTGTGTGGCTCTTAGGCTAAAGTTTGCATAAATACTTATCATAAGTTATAATTTGAGTTGGATGTCTCCATGAAATTGTGGTGTTTGTTTACTCAGATTTTGGGGTGTGCTTTTATAGCCCTACGCACTAAATTGGTGTTCGTTATCCAACCGGGGTGTGGTTCAGAGTAGCATAGTGAAGAGAAGATATTTATGTATTCAATTATGATGTCATTGTTGAGAGTGTCCACTAGCGGGCCTATATGGTGCTTGATACGTCTCCAACGTATCCATAATTTCTGATGTTCCATGCTTATATTATGCCAATTGCTACATGTTTTATATACACTTTATATCATTTTTATGCATTTTCTGGGACTAACCTATTAACAAGATGCCACAGTGCAAGTTCCTGTTTTCTGCTGTTTTTAGTTTCAGAAAAGTTGTTCCGGAAATATTCTCGGAATTGGACGAAACAAAAGCCAAGGTCCCTATTTTTCTGACACGTACACTGAGTCCGAAGGAGAGACGAAGGGGGCCGTGGGCCGCCCTCACCACCTGGTGGCGCGGTCCCACATGTTGCCGCGCCGCCACGTGGTGAGGAGGCCACGGTCCCACATGTCTTCTCCTCTTGTGCCATCATGTTTAGATCTTGTGAGCTGCCTTTCATGATCAAGATCATCTTATTGTAATGCTACATGTTGTGTTTGCTGGGATCCGATGAATATTGATACTATATCAAGTTGAATACTGAAATATTATGTCTATGTTATTTGTGATCTTGCATGCTCTCCGTTACTTGTTGATACTCTGGCCAAGTGGATGCTTGTGACTCCAAGAGAGAGTATTTATGCTAGATAGTGGGTTCAGTCTCCATTTAATCTGGGGCAGTGACAGCAACCCCTAAGGTTGTGGATGTGCTGTTGCCACTAGGGGTAACCTAATGATGCTTTGTCTAAGGATGAATGTGTTGTTTACATTATGCACTTTACTTAATGCAATTGTCTGTTTCTTGCAACTTAATACTGGAAGGGGTGCGGACGCTAACCTGAAGGTGGACTATTTAGGCACATATGCATGCTGGATAGCGATCTGTGTACTTTGTCGTAATGCCCAAATGAATCTCATAGTAGACAC